>UFQX01000013.1:509797-608224 GCA_900497675.1 Arapaima gigas
TTTTTTTTTTTTTTTTTTTTAGGGGGGGGGGGGGGGGCAAATAAATAATGTGCTCCCACCCCATCGGAAAACACCAATATAACAATCAACTCATGATTTCAACATTATGTACAATACAGAACAATTCCCATGCTAGTCCATTATGTACTTTAGCATATTTCATTCTTTACTTCACAGTACATTTGTCACAGTGTACAAGGAGAATTTCATTCTTGTCTGATATTGTGCAGTATCTTTCCATACTGCCCACAAACATACCTACTAATGAGTTCATAACATATTTAATAATTAGCTAATTACTGTTTTAAATTTAGGGGAAAAAATTCAGGAAATAAATTCATTATTTTTCCCCATTTGTTATTGTCAACATTGACAATAACAAATTGCCACCTTCTGGCAGGAAAACCAATGCTGTTATACAGCTGTAGCAGTCATTGTTACACATTATATCCAAATGTTGCGACAAGTACATAATGTTAATGGAACTGTCAGAGTGCAAGTTGCACATGTTGTAACTCAAAGACCACCTATATGCTATATCCTCAGGCACTGTGAGGCAACATGGCTACTCACCGCATATCTCTGCTCCCTTTGAGCAAGATCTGATCTAGATTAACGTTTGCAGTAAATTTAGTTCCCTTTCTTCCTAAATGCATCTGAGTCACCATATAAAGTTATGTGCTGTCATCTGTATTTTAACCCTGCATCAGAACTTATTAACCAAAACGATCTATGTATTGAATCGCATGTAAATATTTTGCTACTATGCACAATTTCACATGCAGGTTACAATCCAGAAATAAAGACAGAATACATAACTAATGACCTATTCTACTGTCATAGTTCAGAATTTGGACTGCTATCTTGGGTTTTTTTGTGTGTTTATCTTATTATTTATTACTTTTCAGTTTGGCACATTTCAAATTCAAGACTGAAACAATATTGACAATACAAGCCCTGCTTCATTAAAAAAAGTCCATCATTTAAAAAAAATGAAATGATTTATGTCATAAATTTTGTTTTTCAAGAGTATTGTGCCAAGAATGGAACGACACTTCTGATTAACTGAGGTCATTATCAACTGATTAATAAAATAATTGTTAACTGCAGCATTAGTATAGGGTTCTAAACCAGAAAAACTGTAGATTTGGCTTTATGGTTAGCAATGGTACGATTTAGCTATAGCGGCCACTGAGACTTTAAACTACTGCTCTGAAACCTAATGTTAATGCATTCATGCATGTAAGTCGTCTGAAGTTCTTGCTGGGGGCCACCTACAATGTACTTCCGACGCTGCAGAATCTTGGACAGTGGGCAGGTGAGGATACAAGTTGTAAGTTGTGCGCAGAGAACGGGATGTTGAAACATGTTTTATCAGCACGTAAGGTCAGTTTGTCGCAGGGACGTTACACGTGGAGACACAATCAGGTGCTTCGTTCTTTGGCGGCGGTGATTGAGAGGAAGCGGGTGGAAGTTAACTCGCTGCCGGCTGCAGGCAGGGTTGAGGTAATTGCGTTCGTTCGTGAGGGCCAGGGTAAATGCAAGCAGCCGCAAAGGGTCGGAGTAGGTAACTGGTCAGGAGCAAGGGATTGGAAGCTAGAGGTAGACATGGGTAGGAAATTGCAGGTCTCGCAGTGTATTGCGATGACTACATTGAGACCAGATATGGTGGTGTACTCGGAGGCTAGGCAAATAGTATACTTCATAGAGTTGACAGTGCTGTTTGAGGATGACATTGAAGTAGCGTATGAGAAGAAGTTGAGGTATGATGAATTAGTGGCTGAGGCTTGTGAGCGTGGGTGGCGGGCATATGTTAAGCCGGTAGAGGTAGGTGCCAGAGGTTTCGTGGCAAGAATTATTACTTCTCTGCTGAGTGGGTTTGGAGTTAGAGGACGTAAGCTAAGGGAAGAGCTGAAGGAATTGTTGCTAGTAGCTGAGAGGGTTAGTCAGTGGCTGTGGTTGAGGAGAGCTCAACTAGAGTGGGGGAAGGTAGGGTAGGTGGGATAGGGCGGCAGTATAGTTATAGGGGGCTACATGGACCTTTGACCTAGTAGACTTGGAGGGGGTTGGACTGGGACACCAGGCCTTACTGCTGAGCCATCCGGCGGTGTCATCGGCCTAAGTCAGCAAAACACCGATGAAGAACGGTGCCTACCTGATGACCCTGGTGAACAGCTTACAAGGTGGCGTGTTAGGGTGTATAGTGTGTTAGAGTTGAAGGGGAGTAGGTGGGTAGGTTGTTAGATGGGTAGGGTAGGGCTCTATGCTTCATTCCAAGTGGGTAAGCACAGGATATCTGTCAACTTATTCTGTATGTTCATAATTACTTTATAAGTCACCCACCTAAGTCACCTGAAGTCACAGCAGGCTAGTTACCTCACCATGCCACCACAACAGCATAACTGCTAAACCCACCAAGTATTTGCTGAGGACACAGTCCAAGTTACTGTGCTGGACACACTGCTATAATAGCAGCTCTAGGTGGAGAGGTCACGGGACTGGAATTTCCTGCCACAAGGCCAGCCATTGTTCCACAATTACCATTTCACCATGCACATCCTGCAGAAACCTAACAAGCAAATATGCAGAGGCAAACAGCAGATGGAGGGCACATTATAATCACGATCTCTCTTTACTGCCTCTGAACCAACTACCCATCTCTCCTTGCACTCACTCCACTCTTTCACAGACATACACTCATCTTAGATGAAAATATCTCCAAATAGCTATGCAAATCACAGGCCTACAAGTCAACCTGATTGAATGAAAATAAATAGATGCATACAAAACCTATAAACCAGCTATATCACTGAGATGAGGTTAAGGCCACATTTCAACATGGAAAGAAGCCAAAACTTAATCAAATTGCATATCATTGCTGATTAAAAGCATTTCAATACTTACTAATTCCACCCCCAAACTTGGCAATTCTCTACCAATCGTTTCCATCTACCGCAGCTTTTAAATGAGTACTGAGGACAAACTGAGGCTGACAACTATACCAATTCTTCTAAAGGTCAGTTATTTCCACCTTAAACAATGATGGAGGAAACCCTGATTAACTCTCAACCAAGAATAAGAAGCATACTACTTTTAACCCCAGCCCACAGTGTGCACACAGCCTTCCAAACTAATGCCTCTCAGAGACCCACCTATCCCCCAGTATCAAATACTCCTGACTGGACTGTTGTAGTATTAGTAATTTATATGCTGTCCAATGTGAACCACCAAAAATGTAGGGGGATAAAAACATTAAAAGCTTCACTATTCACTATATATTCACAATATATTCAACAGGACTCCATTTAATTACGTCTAGCAAAACATCTATATCCTTTAATTTAAAGCCACCAACAATAATTAAACACTATACAAAGTGCAGTTAAGATTGCTGCAATTTTTTCGCTGTAATCGTGAAATACATCTAAAAATGCCAAATGTAATTCACTATTTTAAACAAAATTAGACAATTTTGAAATGTAGTTGTCACTATGGTGGGCAACCTCTGAGACAGATGGAAGCTTGAGGCTGCCAGGCCTGTTTTTGATAATGTCCCCATGGATACAGTTTCATCCTTTCAAGAAACAATGAGATGCTGATGAAAGAAGCCAACAGAAAGCAGCATTGCTGATTTAGGGGGTTGGGAGGAAGCGAGGGAGGGCAGAGACATAAATTACTCAAGTAGTAGCTGAATGTATTGCAGGCAAGGGCCTAATTAATATGCATGTTTATTCAAAGGGACAGAATATTTCAACACCTTTTCCAATTTTTCTACTCTTGGTTCAATATCATAACTCTAAAAGAAACCAATATGAATTAAATTTGTATTTATAGTGTTCAGAAAAATAAGCAATAGTCAAATTGTCCATATGGTACAGTATCATGCCATGAGCGTATTTTCGTGGACACGGCTTAGTACTAGCATCTGCAGGACTGGAAATCAGTCATTTTTTGGACAGCAATTGGCGTAACATCAACACAGACCAGTTACCTGATGGCATAACGCAGTGTTCTATATGTGAATTTTCTTTTAATGCAGTTTTCAGAAACATATCAAAATGTGAAAAAAACAGAAAAACAATCAACTAAACCACACACAGCTCAAGAAAATGTGGACTGCCCTATGCAAAGTTTTATGTCAAAACATATTCAAGAACTGAAAAAAGTACTAAGATTGAAGAGACCCTTTTAATATGGTACATACATTGTAAATGCAATTACAAATTGACAACACAGAAAACACCTGCAAATTACAAAAGTAGTTCTATTAAGTTTTCCCATAATAACCTTTTCATGCATCATTTCATTAACCTAATAGTGTGATTCATTTCATGCACAGGGAGGAGACCTGTAAAGACAACATTACAATTTTCCAGATAGTGTTACATCAGCAACAAAACTGAACACACTTAAGTAGCTTTGCCAATTGACAGGAAAGGAAAATGAGCTTCAGATGTATGAAACGGGTAAGAAATTCAATCAAAGTAGCCTATTATATTATAGCAAAGATAACTATAATAGCTACCCTCTTCAGTCTCGATCTACTTAAATAAACCTCTACTGCATTATTTTGTTTACTGGCTAGACAAAATCAATTGCCCCCATTTCAAAAAAAAGGATGATTTTGTAATGTGACTGAAACAAAGGTTCTTCGGTGTTTGGCAGTTAAAACTTACAGCTATCTTACATGTCTTATCACTGCAATAAACAGCTTGTATGATTTGTGTAAAACTGAGCAAACCCTGGAACACAACCAACCCATCGAGAAAGAGATGTTCCCTGCCTTGCACAAGAGCAGCAAATACCCCCAATGACAAAACATCTGGCCTTTTCTCAGTACAATTTAACATTAATGGCTGGAACACACTGACAAACCATCTGGTGTGTAACCACATAAGTAGTATGTACTGGACCACAATATTGCTTTGAGAAACTAGTCAGAGCATTAAGAGCAATGAGAAAAAGTATCCCTGTTTCAGTTTTGCTCTTTATGTAACCAATTCTTAGCCAATAAACATATTACTCTGCCAGTTTACTTTCAAAGCAAGTAGTTTCACTAAATATACAAAAATTTGTTTTAGTCTTAATTTTAAAACATCATACAGCTTAGAAAACTCCGACGGTATTGCACAAATGTCAATCAATAATGATTTTAAAACAATACCATATGACACCATTTAAAAAACACTTTATATAATTCAGTATGAAACATATTTTTACATTCCTGTGTATAAAACAGCAGTTGGTTTGTTCCCTTTATCTTTCAATAAAACATCAGTAAACTGGCTTAACAATATGCAACAACTCAGAAATCACACTTATTGCGAAAGCCCTCGATGTTGGATAATTAAAAATAGAAAAATTTCTATTAATAATATAATAGGGTAGTAACACCCAGCTGAGGGAGTAATAAACGACACGTTATACCATAAACAAAAAGTAAAGGAGCCGTGTAAATGAAGCATCTTAAGAGACAGGTCTACGTCACAGGACCAAGTGTCAAGCAGCTATTATCAAATCCATTTTAACAGATGAAATGCACACCCATTTATATAATAATTCATTTTCACTTAAAGTAAATCATTATACAAACATCAGCCGACTTTGATAAGTGCCGTAATCTTTACGTAACTTTAGGTCTTTTTAGTGATAAACTGTAGCAAATAAACCTTTACCTGAGGTAACAGGTACTATTCAGAGGTTGTTATAACCAGTTAGGAACAACTGGTACCACAATATATATTCTCAGTACGCATGTGATAATCCGCCTATTTTTACATCAGTAATCATTTTAATAACTATTAAAATAAGTTTGTTTACGATTTGAGTAACCATACTGCAGGCAATACACATTTATATGCGGAATTAAATTGAAGCGACAAAAGTTTTAAGGGATGCTTCAAACTGTTAAAGTTAACAAGAACGTTTCAGCAGTTTCACAAAAGCACATAACGAATGTGTGTGACAAATATTTTGGAATGAGTTATATTTACCTCTCACACAGAGCAGAGACATCGCCGAGTTTCGCTTGGGAAAATATCCTGGTACAGTTCAGAGAGTTGAAGGAAGAAAAATAAATTCCACTTCGAGAGCTTCCATCCGCTAACAGCTCAATACTTAAGCTCCTTCCAGTTTTTAAGCGTTATGTATTCCCCTCGCTTTACAGGCAGCAAGAGCATGTGTTACAAGAATTTAAAACTAAGCGTTGACAGAATCCGTTCCCAAGCTAGTAGCGCCATGATGGAAATTAACAGACGCACCTAAACCACATAAGCTCTTACAAGGGCGGTACAGAGATAGGCGTTATTGACATTGGAACTATCCATAAGTGTAGCGTAATTCAATGAGGGGGCGGGGTTTATTACATTTTGGCCAATGAGAGGAAAGAAAGTGAACATGTAAAACCAGGTTGAGTGAACAGGTGGTGACGCACAATTAAAACGGTTCTGAGGAAGAGTACACGTGGAAAGGTGCTCGAGATGTACGGTATTGTTCCAAAATTGTCTGGCTCTGGTTCACTGGCTGTACACAGCAAATAGATAATTACAGTACGTCAAATTTACCAATCCTCTACCATTATATATGTATTATTAATTTTTAATTGGCATATCTTGTATTATTCATTGGTATGTTTTGTACTCATTTTTAAATTTTTAATAGGCAGCTTTTTATAGAGCAGCATTGTGGGTCACTGGACATCGTTGATGTGTTGCAACTCGAAGATTAAGCCAACTCTGAATCGCTGTAAAGTAATTAAATGCATCCTTCAAGAAAATAAGTAAAATTTAACACATGAAACGAACAACACATGCAAAAGATTTCTTAGGTAGTGAAATTTCTTCTACAAAACATAGGTTTCAAAACTACTGGTACCCACACCATTAATACTTGGTGAATCCTCCCAGGAAGAGAGTAACAGCACTAAGGGATTTATGCACAACATATTTACTTATGAGAGGTCAACAAGATGGGAACCAGGCTGAACATGGTCCGCTGAGAACTTAAAATTTACTCCAACATTTTGGTTAGGGAGAAAATTTCATTTTTAGTTGGATGTCTGGTTTTTTTGCTTACTTCATATGTTGATTTAAGTGTTCTTTGCATTGTTTTTTGATAACTGTTAGTGGAAAACATTTTCCTCTCCATATAAATTGCATAGCAGAGAAAAAACAAACAATAGTTGCTTCAGGATGGAAACTATTGGTGCAACTAAACAAACAGAAAAGGGTTCTTTCAATATGCAGTGACATCTGGGAGGGCAGAAGCACCTAGCAGCAGATGCAAGCTGCTGAGTCCTGGGATCACCAGACCCAGAGCACCTACATGCTGTCAACAGTCAGAAGAGATCCAGCAACCCACAGTTTTTTTATTTAAACTTGTACTTATCATATGAATGAATACCTGAAATTCAATTCAGTTACTGTCTCCTTTTTAACTCTATTTAAAAATTTTTTTAATCATGAGGCTTTATTTATTTATTTATTTTCCTAGATCAGAATGGACATGCATTGACACATAGTGTCAAGCATCAACAACTGTCCCCCTTGACAGTTATAATCACTCCATTCATCATCTCTGACTTTAATTTTTAAAACTACTAATATAACCACTACAATAAATAATTAAAACTGTCACGTAAAAAGTAAAACTAGTTTATAAAATCCTAGTTAAAACCGAGAAATATTTAGAATATATGATGGTAAAGATCTAAGACAGTTAAAAACATACCCCAAGGCTCTAATTAAACGGTTAAAGGAAAGTTACCAGCAGAATCCACTGCAGAAGATGGGTGGTCCCCTGAACTACGAATAAAATGTTTGAAATGTTTAACATTAGCATCGCCTGTGCCTTCTAGAAAGATACTGAAGTCACCTCCTGTTATCAAATGCCTATCCGTTACACAATGAGGGACCAACTCCTCTAACAGAACAATGCGGGACCTGACCTCCACTGGAGCACAGACGTACAGTACCCAAATGTGCAGACCACATGACGTCCAACCCCAAAACCTGGCCAGGATTAACAATAAAAGGCCTTACCTTATCATAGGTGTGGTCCCTAAAAAGTTCTCACACCTGTAGAGTGGACTCCACCTATGCTCCAGTAGGACGCACCCTTCCTCTGTTCCTGAGAGAAGAGTCATGTCTTGCTGGTCCCGGAGGTGAACTTTTTGCAAAAAACACAGGTTAAAGGCAAGGGACGAAAGCTGATTAAACAAAGCAGTTCTTTTAACTTACATTTTTGAGACCCCTGATCTTAAGAGTAAAAACTTTCAAATTAGCCATTGGGGTTTGACATTAAAAAATTAAAACTAAGATAATAAAACAGTAAAAACTGGCCATTAAAAATGCCCCTCCTCTGAGAAATTAGCCCTGGCCACACTGTCCATCATCATCCTGAGGAGAGAGCCTCTTCACTGCACATTTAATCATTTCACTCAACACCACCAGTCATTGTCGCACCTATGTGGTCTTCTTAGCACTTATTCACTGTAAATACAACTCCTGCACTTGAACTCACAAATCACTGATTGCCAGATGAATATGACAGTATGGTACTCCTGTTGTATTTACTGTATTATACCTAATGGGTAATAACTGACTCCACTGGTCCTCAAAAAAATTTTGATATATGCTCTGGTCCATAGCACATAAAACGTTGAGAACCATTGGGCTAGGGGACTGCCTTTCCTCTGCGGTTAAGTTGTTGGGAAATTTCCTTTTAGCCAGAAAAATGTTGTCTCCTCTCCAGAGACCCACAACTTTTATATTTTTGCTCTATTCATGTGATATTACGATGCTTCAATTGACAGAATTTGAAATGTCTCATGCTAATGATGATCACAATGACTATCCTATTTTCACCACATCCTACTTTTAAAAATGAAAAGATCAAAAGTAGAGTGCACTGAAAAAGGTCCAACTGAAACAAAGTACTAACAGCTGAAAGTTACTATGGATATATTACATTTTTTTCAATAGTAAGGAAGAATTGGGGGTATGATCATCTGTTCTGCTGCCAGCCACACCAACTCAGCCTCATGAACAGATTCTGATGATTTGTTAGTGTATAAGACAAATTTATTAAATCAAATGAATCATATGGAAGCCAAGATAGACCGAATGGTTATTCAGCTAGATGCTGTTGACATTAAACTGGAGAGACTTCCCTCTTTGTTTGAACTTCTGGAAATAAATTTTCTAATTAATTGATTGCTTGTCTACACTAGAGACTGATTCTATAAGGCTGGAATGTAGGATCTATAAACTAGAGGATTAAAAACTAATTTAACAGTTGATCTGGAGTAGAAGGTGGAGCTGCTGCAAGCAAAGCTGGATAAAATGGAATATAAAAACTGCTGCAATAATCTGAATATTATATGTCTGCCTGAGAATGCCAAGGGTAATGTTTCCCTGAAACAATTTGTGCAGGGTGAACTATGTCGGGCTGTTGGCTGATTCTGCTCCTATTGAGGTTGATTTCATCTATCAAGTCCCATATCACACTCATGACCTGAATGCCCATTCATGGACTGTTCTGGTCTGATTTTTGCACCTCTCTGACAACGAAAACCTAAAAAAAAACCAGCAGCAAAGAAATGTGACCTCATCTTTAAAGACTTCTGTACACGACCCTACCTTAATTTCCCAGCTGAAAACATCCATAAGAGACACGAGTTTGTTGAGATCATCAGAGGTTTTTACTTTTTCACCCTAAATGAGATGTGTGCACAAAGGTAAGATCTTCATATTTGACAGAGCAGCATGCACCACTGCTTTAAGGACTGATCTGTAGGACTGAGCTTGAGAAATTTGATAGGTCCCCTTCTTACAGAGGGTGGACCTATCATCATCTTCTATGGTGAAAAATCTTCCTTTTTTCTGTTTCATAATCTCCACCAGGGTAGCAGCAGGACTCTCCATCTGTAGTTTCCTGGCCATGTAAGGGGTATCTTCAACCTCTGTCTCTTTTTCTAACTTTGTCTCCACTCACATCTCTTCTTTTCCTCCAAGACTGAACACCTGCAGACCCTTTTCCACTGCTGCAAGACAGGACATCCACATAAGGGAGCTTATTTTTTATTTTTTATTCTTGAATCCTTTATTTTATTAAACTCCAAGAAAATTACAAATGATCTAATAAAACAAGAAAACAACATTTCTCAAACACATCTTCGAAATTCTCAAAACACACTTGAGATGTATAAAATACTTAAAACCACAATACATCTGACAAAACAAACTGAATTTATTCATGAACTGCATACTTAAAAATTCACAGTAATTCTGTCAAGAATAGTATCTCATCAGATTTCCTTCTATTCACGTACAAAATATTATGTGCATCCAACACTAAATAAAACATTCTTAACGTACGTAGAAGAATCATTAAAATCAAGGCCTTCCACATAACTAAAACCCATAAAACACATACAAAACTCACACCTCTTTGTACAACTTTCCCACAACCACAAAATGACACAACATAATACAAATCAATCACACATTTCACCACCAACAAACAAAAACAAAAAAAGTCCATCAAATACATAAAACACTCCAGAAATCTTTCGTAATACACATCTACCCCAGAAAATGGAAAAATCGATTTCACATCGACGAAATGCTTTATGCAAATGACGTGCACTGTATGCAAAGGCCGGGGCCTTATAAATGGTCTCCGCACTTTATACAATACATTTTACAGATAGAGTTAGATGTGTAGCCATATTTTTAGAACAGTTCGAATGTGTAGATAATATATAACTCAGGGCGGTGATCCCACAATTAACTAGACTGCTGGGTCCAATGAGAAGCAATACTCAACGGTAAAAAATGCTGTGGCATCGCACGCTACTCGGGCGCGCCCCCTGGGGTAGGAGAGGGAATTACCTGTAAATAGTATTTGCATTTCAATATGATTAACCTAGAAGGGGATTTGTGTCTCTAGTGGGGCTGGGTGGGTCACCGTGCGTTAAAAAGGTGGGTTTGGGAGTTAAATAATTTGGAGACTTCGGCGTTTAGCCTATACAAGCATGATATCGAGAAAGCTTTCTCAAATAGAACCTCCTGCCGCTGCTTTGTGTTAATAAACCCTGCCACCGAAGCCCTCAGTCACGCTCACTACGGTACTCAACAGTCTTAGTGTCAAGTAAGATTCAAGCCGTCTTTAAAACTATATAAGACAAACCTACCAAATACAGTACAGCATAGGTGAGGTGTTTACTAAAATATCACGTTTTTTTAATTAAAGCAGTCCCTTGGTAATGGTTAGTCCGTTTTTTTATATTAAAACATGTTCTCAAGAATTTTAAATGTTTCATATTTTTAGCGAACTACCTTCGGGAACATTTACTTTACATTTTACACGCTTGTTCTATCCACAGTAACAGATTTTAGAAACCGACTGAGTTGAAGCGAGGAACTTTGATAATTTGAGAATTTGTTTCCCTTAAGTAAAGGGAAACAAGTTGGTGTCGCACCAACCCCGGTGTTGCATTTATTACGGCTGCTTACTTCAGCCGAGGACCAACTTTGGTTAGACGTAGGAGAACAGGGTTAGCTAGCTTTCTGTGTGAACCTACCCAGACAAAGCGAGCACACACAATAAGAAAATATGCTTCATAATGTATGCCGGACGGGTAGTGCTTTTTTACAGGTGAAGTACAAACGTCAGTGCTTGATGTAGTATGTTGTAGTGGAAAAACCTCATGTTCTGCCGGCTCTTTCCTGTTAGCTAGATGGCTAACGTTAAAGGTTGCTGATATGAGATCAAGTTCTTACAAATTGTATTCAAATTTATTATTGCTTACTAAAGTTTTTACGTTTTGTTTTTACTTTTTGTTTTTACTTTCTTTTACGTGTTTGTAGTATGGTCCAGGGAGTACATAGGCACTTGTTAATTGTATCATCTTTCTTAAAACCTTTAGCTGATATTAGTTTACCTACTGATACTGTCATCATACAGTTGAATTTAGGTGTTGCTTTTCGTAGTTAATTGAATATTCTGTGGTTAAAGTTATTTTTCTACTTTTGGATACAACGTGGTGGGTGACATTTTGACCCTGTATAGTCATTACAGGTTGTGTGACGTTTGGTTTAAGCTATTTAAAATAAAGTGTGTTGTAGAAATTCAGACTTTGTGCAGGGACTTTAATTCACTTTTTGTATGCACATTGAATGTATATATTTCTTCCTATGAATTGGGTCATATGTACTCTGTTTTTCCATTTCAGTGTTAGGTACAATCTAGCAGCTAATCCAAAGAATTGCATTACAGAAGGTTTTAAAATAATCCTCCTGTGTTTGTGTGTCTGAATGGCTGTATTTTTGTGGCCATCAGCTCTCCAGACACAGAATCCCCTCCCAGTTGGTTGCTCCAGTCCATCGGAGGTGGGCTTCTGGTCTCCCCATGAACACTCTAGTTCTGTTCGTGCCTCAGCAAGAAGCTTGGGTGGTTGAGAGGATGGGTCGCTTTCACCGCATTCTTGAACCAGTATGTTGCCCATGAGTTATGTAGTCTTAGTGCTATGTATAAATTTAGTTAGAGTGTCTTTTGGAATGGTTTTAATGTTAGCATCTTTTTATTCTCCATTTCATCCTTCTTTTCTGTTTAGGTAATCATTTTCTGCATAGCGTTGCATGCTTATACTATACACATGCCAGCATGGTTTGTAGAATGGGGAAAAGAAAATGCGCACCTTTAATTAAAAAAAGTTTAAATGAAAGTTGGCCATCATTCTGTTAAATGTATTATCAACTTCTCTATGTATTATTTTAAAAATGTATATCCACTTCCAAAATTGCAAAATAATAATTTATTATTGTGTTTGTCGAGGGATTGAACTTCCTCATTCCAGTACTAGACAGAATTCGTTATGTGCAGAGCTTGAAAGAGATTGTCATTGATGTTCCGGAGCAGTCAGCTGTCTCTTTGGGTGAGTATTGTTTTGTGTTTATCCCTGGTACTTCTGTGCTTTATCTTTCTGTGTTTACTTTTACTATAATGTCTTCATATATTTTTAAATAATGACTTCATTATAATTATCAAATCGCATAAGTTTATAATAAACTTAACACTGAAAGACAAAAAAATCCTAATTAAATCACACGCTAACACAAATTAAAGTTTTTTCACATTCTAATTCTGGTAAACATATTCTGAATCTCAAAACAATTTTTTCTAAGATGGTACTGCTATAATAGTTGCCTGAAATGGCAGTAATCCTATCCTACCTAATACAAGTCTACAATACACTCAGTAAAAACAAACCTAAAAAATTGGTGTAAGCAGACACACTAAAACAAATTGCAGTAGGTTTCATGCATAACATACATAAAACTTCTAAGCTCAGTATTTTCATTATAAAAAAAACATCATAAACAGCATTTTGTATCGGTAATGAGCATAAACCACCCCTAGCTTTAAAAAACATATTTTACATGCTACGAAAAAGTAAAATACAGTAATCCCTCTATCCAAATCTAATTTGTCCCTGAAAACGTCAGATACCAAATTTTTTGTATACAGAGTGCCATTTCCCATTATTTTAAAAAGGAAAAAATGTGTACCCAGACCATTTGAAAACAGCTATATAACTATCAACCCATGATTTCAGCATAATAAAACACTCTAAACACAAGTTGCTTACATAGAAAAGTTTCTTTTGTTATTAAATGTTGTCATTTGTTTGCATGTTTATAACAGATGGTACAGTATGTATAGTACAGGACATTTTGCATGTTAGTGCTGCCACTAGCATTTATAGGTTTATTAAAAAATGAAACTTAGTAAAAAAAAAAATTCCAGATAACAGGTTAAACAAACAAGACTAACAACTCTCACTGGTTACTCGTGCAACGAAGTGAAGAAGAGCGGTTTGTGAGATTTGCTGTGTGTTTGAAGGGAGGAGGGCTGTGTCAGTTTTCTCTAGTGGAGGTGTGAAGGAGTGTCAGATGCGGTGGCAAAAAAAACTCAGTACTGTATGTTTGTATCCTGTCATGCAGTTTTCTGTTTATAACCTGCAACAGCATCTTCAATAGTGTTGCTGCAAACAAGTCTCCTGTTCATGTCACTATCATGTTCCCTAATTAGTGAGGTCATTGTATTTGCATGCTCTAAATTTTCTTTTAAAGTTCTTTTGTCTAAAACGGGAAGGATTTTCAGTTGTGTGAAAAACCTTCCTCCTCTTTTTCTGAGGGCTGATGGGCATCCAGCTGAATGATCCAGTTTAAATCACAGTAATGTGGTGTGGTGCTAATGTGAGGTCAGACAAAGCAAGCAGATGATTTTCAAGGATGCATAGAAACAGCTGATATGGAGCCAGTGCAGATGCACATGTTTTGAATGGGATAAATGGGATATTTTCATAAAAGTATACAATATGTACTATATTTTTATGATAGTACATTGTATAGTTCTGTACAGTATTTGTTAATTTTAAATTTGTTTTGATTGTTATTCTCATTTCAATTTTCTTATTTTAGATAAGCTTTGGACAAAAATTCATTATAGAAAAAGTTTGCCTTTAGATACCAAGAAATAGGTATGTTTCAATATCTGTTGTAGCAAAAATTTGGATATAAAGAGTTTGAATATTGAGAAACTGCTGTACAGTAAAGCTGTAAAAATGTAATTTTCAAAAATTATTTACCATTTAACCATTAATTACAGATAATGTGACACTACAAATAGATGGGGTTCTGTACCTCAGGATACTGGATCCATTTAAGGTAAGTTGGTATTAATGCAGCTGTTTTGTATTTATAGTTCTGATAAAAAGTATTAATGCCATGACCTTTTCACTGTACTATACCAGGGACCATGATTTCCTGATAATTTTTGCCAAAAATCAGAAGATTCCAAGCACATCTGAGAGAAGATTTTTGAAAAATACCAGTCAGGGCAAGGATTTAAGACAGTTTTCAAGGCAGTGAATGTACCTTGATTCACAGTGAAGTCCATCATTAAAAAAATTGAGAAAATATGGAGTAATGTGAATCTGGTCAGAGCTGGCTGTCCTCAAAAAGCCAGACAAGAAGTAATGGAGGCCACCATGATGTCTAAAGAAGCTGTAAAGGAGTTATGCAGTTTTTCCAGTCTCATTGTATCAGATAACAATAGCATATATGCTTAATATAGCTGCCTTCTATGGAAGGGTAGCAAAAAAGAAGCCTTTGTTGGGGGATAGACTAACCCTATTTCGGCAGGAGTTGGCCCAAAGACATGCGAGAAACATTTTCTGTGGTCTGATGAAACTAAAATTAAATTTTCTATGTGCTATGTTTTGTGCAAACCTAACACAGCACATCACACTGAACATCATCCCTACTGTAAAGCATGGTGGTGGCAGCACCATTCTTCAGGAATGCTTCTCTGTGGCAGGGTCTGGAAAAGAAAGAAGGAAAAATGGATTGAACTATGTACAGAAAAATCTCAGAGGAAAATGTGTTGTGATCCAAAGGAGCACTGGGTCTTGGAAAATAATACATCTTCCAGCAGGATAATGACCTAAACATACAGCACTGGTGTGGCTTGAACACCAAAAAGCTTAATGTTCTGCAGTGGCCAAATCAAAGCCCAGGCTGCAATCCAACTAAGCATTTCCTGGAATGAATTAAAAATTGCTGTTTACAAATGGTCTCCATCCAACTTGATGGAGCTTGGAGCCTAGAAGAATGAGCAACAGTTCCAGTGTCATGATGTACAGTGCTGATAGCGACTTACCCAAAAGACCCATAGCTGTGATTGTCCTACCAGGTATTAACTTGGGGATACTTATGCATTCACTTATTTTCTGTTTTTTATTTTTAGTTAATTTGAAAAATTTCAGTATTTTTTCCACTTTGACATTATGGAGTACTTTGTGTTGACAAGTGCCAAAAAGTACACAGTTAAATACAGGACAGTTCCATGCTGTGACATAATAAAATGGGAAAAAGTCCAAAGGTAGTGAATACCTTTTATATATACTTTAGGTCATGACTAAGTATTTCTAGGGGCTCAAGTGAAATGTGGGCTAATGATGTACCCCTTTCCTTCCAGGCTAGTTATGGTGTAGAAGATCCAGAATATGCTGTCACTCAACTGGCGCAAACTACTATGCGTTCCGAGCTTGGGAAGCTCACCTTAGACAAAGTTTTCCGGGTACGTACATAAGTAAACAAACCCAAAACGCAAATGGATTCAATTAAGAAATAGTTATAATAATTTTTAGTACAGTTGGCCATTTTGCTTTTTCCAGTATATATAGTATTAGAAAATAATACAGTTGGATTCAGTGTCTTTATCTTTTCAGTATCTCATATTAAGTGCCCTGATGAAACCTGTGAGGAAGTTTAAAAAAATTAATTGAAATGACTTTAAAAGTTACAATACTGCTTTACAGTGCCTTGGTTGTGTGACTGGATGTTGGATCAGTCCACGTATATGGAGTTTGAATGTTCACATTTATGTGTCTTTACTCCCTTTCATTCCACGTTCCGAAGACGTGTTTCAGGTGAATTAGTGACCCTGAGTTGCCCACTGAGTGATTATGTGTGTGATACAAATAGTCTTGTTATATACAGACTTTGTTTGTGATAAGAGGTGTGATTTTTTTTTAAAATTAACATTCAACAATCTGTCCTATCCAGGAAAGAGAGTCCCTGAATGCCAACATTGTTCACTCCATTAACCAGGCAGCTGATGAGTGGGGGATCCGATGCCTTAGATATGAAATCAAGGACATCCACGTCCCCCCTCGAGTAAAAGAGTCCATGCAGATGCAGGTAAATATGCAGAAGTCTGTAGCCTATGGTGAGGTTTTGGGACAACAGATAAAAAACAGGGTCAGCACACAAAGGACAGGAGGGTAAGTTGTAGAGGAAGCCTCATCGCTGTACCCTTGAGGAGTGTTGTTAACTAAAATTGCTCTTGTCAAATAGTCTACTTTGAAAATTGAGTTTTGTTGTGATATGTGTCTGCAAAGCAACCAAAGTAAACTTTTTTCTTTTTCTGTTTTTTTTATGATAACCTTTGGAAAAAACAGTATAGGAAAATCCAATGTTACATTCTTAATTTGTTCTTGATAATGCTATACAAATTGAGATTGCGTATCCCAGGATGCTATTTTACGGCACTTTAAATGGGGGTGGGGGTGATCCCAGCCTGTCCAAAAACTTCCATACCAACTTTCCCTAATATCCCAACACTGTATAGCATAAAACACACACAACATCAGGACTGGCCATCAACAAGCTAAGTGGGCTTACCGGAACAGTCACAAGAGATCATATTGCTTATGCTGACTACATCTTGCTCTCATTTGCCACAGAATACTGAAGTATTTAAAACATGTTATGAGTATACTGTACTTTTTTTAAAAAGAAAATGCTGAAAACAATATAGTGACTTTATGGTAAATCATCCATACCATTATTACTGTAGTCAAATAAAGCAAAATAGCTCAAAAACATCAACAAATGTTTAAAAAGAAGTTACTATGTGGTCGACTACATACTTAGAAATAATCACCCTGTGACAGCTATGATCCAACTTACGATCCAGTTGTAGGTTGAGGACAATCTGTATTTGGCTAATCAAACAGATTACTATAATTGACCCATAACTTTAATAAACCTAATGTGGTAAGTGATTGCACATATTTCATCCACACCAAAGAAATGGTGTAAAACAATACAGTTGTTTTGTTTCCTTCTCTCAGGTTTTATTAATACTACTAGAACTGACAGAAAGCTCTGATCAAATTTAATGTCAAAAAGTTGCAAATACTACAGAAAATGGGAATAGGGTAAGTATTATTTCATAGCATGGAGGTATTTCGCATAATGTGCAGGTTCTACAAAAAAGAAGTGAGCAATCAGTGCTGTTAACTTTTATCTTCAGCATAGTTATTGAAAACAAAATATTTTAAAACATTTTGAAACTCTCTCTGGCTCATTTCAGGTAGAAGCAGAGCGGAGGAAGAGGGCAACTGTCTTGGAGTCAGAAGGCACACGAGAGGCAGCAATCAATGTGGCTGAAGGCCAGAAGCAGGCACAGATCCTGGCCTCTGAGGGACAGAAGGCTGAACAGATCAACAGGGCAGCTGGTAGTTACTCAAATGAACCATAGGAAACATGGCATTCATAGAACAGTAAACTAACCTATACTTATAATGTCCCTTTCTGCCTCTCTTTCACTGTTTGGAGCTATTTAAAAATCAGATTCAGCAATTCAGTAAAATTTGTACCATTTTTTTCTGTTCATTTTGGGCACATAATGGGTTAGCTGGTGCAGTAGTGGACAAGGCCACGATCTTTTAACTTTAAGGGTGTTTGTGTTCTATAGAAAAAAATCCAAAAAATCAAAGGTAAACGTTATAATTGGGCAATGTTGTTAAGTTTTAGATAATCAAGAAATTGTAATCTAAACAATGATGGAAAGCGTCAAAAATGTTATTTATTTTCTTTTCTTTTCACAGGTGAAGCCAATGCTGTTTTAGCAAAAGCAGAAGCAAAGGCCAAGGCAATTCATCTCCTATCAGAAGCCTTGACTCAGCAGGTTAAGCACCCTAAAAGTTAAATCCTTTGTAAAAGAGTCTTATATAAGGGAAATTACTATAACAGCATATGCAAGTACATAGCTTTTTTTGTATAGTGAACTTTTTATTCCTGTACAACAGCATTTTTGCCAATTATTTTATTTTACTTACATCGTTTTTTATTTTGTACAGTGGTATTGGGATGTATATCAGAAGTTTTAGGACAGAGATACTGTATCCTCTTGAATTCTCAATCCCAAAAGCCCCTGCTCCAAGTTAATGGTAATTTCATCTCATCATGAAATGAGTTTGCACAATGGGGTGATGTCATGTAAAAAACCCTATTATGTGAGGGATGAGTTTAGTTTATTAGTTTTAGTTGTGGCAAACAAAAAAATTGACCACTAACTTATAACAAATACTGCTTTTTTCACTATTTTGCAGAATGGAAATGCAGCAGCATCTTTCAGTGTTGCTGAGCAGTATGTGTCTGCTTTCTCCAACCTGGCTAAGGAGTCCAACACCATCCTGCTGCCTTCCAACACTGGAGACATCAGTAGCATGGTTACACAGGTGACAATTTATGAATAGACATTCACAGGTTTTCTTTCTGCAGTGTCAGACCTATGAATTAAAATGGCATTTTCTCACTCTCTGTGGGGATTAATGATTACCGGGCACAGGGTTCTAACATGCCTCCATAGTTCAGAGGAGCATGTGCTCTCCTGATTAGTTCCTGTTCATTTCCATGTTTAGGGATATTGTGGATGGCTGAGTGTAATGCAGATTCTGAATTGGACCTATTGATTGACTGAATTGGAGGTCTAATTATGTATGGTGAAACAGGAACTGGCAGGGATAGCAGAAATAATGTGCTAAACTGCATGCTAGCAAAAATGTTTAAACTGCATCTAAGCCAGAGAATGTAGAATGTTAAGAATGTGAAAGTGTTGCTTTAACAGAATGGAGTATTGTGGGAAGTGAATGCAATTCCAGAGTAGTATCTTCCATCCATCTTGAACATGTAAGTTAAGGGATAAAGGATGTGGTGACAAAGCAAGTGAAGTAAGTGCTGAAATAATACCTATTACCAGTCCTTATAGTGACTTTTTGTACCCGGTCTTCTATCTCTCAGGCCATGAGCATCTACAGCAATCTGATGAGGCAGAAGGAGGGTGGGCTGGGTGCTAGTTCTCCAGAAATACTGCCTGATATCCAAAAGCCACAGGAGAAGCCATCCAGTGACAGCCCCTCAAAACAGCTCCCAACTGCCCAGTAGAAGACTGTCATACTTGGAGTAATACTGAATTGATGCAACAAGTCTTTGAGGAAGACCCTTCCCTTGTTCATTGGGAGTTAGAACACATGGATTATAGAACTCTGACTGTAGGGGCTTTATAAATAAAGGTGTGACAGCATTAGGAAGCTAAGAACTCTGGGTGTCATGTTCACTTGACGTCATTTTTTTTTGTTTTGTTTTTTTTTTTGCATATTTTTAATTTCACCATGATACAAATTATAATAATTTCTCTGGGTGATGTGCTTTTTTTTATAAGAGAAACTCGTAAGAAAGTCCTATCTTAAGACTTAGTGGGACTTTTACACAATGTATTATGTTGAATGTACTTCTGAAATCCTCTTGAAATTAATGGGCCCAGTAACAAATTTTCACACACAGTACCCAAAAAGTAAGTACTATAATAGTTTAATTAGGTGTATTACATGTCAGTGCCTCCACCAATAATTTCTTGCATTTAACATCTCTAACCTAATTTATTCTGGTAATTACTATGTTCTGACATTTGAATAGTCTCAGGTAATGCACTACTTTTAATGTTATTTCTGCAAGTCACCTAAACACAGTGCTGTGTACTGTAGTATGTGTCTGCAGATGGGATAAACAGAAAACTATAACTACAGGTTTATTGTGAAGCAGAGTATGTTTTTTATGTTGTTCAGTAGAGCATTTACAATAGGTTCGTTTTTAGGACACAATCTTGAAGTTGTTAGTAGCTGAGCAGAGAAGGTAATGATATTGCACCTGTAGGAAATGAAATGCATTTATTTTTGTTAAAACTTAAAAGCATTTTTCAAGTTGGGGAAAAAAAGTGATGCACATAGCAAGTACACATTAATTATGTTTTCACTGAAATAAGGTAAACAGCCAAGCACTGTTTATGTCCTAATTCTTTGTTGTAAAAACATTTGGTGTGCTATCAAGAAACATTTATGGTGTGTTACGATTTAAGCTTACATGGCAAGGCTGTGAAAAATTAAGACATAGTAAAAACTTGGTTGTGGTGTTAAATAATGAATTATACCAGCAGGGTGATATTCTGTGCATTTCCTTTTCCCCTTCAGGTCTTGTACTTTACACAGGTTTTAATTTCTAATGTGGTCAATGTATAACTCCTTAAAATAATCTGTAGAGAAGGAGAGTTTTATTTATGTTAGCAGGAGGCAGAAAATTGCTTTGCTTTAAAACTCACTTCAAATAAATTGGTTCATAATTTTGTGTATGACAGGATACATAGAACTTGTGTCATTTCATTCCAAGGAAGATAGAGCTTAATCGCAGATTATTTGAGCAACATAAAGATGAGATTCTCCATAGGAAGCTCTGGAATTACCTGGACAGGCTTGAGAAATGAATCATAACAAGCTGTAGTTTCCATTGCCTTGTTTTTGATGGCAGTGGACCTAATCATCTCAAGCTGCACAAGAATCCAGAGGTCACAAGATCAGATTTGGCATCTCAGCACCATCATATAGAGCATTCATCGCCTAACAATAACAGCCACTGCTCAAGTGCAGGCCGAATGGGTTCTAAGCACTGAACACAGCTGGGAAGTGGACAAGGATGAAGTTGAAAACTTGGAAATGAAGATGTGGTGATCTACGATATGGCTACCCATACAGTTGAGTCTCTGAAGAGAGCAGTACGGTACAGCTTCCTATTTTGTCCTTGGTGCGGGAATTTAAGACGGGAAAAGTTAAGCTTTATTATAGAAAGCTAGCACCGAATGACATTGAAACTAGGCTTTTTTTTTAAATTCAGTTTCTATTGTGCTCAGTCTTGTGTGTCTTCTTACCCACTCTAAGTAGCCTCCATAATGTGGATGTGTGAACGCGACTGGATGCTTTTCAGAGTTTCTCTTCGCACTCGTTCTCTATTAAAATATGTTCGCAAAATACACATTTAAGTGTCCCGTACCGGCATCATAACCATATGCTGTATTTTGCACGCCTGGCCGCCAGATGGCAGCCTCTCTTAGTGTCACCACAATGGAGGTAGCGGACTGTTGTCTTTGCGCGGGCCGCAGTACGCCGGCACCCGGCTGGCACATACGTTTTTCTTTTGCGGAACGGTGACTGGATGACATCGGAAGCCCCACGAAGGAGAGAGGAGCGCTGCATCGGGTCACCTGAGTCGCTGGTCTGCTTCACAGCGGGTGGCGCGTTTACCTGCGCATTCGCCAATGACTGAGGTCGGATATGGGAACTGCAAGGTCAGTAGTTTGTAAGTCCGATCGAGGTGGCTCCTAACTGCAGCTTTTCAGGTAAGATAGCTAGAAGGATAGATAGATCACTCTTTGTGTGTGTGTATATATTGAACCTTGAAACGTGTTTCTAATAAACGTTAAATGGACGTTTGTAGTTTCGCTTGTAGCAATAGTTGCAAAAACTGCTTTCCACTGATGTGAATGAAAAATATGTGCAAACCACGCGTCTTAAGGACGACCCACCTGCAGTGCTTCATCTCAGCACTGTTGAGTAGCACGAGGCTCTCCAAAAACATGCTCCGTTAGAAACGTAATACTGCCTTGCTTTTGAAGAACGTACTTGATAACTTATGTGTATTTTAATTGTTTTTTTAACCGTTTAAAACCATGACTTTTGATGCCTGGGATCTAGGGTGACCCCCAAAAACCCATATATTGTTATGCTAATGGTATGACTTAAATTAATGAGCTAATGTTAGGAATATTTTTAGTTTTCAACCATGTTTTTATAAAACTTCATGTGCTGAAAATGAATTTTTTTTGTTTAAATTTAAATTAAGTAATTATGGAAAACAGCTTAGAATTTTGTGTTTGCTCGTCATTGCAGATGTTAATGACAGGACTTTCTTATGTCATAAACGAAACTCCCTCAGTTCTTTTCCACTGAGGACTTGTATATCTGCAACTTAGATAATGCTGGGTACCACGGTAACCTTGTTACACGCACCTGGTTACATTCGTCAGAAATGACTTCTTTGTGTTTGTTACATAGAGAAAGACTTTTTGACAAATGACCACTTTGGATACTGGCAGTTTTTATAGCACGTTAACAATTTTACGGTTTGTGGGAAAGAGACCTGGATAAAACCTCCTTTGTTACTGGCCCTGGGCACATAATCTGTGTCCTTGGAATCACAGATTCCTTATTCTGACTCCAGAACAGCCTTCTGTTTGGAAACGTGTTTATAGTCATCCCTTGATTTACTTGTCTAATTGGTTCCTGAAAAGTCTACATAAATGTATAAATCGAGATGTTGTTTTCATTATTTCTAATGGGGCAAATAATGATACTTCCCAACCTGTCTGAAAGCCCCTGAACCAACTTTCCCAAATATCACTAAAACACTGTAAAATACCTTGCAGCACACACACATGCAGGTACCACGCTGTTCAGTGTAATGAGGTGGTCCGATTATGAGTGAAACATCTACTTCCTTTTTTAACAAACAAAACCAAGTTTATTGTGGGTGTTGGAGGAACATCAGTAGGTGGAAACTTTTAAAGAGATACACTCAGGGGTCCTCACTGGAAGAGCAAAGAACTAGGAACGGTTCTGACAGATTCTGTTTTCATATACACAGTGTGACATCATCCACTGACCAATCCAATTTACATATACATCTCCTCTTCAAGACGCATCGCCAGCGCGTTTTAATTTTATTTTGGCTGCCCTTGTAATGACTTACACACTTTATATAGAATGGCCATTATACAACATGCAGATAGGCACGTGCGCGCACGCACACAGAGGGTGTAATTTATGTTTTTTTTTTAACATTTTTAAATGCTTGGATTTTTTTTTTTTTGGCTGGAGCACGTTGTATTGAGGAGACTGGTGCAAAAATCAAGCAATGGCATTAAAACTCAAATTATTTTGTAGCGAAAATGCACAAATCAAGACTGCATAAATCGAGGGAAGCCTGTAATACTATCAGTGATATATTTCGTAAATCCTCATATACCAAACTGCTGTTTTGCAGTTTCTGAAGATAAACTCTAATAAAAACTAGTAAAAACTTTATGGAATGTTTTATACTGTTTTCCCATGAGAGTACTATAAAGTGAAATCTGTAGTTTATGGTACAATAAACAATCATTTGAATTACATTTTTCATTAGCATATCACAACACATTGTTTCACACCTGGCTGCAAAAGTCACACATTAAACTGACACCAGAAATCCATAGAATGTTCCACAGAATTCTCTCTGTATGGTATTGTTGCAAAACATGACATTTTAATTTTTTAAGGAAATGTAATTTCAGTGTTTTCAATTTAAAAGCAACTTTGTTTTGATAACGTTAACACGTAGTAGGTCAGTACATTCCTCTGATGTAAATGTAAAATGAAAATGTTCTTGTTGCCCTATAGGATGAAGAGACTTCCTGTCCTGGCCCTGCTTTTGTGGGTCTGTGCTATGTTCTATGTAGGGATCTATCTGTTTGTTGGTGGCTTCCTTTTGGTTCGACTGGAGGTGAACAAGAGCAGCTCCTGCAGTGACAGTTTGCCTCCAGGGACTGGAACACAAGACTTTTGCCCAGTTGAACCACGTTTTCGAAGGGCTGTGGTGCTGATCATTGATGCCCTCAAGATTGACTTTGCCCGCTTTGACTCCCATAACATCTCCCCGCGTCCCTTCGAGAACAAGTTGCCCGTGCTGGAGGAGATGAAATCATCACACCCGGCACACTCCAGGCTGTTTGCCTTTCGAGCCGACCCACCCACCACTACCATGCAGCGTATCAAGGGGTTCACGACTGGCTCCCTGCCCACATTCGTTGACGTGGGCAACAACTTTGCCTCCAGTGCCATACTGGAGGACAATCTTGTGCATCAGCTGGGAGAAGCTGGTGAGTCACTGCACAAGGGTCATGTTTCATTGGTTCTTAACGTTAACTTTTGGCCCTGGTTTTGGCATGTTTAGAAAAAGTTCCTTAAATCAGTGGCTCGCAATCCGGTTTTTGGACAGTAAAATTGAGTAGTTTTAAAGATGCATTTCACGTTAGAATGAGCCACTAGTTAACGCAAGTTAAGGTTACTAACTGCAGAATATTCAGATAAGTTAATGTCTTGCCTAATAATTTCACATCTGCTTCTATATGCTGTCTGAAGGCAAGCGTGTTGTCTTCATGGGAGATGACACGTGGGAGAGCCTTTTCCCAAAGAAGTTTCATCGCTCTCTGCCCTTCCCTTCTTTCAATGTGAAAGACCTTCACACAGTGGATGATGGCATCCTAAAACACCTCTACAGCACCAGTCAGTATTATGCTGATTATCAGCTTTAGACACCATCAAAATAATGTTAAATGTATGTTTATAAACATGTATATGAACTGCAACTTTTTTGTTAAAACCTTGTTTGCCTAGGAAAATGTGGCCCACATTGACATTATGGCTCATAATGACTCTGATTCTACTTCTATGATAAATGAATCTCTCGGAGATCTTTATTTTCCTCAATGTTCAAATCAGATATTTTTTGCTAGTCTAAGTTAGCAATGTATACATAACAGAAGATACTGCGGCTCACTGTTCAGAAACAGATAACTCTGGTTCAAATTTTCCCACTTTCTACTTTTTGTGAATCTCTCAACTTTCCAGTGGAAGGCAGTGAGTGGGATGTGCTCATTGCTCACTTCCTCGGTGTAGACCACTGTGGACATCGTTTTGGCCCCAATCACCCTGCCATGGCAGACAAGCTCACCCAGATGGACAGAGTCATAAGGTCAGTAGGACGCTTTCTCTTGGCACTGCTGAATAACACTACGAGTCATCTACTGCTTTTTAGGCAGTTTCAAAGTAATACCCCGATTAGTGCTCAAATGTGGTAAAAAAGAGGGTAAGAGGGGAGTTCTCCTAATACACGCTGAGATTACTGGTCAACATCCTCGGTGTGCGTTTTATCACAATAAATGGAGTAAGTGTGTGTTCACGACGGGCTTCTTCTGCTGCCTTGTCTCAGTCACCACCAAGAGTCCTGATCGAGCAGCGATGCCACACAAGCCTTCAATGTACAATTAAAAATAAAGATAGATCAACTCTTTGCCACCTGCACAACAATTGTAGAACAGACAAGTTCATCATAACTTTGAGATTTAAAAAAAAAAGTGCAATACATATTTAAAATTGGTGAAAGAAAGGTGCTGGAACAGAGGGGGGTGTGCACCTGCCCGCAGGTTGCGTGGTGGCGGTGGAGGAGAGGGCATCTAAGAACAGATGTCTTGAGCCACAGAACTGCAGACAAAGGTGTATGGGGGGAGCATAGAGAACACGCTGCTCCTACACAGAAATGAGCGCTGATGGAAGATTATGACAGAATTAATAACAAAAAATGAGAAATGCATGCATGTGTACTACAAAATTTTAGCATGATATAAGGAGCAGTGTTAAACAAGTCACGGTGCTTAATTCATTATGTTTCTTATTTGGATATATATCAATTGATTTAAATAATATATGATGTAGAAAATTCAAAAGAATTTTACTGGTTTACAGGTCTGTGATTGAGCGCCTTCAGAATGACACACTCCTGGTAGTAATGGGAGATCATGGCATGACAGACAGTGGTGACCACGGGGGTGAGAGCTTGAAGGAGACAGATGCCGCTCTGTTTTTCTACAGTCCCACCCCTACGTTTCCCCCCACCCTGTCCCAGGTAGATTGTGAGGTCCCTGCCTAGATGGAGGTGTAGTGGTGTGTTGCAGATGAGGCCATCGATTGAAGTGTGCTACTGTATTCTCTCGTAGGCAGAGCCTGAGGTGGTGCCTCAGACAGACCTGGTGCCCACACTGGCGCTGCTGCTAGGTGTTCCCATCCCATACAGTAGCATTGGACAGGTGATCCTACCATTCTTCCCTGAGGAAAGCCAAGCGTCTGGTGTACAAACCTATCTCAGCCAGTTGGAGGCACTGTGGATCAATGCTAAACAGGTACATTGTTACTGTGTAAGAGGATCCATGATTCCAAGTATTAAACGCTCATACTGTGTACATAGATTTCCCTAGGTGTTACAGTGCAATGTCTGAATTTAACATTACCAGGAAATAATAAAATGAGAGTTTATATTTGAAATGAAAAGACCACATTAAGGAACCAAAGTGCAGCTGTTTTACAATAAAGAAATCTCAGAAGATGCTGGTTGCACCTAGATGATGTCATTTCTCGTGCAACTTCTGTTCCTTGGCAATAAAACTACTGCTGTTGTTAAATCTAGCACAGCTTCCTGTGATGTGCACAGGTCTAGGAACAGTATGACCTGAGTTTGTGGGCAAAATTTTGTAAATTCTTAGGCCTTTAATCTAACTATGTTTGTAAATGTTGGAAGATTTAATGTAAAGACAACATTTGGAGGAATTTTGCAACTTTGTAATTTTGCATAGCTATTATATAAGATGTGTGTAATAGAACCTTTCTATCATGCTTTTACCTGAAGGTGAACCGGTTCTTGGAGACCTACTCTCACATAGCAAAAGACATCCCCCCCGAAAGCCTGTCCATGCTGCGGGAACAGTTCAGCTTCCTCTTGGCCGAGTACAGTGGCATGGTAAAAGAAGGACAAGCTGCTTCCCCAACGCTGGTCACTGCCTTGCAGAGCTACCTAACTGCTGTGAGGAATGTCTGCCGGGCCACTTGGGCCAAGTTCAACCCCCTCAAGATGACTGCAGGCATACTCATTCTGACCACTTCCTGTCTACTCTGCCTTGCTATGTCAGAGATGTCAGAAATGGTGAGGGACAGTTTTATGCCATGGGCCTCACTAGTGGTGGGGGCATTTGTAGGAGGGACTGTAGCAGCAGGGCAGCAAGGATCTCTGGGGTATGTAGATATAGCTTGGTGCCTCGGGGCAGCCATATTCTTCTCCCAGTTGCTGTTCATTTGGAGGCTGTGCTGTGCCAAGGACAACGGTGGAGGTGGGGCCAGGGACAGTGGCCCCCGTCAAACTGGTTGGAGGATTCTGCCTACGCTCTCCATCCCTCTGCTTGTGCTCGCATTACGCTGCACCTCCCTTCTCTCTGACAGCTATGTGATTGCTGAGGGGCGGGTTGCCACCTTCCTCCTCCTCTCCTTGAGCTTCTACATCCCCCTTCATCTGAACTGGGATGGTCTCCTACTTCCTTTCAGCCCAGAATCTCAGAAGGCTCCAGGCCTCCTCCCTCCTCCACCTCTGCCTTCTTCTGTTATCCGCAGGGAGAGCCTGATTCTCCTTGCTTGCCTTGGAGTCCTAGTGGCCTCCCTTTACCTCTCACTTTTTTTCCACAACTGTCGCGAGGAACAGGGTACTTGCGACCCCTCACCTTTCCTTTTGCCACTTGCCCGTGTGCAGGACAGTCGCTTGCGCAACCTGCATTATGTTCTGTCTGTGGTTGCCCTGGCAGCCTGGAACTATCTGTTGTATTGGTGGCTACGCCATTACGGCAACCTAAATAGCCCAGGACCCGCTGCATTCACAGCACGCTGGCCCCTGCCCCTGGCCTCCATCTGTGCAGGTCTCTACTGGGCTGTCAGCTCTACCCCAGAGGAGACCTTCCGTGGTTTGGCTGAGCTTATTGCACTGGCACTGGTCGCCCTCCCCCGTATAGCCTTCGCCTTCCTTGGGTTAGGTACAACCCTCCTCTGGTTGAGTCCGTTGACTGTCTTTCTGAAGCCAAGGCAAGTGGCCTGTCCACAGGGCCCAACACCCCTCCCCCGCTACCGGGCCAGCACAGGCGTGAGCCCAGAAGCAGAGCTGCGTCACCTCATCCCCCAGCTATATCAGCGCATGCGACGCTCCCTGGAGGATGGGGAGCCATCTGGGAGCCCTGAGGGCCACAGTGGACCGGCTATGGAGGCCTATGGCTTGGGCACAGTGTACTCTGCCCCCCTGGTGCTGCTAACTGGCCTGCTGGGTCTGGGCCTGCTTTTGCTGCACTCCGAGGGCATGGCACTGGCCTTCCTGCTGCTGCTGCTTGAGGCTGCAGCACTGCTGCACCTCCATGCTTCCTCCGTTACACTTGAATCCCTTCAGGGACCTCAAAAGGGTGAGATACTTTGAGATACTCTTGTCCATATTTTTCTTAATTAGTGTAGCTGTTCTGTTATCCCATGTTATTTTTTCATTGTTTTCTATTTGTAGCTTGAAATAGTTATCCTGTCATTACACATCATGTATTAAGTGCATTTTCAAAAAGATATTAGAGTATATAAACTAGGCACAATACATAATATGTAAAACTAGGCAAATGAAATTTTATTTTAGGTAAGTTAGTACAGTAACTATGCATGACTGTTAGCATTGAAAATAGTGGGAGTGAAACACACAATAGAGAACTAATAGCAAGTTTTCATACACGTGCTGTCTTCCTGTCTGTGCTTGCAGAGGTCTTCAGCGTGCCCTGGGTCTCAGTGCTCTTATGGGACCTGGCTGCCACCCAGTTTTTTCATGCCACAGGACACCTCCCCACCTTCCCCTCCATCCAGTGGGACGCAGCATTTGTGGGCTTTCCAAAGGGTCATGTAGGCACCCTGCTGCCTGGCTCCTTGGTCACCCTCAACACATTTTCCTCCCACATCCTCTTTGCAGGTACTCCTACTGACATTATCAACAGGATTTAATCCTGATACCACCTGATTCTCTGGGTCCAAAAGGGGAACACTGTTGGCTCCAATTAACACCTAAAATAGATTTATTATAAAAATGGTATTGAATACAATATTTTTTAATAATTTTAGTGAATCATTCAGTCCTAGAAACATTAGTTATATTTAATGGACCTTACTGTCAGACTTTTTTGAAATTTGTTTTAGAGTTTTGCTTTCATGGCCACAGTTCTTAAGCAGTACCAGATATTTGAAATTTCTGAAATTGCCTTTTGCTTGCATTCTTGTATCCATACAGTGTGGTTAAATATAAATTATTGGTGTAGAAGACTTAAACCATCACGTTCATTACAATTACACAATTTATCACCGTAATAAATTGAGAAAATGGATAAAAATACACCTATAACCCAGTAACCGAGCTCCCCGTTTTCAACTTCCCAATAGAACGAGCAGTATGTATTAATACCCAAATTGGTACCCGGGTCCCAGCACGACCTCATTAACTGTTTGGTAATGAGGTTATTGGTGTTTGAGGTGCTCTTTATCATTTATCCTCTGACATAGTTATTTTAAAGTATTTAGGATCATTAGAGGAAATTAATTGGGGTTTCCTCAGATGGCCCAGGAAAGAATTCCTCATGAGAAATAATGGAAATAGCTTCCTGATATTTCAGTTTGATGTACTCAAACTATTTCTAGAAAACAATTACACTCAAATATTGGGGTATAGGTGTAGATTTAATAATTGAGACATTCACAGAGGCTAAAAATATCAGTTCTTAAACTGTCTGTCTTAGTGGGTTGTCCACTCCTGCTGTTCTGGCCACTGGTGTGTGAGGTCCGGGCACTACGGCAGGGCCACGGTGCTTCAAAGGAAGATGCAGTAATGGAGATGAGGCTGAGGGAGAGGCCACAGAAATTCTCATCTGCCCTTGTGCAGCTTGCTGCACGCTGCTTCTTTATCAAGGGGGCCCAGGTAGGAGGAGGCCACATACATCATGTTATTCTAGCATCTTCTGAGGATCTTCTGAGGATGATAAACATGTTTACTTTCTCCTCCTCCTAGGTCCTCGCTTCTGTCCTGGCAGCTGCTATCTTGAGGAGGCACCTAATGGTGTGGAAGGTCTTTGCCCCCAAGTAAGTCTCACTCTGTGGAGCCCGTGCTGCCTGACACCAGAATGTATTATGTACAAAGCACACTGTGTTAAATTGGAGGTAATTTTGATTTCATCAAGATCTTTGCATTCACCTTGTGACAGAATATGTGGTATCCTTTGTTTTTGTAGGTAGGTAATTAATTGTACAGCTGAAAACTGGTTGAAAGATGAAATGCAGAATAAGGGGTAAAAATGATTCTCATACAACTTGTAACAAAGTGAAGTAGCTGGACTTGTGACCTGAATGTGGGAGCTTCAAGTATCACATAGTGGACCTACCCAGAGTTCCACATTAAAAAAAAAAAAAAAAAAAAATCTGCACAGATGGTGTAACTATACATTTTTATGAATAACTTCTCAGATTTTTACTTTGCTAANATTAAAAAAAAAAAAAAAAAAAAGTCTGCACAGATGGTGTAACTATACATTTTTATGAATAACTTCTCAGATTTTTACTTTGCTAACAAATGTTTAACCTACTGTATTTTTTTGTTTTAGGCTGATGTTTGAAGCCTCTGGCTTTGTGGTGGCCAGTGTGTTCACTCTAATAGCCTTTACACTGGTCATGCGAGTAGACTTTGCTGTAAGTGGCATGTTCAAGAAACTCATTCCTGAGCACTCCAGATAACCCTCACCCCACAGTGCACTGCTTCTGCTGCTATGAGGTCTGATGCTGTTGTACTCTGCAAATCTACATCCAAGACAAAGTGGATTGACTTCGGGGAGGAGCCGGTGAAGTGTGTCTTGAAGAAAAAACTTAAGTCATGCTAAATTAAGAGGCGGAGTGCAACTGGCATTGGGAGGACCACCTCAGGTGGTGCCAAGGCCTTTAACCGGACATTGGAAAAAATGGGTATTACAGGAGACGTTATGGCTGGATGGCACTCGTTTTGCAGAATATTGCTGGTTGCAAACAGCAGTAGATTGTGTTACTTTGAACAACCCACATATCAGGAAAAGCTAATTCAAAGACCTCAGTGTTCTATCAAGCTCTGACTGTTGGTGTGGTGCATATGTACCTTTATGCCTCAAAATCAGTGAAGGGTGAATAGTGTGGCATCGTTGTTCACTTGGCCAAGTCACGAATGGACTTGGAACACTGTGAGAACTAAGCAATGTTAAAACTACTCAACAAATGACCTCTCATGATCTGATCAGCTTTTGCCTTCTAAAGAAATTATGTTCTCCAGTGAATGGTTTTTAAAAATCAACTCATGAACACATTCTGCATGGTTTGTATGGTATAACATATCTGAGCACATTTTTAGCAATAACTGCTTGAGTAGGTCACAACTACAAAATGAAAGGAATGTGAGCAAAGCATTACCTTTAAGTACATGTGATGTAAGAATAGTAGATTTGTTGCATTATTTAACTAAAACATGTCTTAAAGAAAGGCTTTTGCATGTAAATAGTTCAAAGATGAATAATTGATTTCATATTGATTTTTTTTTTGTGTGCTAAGAAAATATTTTTGGATGTTGGGCATAGGCTATGGGGTTTTTTAAATTTTAATCAGGAAGCATATTTCGTTTTCTTGGTATAAATTTTATATACAGCTACGTGCTGACCTTAAAGTGAGAGTCCTTTGCTGAAAGAATAGAGTATCTGATGTGCAATTGAAATATCAGGCTTATTTTGTACTGTAATCAGGTTTTTGTTTCCTTTGGAGGTTTAATTTTAGAGATGCTAACAAAAAAAATCAACAAAATAAAATCCACCTTGTCTCACCTGGTTCTTGGTCATGGGTTTACAAAGAAGTTCACGGCAGTAGGGGAATATAGGCCATAAATTGAAAGCGAATAGAATTATTCAGATGTCACCAAACTGTACTGATTTTTATACTTTTCCTAAGTGAATTAAATGAATCTTACTAATGTGATGTTAAGTCTAAATAAAATATTTTTTCCTTATTAAAGTGTTGGCTGGTTTTTTTGTTTTAAAAATAAGTAATCTCTAAATTGCATATAGTTGGATGTAATACCTGTCAAATATTTTGTTTGCTATCACTGTATGAGGGTGACACTGCAGCTCCAAAACCATCTCTTCCCTGGTAACAAGTATTTTGGTATTACATTTCTCCCACACTGTCAGAGCTGTTTCCATTCAATTCTGAACCACTGTTAAAAAATACAAGATGACTTACTCCACTGGATGAACTTGATGCTGTCTATGATCAGGAGAACAGCAACTGTCAAAATGATAACCCTACCTATTTGCCATGATTCCAACTGCTTGTTGGTTCCAATCACTTGACTCAATAACTAAATTTTACTGGAAGAACAAAAAGCCAAGAATCAAACTAACCACCTCAAAAAAAACACAAAAGGTGGACTGGATGTATCAAAATTTTTCACTATTACTTGACAAACCAGTTACAATATATTTGTGAATGGCTTCATCCTGATCAACAAGATTGAAAAGTTTCTTGAGTTCTTACTATTCTCTCACTGACTTACCATTCCTTAGTACAAATCACACGGCAGCTTTAAGAATGCAGCAATTTCAATGGCGCTAACAGTCTGGAAGAAAATTAACAATGTTCAGTCTGCATGGACACCATGTATATACATTCAGGTATGGCAGAACCCTGATTTTAAAATTAATGAAACAGTCTATTTCAAAGACTAGGAACATAAAGGTATTATCCATTTGAGTAATTTTTTAGAATGCTAACTTTATAACCTTTAATGAAATAGTTGAAAAATATGATATTGGAAAGGAACAATTATCCTGTTCTCCACATGACTCTTGTATACTCTGACAGGCAACTAAATTCCCACATTACCACTTGTTACATCTGGTCCAATTTATTAAGGAAAAGGTTTGACAATGAGGACAAACCACAGATGACTTGGAACAGCGATGCAGCACCACATACATACAAGCTCAACAAACAGTAAACAATTGTGTTAAGATTGTGATTATTATTATTATTATTATTATTATTATGTGTAAGACATGCAAAAGAAACATACAAGCTACATCACATAAAAGTAATATTCTTTATTATATGCAATTCCGTGGTGTCTAAATATAAACAAGGAAAGACATGACTAAGGACCACAGGAATGCAAGAAGCCGAGGGAATGCTCTGGAACTTCACGTTAACATCTGAAACATTACCATTTAACACCAAACATATACCATTTATAGGAAAGCTACATGCAAAGATATATATATAAAAAGAGGATTGTTTTCTTACCAGTTTAAAGCATATTTTGTTGAAGGGCAAAAGTCCATATCTTTTGTGGAGGATTGAATTGAATGTTGAGTGCTTATCAGTTCCTGAGTTTTTTTACAATATTGATCTGACTAAAAACTCGTCCACATCTGCTTTACTGTGTGGAAGTGTGAGCATCGGAAAGGCTGAATCACACCTCTTCGAATGGCTTCTCACCTGCTGCATCTCTGTACATGCTGACTTCTGCTCACAATTTGTCTGTGTTGTCCACATTTTACCATCATACATAAAGTAGGTTTTGCCATTGCTTCTCAATTTTGCTAATCTCCTCTGGGGAGGAAAAAAAAGTCTGCTAATTTGACAGCTGGCTGCTTTGAATGGGCCAGTGCATTATGGACAGTGTGTTGACCTTCCTGAGCATATTCAAATTCTCCAGTAAAGGCTGTTTTATTTCTTGAATAAGGCTAACGGAAAACCTTTCTGATTGCTGTTTCTGTGGCTTCTGGCACAGTCTCCTCCAGATAGCCCTTTCAACCTCATAGCCCAGACGCTGTTGAGGATCCAGGTGTTGGTGAATTTCCTGTGTCAAAAAATTCAACATATATATTGGGAAGCATCACACTTTGTACCAGACCCAACAAGCTGCTCGACTCCTTCAGTTAATAGAGTTGGATCAGCCATTTTTGCTTGAAAAGATTTGTTGACCGCTTTTACTTCTGACAGCGTGTTCGTGATAAAGAGCAGGAATGGCCTGCTTTGTTGGTCACAATAAAGAATAAACCTGATAACAATCCTCAGCCATGAAACAGCATTCTGTTTGTTATACCACTCCAAAGTGCATTTTTAGTTCTAGCCACTGCTGGAGTATTTATCCGAACTGCAGATATCCATCGGGTTGTACACACCTTGACAATTTTCAGTGGCTCTTCTTGCTCATTAACGGTAACAAATAGCTTTTTTATGTAATTTGCCTTGATGTACTGTGGGCAAACCAACTGTATGTTTTTCTAACCAAAAAAAAATCCAAAAATTTTGGAAGTGACTGGTCATAAACATGAGATATTGCAAGCACTAGATTGTGACACACATCTCATTAAGACTAGAGAATCTCCCATTTCATTTTTGCATACACACCATTATTTATTTGATGCATTACCGATGCACTGTCAGTTCCTATCCCTGAAATCCTTTAACATTAAGCCCTAAAGATGACAAGCAAGATTTTAGAGTGCAAACTATTTCATCTGCTGAAAAATGTTCCCGCTCGACGTATCTTAAGTAACGGCAGCGCACTTGATTCTGTGCAATTTTATTCTAGCAGAATCTTTCTGCACGTTGGTTAAGTTGTTAGCACTATTGATAGATCCATGTTCTGTGATGTAGAGAGCCAAAGCGCATTCAATTTCTGCCTCTGGTCAGAAAACAGTGACGAGCTTTCAATGTGCTTGGTGGCCACGCCATGTTTACTGAGGTCTGACTTCTTAGCATTTAGAATGACTTTACAGTGTTTGCAAAATGCTTTGTTACTATTACCCATAATCGGTTGAAGCCACTCTTCAAAATGCAGTTCTCTAAGCCAGGAATCGCTAAAATGTTGTCCACACTTTTTTCTCCATCATTTTCCCAGTTGTCCTGCTGTTCACAATGCAGTCCCCACTCTGGAGGGTGCAGCTCAGTGATTGGTTTAACTTAAAAATAACTACTATGTTATTGGCTGTGAAAACGTGTGCGTAGGCCTACAGAGCCAATAAAGAGCTTTATTGAAAACAGCTCATTACAAAAAAATGTAAAAATCTGCAAAAATCGCTAAATATTTGTAAAAGTAGCTAAAATAACTTTGTCGCAAATCATAATAAAAAATTGCAGTGAGCACGGAAAAATCGAGTTGAATAAAAAGTAAATTGAATAATAAATCGAATAAAAAGTCGCTATGAGTACTGACAAAATCGCCAAATCGGCAACACTGCTATGCATGTGTGCCTCACACAATTTTTTTTCAAGTTATATTTAAAGACCCAAAAGTAGCTTATAGGTGTACTGTATAAACATAACAATCCAAACACAACGATACAAGGTTCTCAGACCCACAATAAGTAATTTACTACTACAGCGTAATATAGCTTTCTAGCACTTTCGGCACACGTTCCCAACGCGGGCCGAATAGAAACTTCCAGCAAATTCCATCTAGATCATTAACGCAGTCCAAAACTTACAAAGTTAGTTGTAGTGACTGTTCACCTTATTATACAGTCATAGCCTCACTAACGAGTTTAACCAGGCTTGAACAACGTGCATGTAATATGAAACAAAACTGAAATAACAGCAAATACTAACAACTAAGCACTGATGGGACTGTTAAGTCTCCGGATACAATATTTGCTGAATCAACATGTGTAGGAGTCTACAACAAAAAACTTTGTTCATAAAACAAGAAAATCTTAAACCTTACTAACAGATTTATTAGGGTCCTTACAAAGTTATCTAAAATCAAAATATATAATTTTATAGTCAATTACTCACCTGGTAAAGACAGGTTTAAAAAGCGAGACGCGAGATGACGGCTTGGGGCTCCAGGTCTCCTTTCACGCTGAAGGAAAATCACTTCGTCTGTAGTTTTTCAAGCTGACTGGCGCCAACCGCTGTGACGCGCCCCCTACTGGCAGTAAATAGCAGGCCTTAGAGGCCCACAATCCCCAACAAGATAACATGACAAAGTGCATAAATGCAAAACAAAGCAATAACACAACTGTGACCAGACTCTGTGTGTCACAAGAACACGAAAAGAGGCCATCTGCACCCATTACTCACCAAGTTACACACTAACTTCCTAACACTTTCCTCATGTGATAATAAAAAATCTGCACAAATTTGCATATTAAATAAACCAACCAGCAGGGGCTGTCAGAGAGGGAACATCAGAAATGAATAAATTATCGAGACAGCACACTCCCGCCACCACTATTTATGGCTCTTTGACCAAGAGACAACAACCTCCCCATCCTGTGTTGGAGAACAGGACTAACTCAGTTATGGGGTTGAGGAAAAATGTACTTTCATTTTGCTTAGTAACCTGGACTTCCACATTACAAATCCTCCCATTCCCACTGGGGAAGACCTTTGTGACAAGACCCAGAAGCCATTCATTATTTGTTGTCGGGTTGTCTCTTCTTATGATTGTATGTTGTGTATATATGGGTATGTATATATGTGTGTATGAAAATTTGTATATAAATATGCATATGTATATAATATTTTCTACCAAACAAAGCTTTACTATAATTTCTCTTTGTAAAACCCTTGCATGTATTTGATTCTGTTTTTCCTTTTATTTTGATGATCTACTGTGTGTACACATAGAGAAGTTTTGTATTGTTTTCTGAATTCCTGATTCCTGTTTTAAGCTATATGACTGCATGTTGCATGTGTTTATGTATGAAAAAAATAGAAAAATAAAAGGAAAAAAGAAAATTAAATAGTATTTTTATGCACACCAATGACAATATCAATATATTTTATGATTGCAACAAAAATAATTTCTAGATTATACATTTTTTTTACTTTCATTCATTATCAATAATAATTTGTCCACTACTGGGCATTGCCTGCTCTGAAATCTCTACATTTGAGTGAGACTTAATCTGTTCTACTCTATTCATTAGCTGTCTATTTGTCAGCAGTCGCAGTTTGGAGAAACTGTACTTTCTGCACTAGTGCTGTTACATGGGATTTCCTAGTCCTGAATTACCATGTTTCTCCATGTGTGACTTCAACAAGCAATCAAATTCACTTATTACTTCCTAGATGCCCATGTAATTTTCATTGTCACATTTGCCAAATATTTCACTGGTGGCTCGGGAAGGTAGTCTCTGCTCTGACAAATATTTCACAATCACCACCACTCCTCAAAACTTCATCCCACCTCTGCTACCTGAGTGATATCATGATTCTTAGCTCTTCCACAGAAGCTTAAACCAGTCAATGTACAAAGGTAACTCACCTGTGCCCGCGTTCATATTGCACAACTGTATTACACCATCTGTGTTGCTACGAACAGAAAAATTCTGAACAGCCTGCTGAGTGCAAACTGCGCAACTTGCCAGTATTGCTAAGATTACAATTTTTTATTGGTTAAAATAGTGGGAAATAGGCTCACTTTTAACATTCTCTAGGTTGTATTCTGGTTTTCAGTAACGGATTAGTAATATAAACCTGGGTGTGTGTTTTGAATACCTGGTGTTAACGATCGTTTCACCCAGTTGAGCGGTTCAAAATCCAGTGTTGTGAAAAACACCTAAAATCTTCAAGTGTCCTCCGCATAAACTCCTTGTACCTATTGGTGTTTTCTCCATCTGCCAAATAATTTTACATATCAGTTATTTCTATTTGAAATGACTCCTCCATTACATCCAAGACCATCGTCAGAGGTATCAGAAGATAAAAACAATGTGGTTTCGTCACGATATTCTAGTATTTTCATCTCTTTCCCTTCCTCACCCGGCAACCCCAGTCTCTTAGCCAGTATGTTTTCAAGAAGGTGATGTGTATTAGACTAATAATAACGTAGGATAATTATTAATACGAGCGAGTTCGATACTGTTGAATATACTTTGTTGTGTGGTTTATCGCGTGCTGCATACAAGAAAGCTCGCGAAAAAGAGTTGAGAGAGTTTGTTACGCGATTAACCGTTCTAAAGCAAGTTCTCTGTTTCTCCAGGCAGCCTTTGCTGCTTCTCATTCTTCCATGAAGTAGTGCATTTTATTACCTGCAGAGTATAAAAAAGATATTTAAAAACTCAGCGGGACTGCAATGAATTCCCTGTGACACTGGGAAAGGGAACACGGACACTTTTTTGAGCAACGCAGCAAAACGGAAGTCTGCAGGGGCACCTGGTGGCAGTTCTGAGTACTTGCAAGGATTTTACATCAACTTTCGTTAAAGGTCAAAGGCAAATAATATTTTTGTAATAAAGAGTATCGCGCCATAAAATTATTTGAAACATTAGTTTATATATTTTTTTCAGAAATGATCCAAACAGACCTAGGTTTATTTAGATTCCCATGCTATTTTTCTGTCTTCTAAGTTTTTCCTCATTGTGCATATTTTGGCAAGCAGGTTGTATTTTCACTTTCTCATTCGTAAGGTCTAGTACATTCTGCTGCAGAATATTCTTCTCTCTTCCGGGTAAATTGCTCTTATCCATCTTTGTGAAACATTTCTTGCTATCCTATGGTTACGATTTTAAATGGTCAAGATAAATTCAATAATTATTCGCTTTTTCTGTGTGCCAGTGTCTCGTGTCCCAGTGTGACAGTTAAAACGAACTTCCGTCATGTCTCAGCAACTTAATTCAAATATGCTTAAACACCTCAATAAGCCTAATTTTGTCTGCGTTATGCAACATAAAACGTTCGTTACTGGCTAAGAAAACTTCATTTGCTAAGCACTGTATTTATAATTTGCTGTTCCTTTTTAAATCAGGTTTCCTACTGTAATTCATGTTCAGTTTTACATATGTGTCTGTCTCTATTATATTATATTATATTATATTATATTATATTATTAACTTGTTCATTCATTCATTCATTGTTCTAGGTGAGAAAGTGGGCAGCAGCCTGCAAAATGGTGTCTGGATGGAAGTCTGTTGTTGTGTGCCCTGTGCTTGCTGTAGCACTTGCTCACACAGTCCTCTGCCTTGTTAATGAAAGTCAGAGAAAGGATAACTCCACTTTCCTTCTTGCAACTAACGGCCAGCCGTTCCCGTGGGCTAAGATGAGGCTCCCTGAAGCTGTCAGACCTGTGCACTATGACCTCCTCATTCATCCCAACCTGACATTCCTCAACTTCTCAGGAACAGTTCAGATTCAACTGGAGATCCTGCAGGATACAAAGAGCATCATCCTGCACAGCAAGAACCTGCAAATCTCTAAGGCAGCACTCTTAGTATCTAGTAGGATTCACCCACTTCGGGTGCTGGAGTTACCAGCCTTTGAGCAGGTGGCCCTGCTGTCTGATGTGATCACATTGGTCCCTGGGAGACAGTATATAATTCTCCTGGAGTTTGCTGCCAACTTCTCTGACAGCTTCCATGGATTTTATAAAAGCACATACAGGACAAGTGATGGAAAAGTGAGGTAAAAATCTGTTTATATGTGTTTATATGCAATATTCAGCCATATGGATGTTATTTCAGGTACAGTAACCAGAGTGGCTTTTTGGTCCACCTTTTAGCAAGGCTATGACCTTCAGCTGTGCAAGGTAGTTTTCTGCTCTAATTTCTGTTTTCCTCCATATAGGGTTCTGGCTTCCACACATTTTGAACCAACTCATGCTCGTGCTGCCTTTCCGTGTTTCGATGAACCAGCTTTTAAAGCCAACTTTTCTGTTCGGATAAGGAGAGAGCCTAGGCACATATCCCTGTCCAATATGCCAAAGGTGCACAAGTCCCATTCAGCTTTCCTTTTTAGTTTCACTCTATTTATAGTAAAACTAGGTACTTGATGATTTGTAACATTTCTGTTAGCACTAAATAGCAGAAGTTTGAAGATAGATGAGCTAGTTTAATATTTTAACCTGACAATGAAGAAAGGTTTTAGTATGATATTCTTATTTTGCTTTCAGCTGAAGACAATTGAGCTATCAGAGGGACTTTTAGAAGACCATTTTGATGTCAGCGTCAAGATGAGCACATACTTGGTGGCTTTCATTGTGTCGGACTTCCTGTCTGTTAGCAGTACATCCCAGCACGGAGTTAAGGTACTTGAACTCTAACCTACTGTTCTTGCTATAAGGAAAAAACCTCAAGTTTAATTACACAGATACTGTATATGAACAAAACAGTAAGTGATACATCTCAGAATTGTCTTTCACACCATTTTATGCTTGGTAGCTGTAAACCAGTTCTTTGTTTTCTTTCCCAACAGATCTCAGTGTACGCTGTCCCAGAGAAGATTAACCAGACAGAATTTGCCCTGAAAGCTGCCGTAAAGCTTTTAGACTTCTATGATGATTACTTTGGAATTCCATACCCACTTCCCAAACAAGGTCAGCGTTAAATATATTTGCGTCGCTTCATTAGAGCATTGTTGTTATTGTTAAAAGGACTCTGTATGCACTTTATGGCTGTGACTGTAGAATGACACTGAGTTTTTTATCCAGATCTGGTTGCTATTCCTGACTTCCAGTCTGGTGCAATGGAGAACTGGGGCTTGACCACCTACCGGGAGTCTGGACTCCTTTATGATCCCCATAAGTCTTCTGCCTCTGAAAAGTTGTGGATCACCATGGTTATCGCCCACGAGTTGGCCCACCAGGTTTTCAGTCACTCATAAAGCAGAAAAAAGTGTCTCAGAACTACTTTTCTTTATGTATTACAAATGTTCTTTTATATTACCAATTGCCTTTGTTTTCTTATTTTAGTGGTTCGGGAATTTGGTTACCATGCAGTGGTGGAATGACTTGTGGCTGAATGAAGGTTTTGCAAAATTCATGGAGTTTGTGTCTGTCAACATCACCAACCCAGAGCTGGAAGTGGTTAGTTTCATTGTTGCTTAACATGATCATCTCGAGCTATACATTTATAACGATAACACAATACATTTACACTTTCTAAAAAAAGTTTATTGTGGGATTTTAAAAGTTTAAATTATCATAAGCATCTCCCATGCAGCTACTCAATGAAAAATATTTTTCATATGCTGCAATTTTCCAGGAGGACTATTTCCTGTCTAAATGTTTTGAGGCCATGGAGGTGGATGCTCTGAGCTCTTCACATCCAGTGTCCACCCCAGTTGAGGACCCTGCTGAGATCCAAGAAATATTTGATGATGTTTCCTACGACAAGGTCCGAGCAATACTACTTTTTAATTGTGGGCATCTGCCAGTTGTCCTCATGATTAGTAGGTCTCCCATAAGGGAGTAGGTTTACTTCTCTAATTGTATCATACTCAGGCGGAACTGTTGTCTTTGGTCTACAGGTACTTCACACTGAAAAATGTGTAACACATCTATTCCCATGAACTATCAAAGCTTTGACACAGTACTGTAATAGTCACAGCCAATATATCTTTTTCACAGTTTTCTGGTTTTTTTTGTTTCCTTTTAGGGAGCTTGTATTTTGAACATGCTAAGAGATTTCCTCACCCCAGAGGCCTTCAAAATTGGTATCATCCGCTACCTTCAGCGATACAGCTATCAGAACACAGTGAATGCAGACCTCTGGGAAAGCCTAACAAGTGTAAGTTGATACGTAATTAATAGATCTTTTTCATTTACTGATGAAATCCTACTGTGTTGAAAGGTTTTACCTGGTATGGAATCAAGTAATTGATTAGATTTATGATAATGGTAGAGATATTGTAAGAACTGTTTATAGCTGTTGAATTTGGACTCGCAAATTTTAGATCTGCCAATCAGAAAATTTGGATGAGGGAAGACTATATACAGACGGATTTTGCTCAGAAAGGAAGGACCACAATGGAGCCGCCGTAAGTCTTGACTATAAGATTAGATTGGAACTTTTGACAACCTCTTTGGAATTCATCTTAATTCATATTTATTTTATGTCTGTTATATCCTTTCTGTTGCTATAATCTGTTGTTCAGCACTTTGGATCACTGTGTAAGAAAAAGTACTCTATACAAATAAATTGAATTGAAAAGTTTAGTCATTTTCAAAAATATATTTTGACTTTAATTTTTTTATTCTCAGAAGGTACAATATTTTTACATAGTTTTTTTACCTTGATATTTAAAAAATATCCATTGTATACTTTTAGAAAGTGAAACCAGGAAGAGGAACATTTTGCAGTGTCTTTGCTAGTTTTCTTTTTAATTACAAGCAACTGAATAATATACAGTAACCCCTCAATATCCAACTATAATTCATCCCTGAAAACACGTTGGATGCTGAAATTTCAGATACAGAGTGCCAATTTCCCATAATTAAAAAGTGAGCGGGGAAATAAGTAAATGAAAAGTGTGCTCTCAGCCTGTCTGAAAACATCAATATAACTATCAACCAATGATTTCAGCATGCAAACACCAGTTACTTAATTAGACTTAATGTTGTCATTCACTTGCATGTCTATAATGCTTGGTGCAGTTTGTGCAGTACAGGACATTTCACATATTAGAGCCACCACTAGTGTCATATCTGCATTCAAAATCTGCCTCATGGCATGGGAGCTGAAAGGGTGTGTGCACAAGGTTTGGAGTAGGAGTTCAGTGTTATGAGATGTTGAATAATGGGAAGACATGTCAAAGTAACCTGCGGCATCCGTGTCTTTGACACAACTCTCGTGTTTCAAAATTAGTAAGATCATTGTGTTTGCATGCTTTAAAACTTCTTTGAAAGTTCTCTTGTCATGCATGAGCAACCTAAAAATCCTTCCTCCTAATCTGCCTATGAGGACTGAATTATCCATCATAAATCATAGTAAATGCATTGACACTGTGCAAATGCAGACAGTAAAAGCCAGCACAAGACTCACAAAGAAGCAGCAGAAACAACTGATAAGACACCAGTGCGGGCATGCATTTCACACTTTTATAAAATCCTAACGGTATACAATACAATTTAGTACAATACATACAGTAGTATTTTTTATTACAGTACTCTGTACCTACTGTATGGTATTGATTTTTTGATTTTAAAAATGTTATTTCATTTTCACTGACATTTTCTTTTTTAAATTGTGGATAAGCTTCAGAAATAAAATTGTTACAGCAAACGCTTCTTTCCGGATACTCATGTTAAGGTATTCATTTTTGTTTTGCCAAACAAAGAGCTGTTACAGTAAAAATTCAGATATAGATAGAGACTTCAGATACCAAGGAATTGCTGTATATGTTTCCAGTCCTTAAGGGGAAATGTTGGCCAAGCAATCTTCATGATTTATGGTGTGTTATTCATCTTGAGATTAAACATTTAATTATTCCTCTTGATTTCTAGTACACACAAGTATGTTGTACATTGCTAAGATTGTTTGGTTTTCTGTATATAAAAATATGCCACCCTCAGCCTCTTGGGTAAAATCCAAAAATAGTCATTTTGAGATTTTCTGAGTCTGCAGAAATGGTATATGGAGGAATCATTAGATGTGCGTGCAATGATGGACACTTGGACATTACAAGAGGGCTTCCCAATGGTTACTGTGAATGTCAGGGGTCAAGAGGTGCAGCTGAGCCAGGAGAGATATCTGAAAAGCAAAGAACCTTCCCAGAACTCTGAGTAAGACTGTCATTTTTAAGTTTTAAGTGTTAAGGTTTTTTGTTTTTAATTTTAATGATTGTGGTCAACAGAATACTGTACGCTGAATTTTACTTTTTATTCTGTTTACCAGTTTCCTTTGGCAAATTCCACTGACTTATATTACCAGCAGGTCTAACAAAGTACATCGCTTCTTACTTAAAACCAAAACAGGTTTGTAGCTCCTTTTTTCAATGTTTATTTAAATTAAATATTTGCTTTGAACAGTATTTCAAATGCAGCAAGGCCAATAGGCTAAAATAAAATGTAATAATTTTTATTCATGACACAATGAAGCTGATTAGATTCATGAGTCGATGTTTAAGGGAAGTTGGAGTCCCACATAGTCTGTACCTGTGTTATGTTTTCAGGTGGAATACCTGGCTCAGTTTTATTGTTTTGTACACGCAGGCACTCAAAAACACAAACCTTTATCCTGCATTTTCTCCAACAGATGTACTATACTTGCCTGAAGAGGTAGAGTGGATTAAGTTCAACGTGGACATGAGAGGGTACTACATCGTGCACTATGAGGCTGGGGGCTGGAATGCTCTCATCTCCCTGCTGCAGCACAACCACACAGCAGTCAGCAGCAACGACCGTGCCAATCTTATCAACAACATCTTTCAGCTGGTCAGGTGAGTGAGCTCTTAAGGACTCATTCGTAAATGTTGCTGTGCACAGAAAGGGTTTTAGTGAAACTTTAAGTAAATGCATTTCGTAACATTTTAAGATTTGTATTTAGTTTAGGGTTAAATCTGTTTTAACTTGGGACCATGTAGTTTGCCATCACTCTATAAATATATTACAGTACTGTATGCATATATTAATAAAAATATTATTTTAGTATAGCATTTTAAGAAAGCCATACATTGCTGATATGCATGATCTCCATATTCAAGACAGTGGTTTAGATATACTATGGACATAAAATTTCATGTTGTTTTAGCATTGGCAAGGTGTTCCTTGACAAGGCCCTAGATCTGAGCCTCTACTTGAGTAAGGAGACAGAAATCATGCCTGTGACTCAGGGCTTCAGTGAATTGGTACCCCTCTACAAGCTCATGGAGAAAAGAGACATGGAGGACCTGGAGAACCAGATGAAAGTAAGGATTTCATACACTATAGTTTTCCTGGTTATTACCTGATTTGGGGCTCATGTGGTAGGGATCTCAGAGGTCCTTTTTTGAATCCTGTTTAATATGGTTTCCAGTATGTTGTTTACTAAGTATAAAATCAACACTTTAGCACAAACAAGGAAGTGAGATGTTTGGGTCCAATGATCTTTTGGAACTGGTGGCCACTGTTTACACTATAAACATTCCATGCAGCTGATTTTTTGTCTTTTCGCCCAGGGTTATATTGTGAACCTATTCCGGGATTTGATAGACCGTCAGTCCTGGAGTGACAATGGCTCAGTGTCTCAGCGGATGTTACGCAGCTACCTGTTGCTGTTTGCCTGTGTGCGTGGATATCCACCCTGTGTGCACACTGCTGAGCAGCTTTTCCACAAGTGGAAGGAGTCTGGTAGTAACATGAGGTGTGTATGTTGAGTGCTGTGCAACATTCAGTACTGTACCAGATACCAGCAAAATACCAGAATAATTATATACAGTAATATTCATTACACATAATGAGTACATTGAATAAACAGAATTTGTCAATTTGCAACTAAATTCCATATAGTTAATTTATATGCAGTTGTTTTGCTGAAGTGTTTCTCCAGAGTGAATTTCAATTAAAAGTTACAAGTCAATGTTTTTCTACTTTCTGTTCCATAATTTAAAATGTTCAAAAATGTACCAACAGACAAAATTCCAATAAAACAAGAAGCATTTAGTATTCAGTTAAATTCAGTTCAGTTTTTATGTAGCACTCTTCTTAACATGGTGACACAGAGTACTGAACCAAGTCCTCAAATTGGATATACACTCACCGACCACTTTATAAAAATATCATTCTAATACTGGGTAGGACCCCCTTTGCTCTCGGAACAGCCTGAATTCTTCATGGCATGGATTCAGCGAGGTGCTGGAAACATTCCTTAGAGATTCTGGACCATGTTAACATGATTGCATCGCATAATTGCTGCACATTTGTCGACTACAGATTCATGCTGCCAATCTCCTGATCTACGACATCCCAAAAATGCTCCATTGAATTCAGATCTAGTGACTTTGGAGGCCATGGAAGTATACTAAACTCATTGTGATGTTCACGGAACCAGCCTGAGATGACTTGTGTGTTGTGACATGGCACATTATCATGCTGGCAGTAGCCATTAGAAGATAGGTGAACTGTGGCTAGTTTGTGGCTGTGGCATTCAAACGATGCTTGACTGGTATTGGGGGCCCAATCTGTGTCGAGAAAAGATTCCCCACACCATTGCTCCACCACCACCAGCCTGAACTGTTGACATAAGGCAGGTTGGGTCCATGGCTTCATGCTGTTTACGCCAAATTTTGATCCTACAATCTGTGTGCTACAGCAGAAATTCAGATTGGTTAGATCATGCGATGTTTTTCTAATCTTCAGCTGTACAGTTCTGGTGAGCCAGTGTTCACTGTAGTCTCATCTCTGTGTTCTTGGATGACAGGAATGGAACCCAATGTGATCTTCTGCAGTTGTAGTCCATCCGACTCAAGGTTAGATGCATCCTGTGTTCAGAGATGCTTTTCTGCCAACCATTATTGTAGAGAGTCGTTATTTGAGTTACTGTAGTCTTCCTGTCAGCTTGAACCAGTCTGCCTATTCTCCTCTGAGCTCTCTCATCAACAGTGCGTTTCTACCCACAGAACTGCTGCTTACTGGATGTTTTTTTTTCACACCATTCTGTGTTGATTCTGAAGACTGCATGAAAATCTCAGGAGCGCAGCAGTTTCTGAAATACTCAAACCAGCCTGTCTAGGACCAGCACAACTATGCCACAGTCAAAGTCACTTAGATAACACTATTTTGAAGTTTGATTTGAACATTCATTCATTCAATGAAGCTCATGACCTATGTCTGTACGATATGTACTGTGCTGCTGCCACAAGGTTGGCTGATTAGATAATTGCATGAATAAGCAGGAGCACAGGTGTTCCTAATAAAGTGGCCTATGAGTGTATACTGCACTGCAACAAAGGTGCATATCTTAAAGCTGTAATTAGTTATATCATAATTAAATTATGCATTATCTCATAATTTTATCATGAGATTCAGACCCCTTCTTAAGGTAATGTTTTGTTCTGTAAAGGTTTGAAATGTTGAAATTGAACAGTCTAGATAATCCTCCTGCCTCTGTACTTAAAGATTTTCTGCACTATTGACATAGCAACATTTGTTGTCCTTTAGTCTGCCTGTTGACATCAGTCTGGCTGTATACTCCGTGGGAGCCCGCACTGAGGAAGGCTGGGACTTCCTCTTCAAGACATACCAGCATTCACTCTATGCTTCAGTCAAAAGCCAGATTAAATCTGCATTATCCACCACCCCCCTGCCGCACAAGCTTCAGTGGTGAGATGCAAAGTGTTATAATATTTCTTTCTCTGTATCTCAGTGTCTTTCTCTGCTCTTTTCTTCTGCACTATTAAAAAAAATCAGTGACTGATACCCTAATACACTTTCAGTACCTGAGTCATAAAGTTGACAGGTAAAATGTAATAACATATTATATATGACCAAACTGTTTTACCTTTAAACTGGTTGTATTCAGTATATAAGTATTGTTTGTGCTGTCAAACAGGCAGACACCAGAGATAGCAATGGTCATAATCCAGTGGAAACAAAAAAGTAATAACATTATATAACTCAGCTGTATTACCCTTACTTGAGTAATGCTTTTTAGTGCTGTGCGTATCATGTATAATTTCTTTTCCCTCCCTGTTTCTAGTTAGGGTCTGTCCCTCCAGCAACTACCCCACCTCATCACGCCTCCTTGGTGTGTGTGTGTGTGTGTGTGTGTGTGTGTGTGAGCTGACCTGTCTGTCTTCATCTTGACAACTTAGCTAGGAATTACCTGGAGGTACATGTCACTAATATGTGAAGTGGCCCGTTTGACTTCATGTTGACAAATTAACTGGAAAGTCTGGAGGCACATGTCACTAATATGTGTAGTCTGTGGCTTGCAGAAATAAAGCGTAAACAAATAAGCTGAGCTTTATAAATATAGACATTTCTTTTAGTTTTGATGAAGTTTTAGAACATCAAAACTCAAAAATGAATTACAGCTTTAGTGAACAGCATATTTTTGAATGTAAAATGGGTCACATGGAGCTAATTGAATGTGAAATTTAAAATTGTTTGTAATGCTGAAGTAGCTCAAAATGCTAATTTATTGATTTTTGAAAGTGTAGTGCCTCGGTTGTGTCTTTAGCCTGTGCAGTTTGCTGTATGTTTTACTTTACAGTGTAACTAGATTGTCTCTCTTAATTGATCCCTAATACAGGATTATGGAGCAAAGTCTTGAAGGAGAAGTATTGAAGACGCAGGACTTACCCTACGTGGTTGTCTCTGTCAGTAGAAACCCCAAGGGTTACAAACATGCATGGGACTTCCTGAGAGCCAACTGGGACCGGCTGTTAAAGAAGTGGGTACTGGATACTTTTCCCCTCATTCCTTATACAGTATTTTCCTGCTAGTTCTGTTGCCTTCCTCTTGTAAGACTCCTATACCTCGTCATTTGAGCTTATAGTTTTGAAGTTCCTGATATAAGTGGCGGTATACAATAATCCCTCAGTTTCTGAAAATACGCGAAATACTGAAATTTTGGATACCGAGTGCCTATTTCTCATTATTTTAAATGGGAAAAAATAATATACTCCTAGCCCCATCCAAAAGCATCTACATAACTATCAACCCATGATTTCAGCATGATAAACACTGTAAACACCAGTTTCCTAATTATACATCACAATGTCATTGATTAGCATGTTTATAATGCACAGTACAATATGTACAGTTTGGACGTTTGTCACCATCAGTGTTTACTCAATAGGTTTATTAAAAATGAAACGGTTTATAAAATTGCAGATAATTTAAACAAACATGGCTACTGTTACTGAGTGTCATCGGATGAAAAGGAGAGGCTTCTAAGGTTTGCTATGTGGAGAACGGAGGCAGCAAAGCAGCTAAATCACAGTAAATACGGTGACTCACAAGGAAACTGGTGGAAACAGCTGATAAGACAGTGCACAGGTGTTTTGACCTTTTGCTTCAGATAAATTCGTAACAGTCTACAATACAGTTTATTACAACACATACGGTATTTTATTACAGTACACCGTGTAGTACTGTATGGTATTTATTTGTTTTTGTAATTTATTTTGATGTTTATTTGCTTCTAAATTTATGAAAGTTATGTTTGGATACTAATTTTTAGCCATTCATTTTCAAGACTTGTTATAGTGAAAATTTGGATATAGAGAGCTTGGATACCAAGGGATTACTGTATTTTAGACTGTTAGGGTTATTTTAGGGAAATTAATTGGGGTTTCTTAAAAGAACCTGGACCAAATTATAATTTTCCTCATAAGCAATAATGGAAATAGCTTCCTGATATCTGAGTTCATAAGAGATTTCTACGAACCACTTACGCTTGGATACTGGGCTATAGGTGTATACGATTGTTTGTTTTATTCAGTTCTCTTCATTAATTTTGTTGAAGTTTACAAGAAAAATAAGGTTTAATTGTGACAAACCTAGAAGTATATGTTAATTCAAAGTGAAAAGTTGAAATAATGCCTGACAACACAGATATTTTTAACCTACAGATTTGAGCTTGGATCTCCTGCCATTGCATATATGGTAACTGGAGTGACTAACCAGTACTCAACAAAGGAAATGCTGGAAGAGGTAAGCATAAAAAAAATCTCAGCAGATGCCAGAAATGTGTTTTATTTCACTTGCATCCTATGCACGGTATTTTCAGCATGCAAATCATCTGTTGCAAAGTGCTCTAAACATGATACTTCTGGCAGGCATGACTTAGTAACATTGTATAAAGTCTTTCAGTGGTCTGTGTGGAAGAAAATTACTTATCTGATAGACAAGGCATGGGCAGCAGCAAAAGTTCCAGTGAATGATTTGGTAACTTTTACAGGTTATATCCAACCACCTGGTAGATGTATAATACAAGGGATAATACTATATTGTGAAGAATAGGAGTGAGAACAGATAGGGGAGTGTAGAATGCAGAAGCTAGGATTGTTACTTGTTCACATATTTACTGCCATAATAAAAGGTCTAGCAAGATATGCTATACCTTTTAAAAGATATGTCTTAGTTTTACCTCAAAATTATTATTATTGCTGCTGTTGTTGTTGTTGTTACTGTTATTATTAGCAATTAATTAATAACACAGTAGTCAATGTTTTGATTAAAACTCTTGATTCCAGTTACATTAAGTTCTAGGAATAATTCAAATATATATAATCAAGATGAGTTATCCGACAAGTTGGAATGTATAAAGATCGAAAGGTAAAAATTAATAGCAAAATATTTATTACAAAACTTTATTACCCTTAGGTCATTAATGTGTGTGATGCCATGTGTGACATGTATAATCCACTATTAATGTAATGTATGTTCGGCACAACCTCCATCAGTTCCACTCTTGACTTAAAGTATCCAGTAGCAGCCCTCACCTCCATTACTCGTGATGTGTATTTTATATTACAGTAATCTCTAGATTTACGTGTCTGACTGGTTCCTGAAAAGGTAAAAACGCATAAATGGAGACAGCTATTGCATGATTTTTTAGGGGAAAAATAATTCCCATTCCATCTGAAAAAACCCAAAAGAGCACAGAGAGGATCATTGTACAGTACAGCACAGTGTGTGGGCACACACACACACACACACAGAGTATGTGGAGCACGTACCCACACACAGGGATCATGTTGCACAGTGAAATGAGGTGGTGAATGTGAATGAAACATCTGAAAAATCTACACGTTTGTAACAAACAAAACCAAGGTTATTTCTGGTGTGGGGTGTCCTTGAAGAACACAGTAGGTGGAAAATTTTAAACAGATGCACCCAGGAGTGGAAGAGTGCAGAACAAGTCTACTTTTATTAGACTTTATTAGTATACAGAATGTTATTAATTGTGTAAAAGAACCATAATAGTATAACATAATTCCTCTTAAAGACACAACAGTGTGAGTTTGTAACTTAACGTTTTCTGCACCAGCCACTTTTGCATAAACATTAGATCCACCTTTCCCAGGATCCAATACTCCTTACTGTAATGTCGCCGTCTTAAAACCATACAAATGGTTTTTTGTCATGTGGTTTTTTCCGTGGGTTGAGGTTACCAGCAAGACTAAATTCTTTCCCCTCTACTTTTCACACTTATGACTTAACCTTTTGACAGAAGCAACAAGAACATATACAGTATAATGGTATAAGTAGATCATTGTCGTTCTCTGTATGCCAATGATGTACTGTTATACCTGAGTAATCCTGAAACATCAGTTCTAGCAGTTATAAAATTTATATCCTATTATAATTTTTCAGGTTATAAAATCAGCTTCTCTACATCCTTTAACATGTATCTGAATACTCCTCTAATTTCTAGTTGGCCTTTCCCTTTTACACCTAAAAACTTTGGTTTAAGGTATGTAGGAATTTTCGTCGCCCTTAATGTTAATCACCTGTTAGAGACCAACTATTCTCCCCTAATCAAAAATTTTAGAGACTCTGAGCAGAGAGGATTGTGGACTTTTTCTATTTTATTATTAGGCATAATTAACATTGTGAAGATTAATATTTTCCCTTGCTTGTGATACCTGTTCCAGAACGAAATTAGATACCTTGATCTTCAAATTTATCTGTAGCAGTAAGAAGCACAGATTCAGACTTCTCAAACTTGGCTGAGCAAAAGAGATGGGTGGAGTTTTGGTATCAGATATAAGTCTCTATTTTTGGGTGACACAAATATCTGCCAAATCGAACTGTGGAAATGGTTGTTTAAAGGGTTGTTGGACATGTCATATATATTTCCAGACCAAACAATGGTAAGCTTTGAAGACTTAAGTATTATATTTGGCTTATCTTTTAATATCTACAATGTCATTTTATTACAACCACAGACAAGATGAATAGACTTCAGAAGGAATTAACTAAAGTGGAGAAAAAACTATTGGCCATGAACAGTCGTAGAGACTCAATTCCTGCATTTTGTTCAAGCTGTCAGCAATAACTCCTATGATGGTCAGAGGAAGATATGTGAGGATGACTATGACATGTCTTTCAGTGATCTTGAATGGTCAGCTAAATGTGTGAAAAAACTCTTTCTGTGTATCTCATATCAGGTTTCAGCCACAAAATTTAGTTTACGATGCTCATCTCTATATCTGCTTGTTCTCCCATTTTAGTTTGTATGGCTTTTGCATTTAACATATCAGCTCTTTTAAATTGGCTTCCCTCATTTTAATTTGCACAGCTTAAATTTAATTTACTTGTCCTCTTTTAGTTTGCTCTTATTTTACGGTCTGTCCTGGTGTTTCAGTTTTGTCTGTATAGGTTGCTTGCTTTTTGTGCTGCACATAGTAATTAAAGTCCAAGCAATGTTTTCAGTTTTTTTATAAATATGAATTTTATTTACAATCTCCTCAAACAAGGTGAAAAAGCAATTGATGTTATGTTTCCTTAAGATGCTTCTGAGCTTTGACAGATTGAGAGACAGATTGAGTGAAAGGGGCCTCACGCTGAAATGTTAATCACATCAGTGAAAAACGCTGGGTGTGATATATTTGCAGCTTTCTACCATGTAAGTATTGTGCTCTTTGTTTTCTAACACCTTTCATCTGTATATCTACCTGTATCCCTGCAGGTGCAGGAGTTCTTTAGCTCACTGGAAAAGGAGACTGGAGCAGGGCTGCGCTGCATTCAACAGGCCCTGGAAAGTATTGAGGAAAACATCCGCTGGGTGAATAAGAACCTGCCACTGCTGAAGGCCTGGCTAGACAAACAGGGATCTTTCAAAGGCCATGTGGACCCTGGGATCTGAAACAGAAATATGTCCGTCTGCTGTCCCAACCTGAATCCTTTTCAGAGAATGAAAGTTCTATAGAAAGGTCAGTAGTGCCAGGTATTAGAACATCCAAATTGCTAAAGAGCAAGATCACAATTTTTCCATTTTGCTGTTGATGGAAAGAATCAGGTCTTCTTCAAAAAACATTTCACATAAAAAAATAAAATTTAATACTAAGAATTCAACCACTAGTAGTGACCTGGTACTTGATTTTTATAGCATTTTATTTCATTTTGGAAATGTTATTTTTCTAAATTTTATCTAAAATGTAAATAAATGTCCTATAAAAGACTGGAATCTCTTCCATGCTGTACCCTGCCTATGTGGATAGACTGCTGTCGATTACAGCCCTGCACTGGACAAGTGGTTATTGATGTTTGTTTAATGGATGTAATTAAAAATAGAGGTCATTAGAAATATGTCTGATTTAGAAACTGGTTCAGGCCTTGACACATCTATATTATTTAAAAGATGAAGATCTGAAAATGAACTACTGATGAACTGAACAATGGGTCATGCTTCAACTTCTGTTTGAAGGAATTTCTGGTTTACATTACACATATTCATAGAAATTTTTTCAAAGACTGATTTATTTTGGGTATGTAAAAATAACATAAACCCAATTTTAAGTGTGTGGCAGAAGTATTTAGTATTTATGGTTCCAAAAAGGTTATTAGCATACCAATTCAAATTGCATGCCCAAGCATCACCTGATGTGGAGACAGACTGTGGTCAAACACTAAGTGCTGCCTTAAGTTTTTCATGAGTGCAAAACAAGTAAAGAAGACGACGAACAACCTGTAGATGATCCTCTTACTTCAAGTGTGTCCCAACATACGACTGATGCGACTTACAACCTGACCGTCGGTCCCTAACCTGGTCCAAAGTCGAGGACGATCTGTATAAGCATTCATTATAGGCATGTCAACTTTTCAGTTGGTACCAGTTTTCCATCAGATGAACTTTAAAATGTCTTGATCCAGAGTGGCTGTTAATGTCATTTGTGTAAATCTGTTTCTGTAGCACGTCGGGTACATCAATAAATGGATAATTGATTGCAAAGGTTTTGAATACTTTGGTTAAGCAAATCATTTATTTAGATAAAATCAGATTCTGTAACAGGTAGTTTTTCCTCTTTCACTGTTTTCATTGTGTATATTCAGCTTATGTTTATAAACTCAAATCATCAGCTCAAGATATGATGGTTTGAATGCAGGTCTTCGTAAGTGTATTTTTGTCCTTTGGAAAGCTCACGTTTTCAAACATCAATGATCCAAAGTAATCCCGGTTTTCAAATGTAGTTGTCCATTTCACTTTGCTAATTACAGAACATTCTCTATCCTTCCATGTTTCTCTAAAACTCTTGAAAGAATAATTTACAATAGACTATTTGAAAGCTAATAATTTCCTTTACTGTTTACAGATTCAAAACATTGACATCAGCCATATTAGATATGTCTGACATCCACCTACAAAAACATTTTTTCCCCTTCAAAAAATGCCAGTATAGTGACTACTTTAGCTCCACTGACCAGTTCCTCTATCTTAAGTCTTGAGACATTGAATGTTTTCCAGATAGACTCATTTGAAACTGATTTTTGTTTTTCAGTCATTAAGGAATTTCCTTCCCATAAATTACAATTGGTTTGCCTGCAGTGAAAGTATTCACCAGTATACTACCTCCACCTCATCCCACCTTCATCTCCCTTATTTATTGTGATAAATACGGTTGTGAATTGCTGATGTCTTTTTTCAGTCTCCATTTCTGGAGGAGCTTGTTAAGTTTTATGATTTCCCCTCCACATTGTGTTGCATTTCTGTAGTTCTGTTCTTGAGTTTCTTTATTTCTCTCGTGTAAATAAATGAGGCGTGTTAACTCACTATACAAGTCCCTGTTAAGAGCATCATGCCTTGCTACTGTTATCATTGGTTAATTTTTTTCAGGCACCTAAGCAAGTTAGAATGATGACAGCCCAAGCTTGTCTAAGTAGATGAAGATTGTAACAGTCAGTTCAAACAGTGTCAAATGTTAGCACATGCTAAAGAAAATTTGCCAAGTTTATTCTTATTAAATCAAATCTTCACAAATCTAAGATGTATATTACAGTAGAAATTGTAGAATAGAACTGACATTTAGAAAATGCAGTGTACATGTTCATATGAAATGTTAAAAACACTTTTACAATGGGACACTTTTTAGCACACAAAGAAAGACTGAAAATTAGTGAATGAACCACGGAACAATATAGTGTGGCAAAGTTCCACCATATTTTGTACAATAGTTACCAGAAGGACCCAATGAGGAATAACATTTAATAAAATGGGTCTTGAACATATATACTGATATGATTATCAATAATATGCTTTAGATTTATTTTAAAAATACAACACACCATTATAAAAAAAACAATTGAAACATAGGAAACATTTTCTACATTAAAAACAGGAACTTTCTATTAGTAAAGGAAACTGTAAAACGTAACCATCAGGTTTGACAAGCACTTATCCAACTTAATGTCAAAGCAAAAGCCTGTGTTTAACAGGCACATTCCCTTCTAGCATCCAAAAGTGTTTCCCAAATTAAAGACACTCACTTTGCTCATGTTTATCCAGTTCAGGTCAAGGGTCACAGGTTACTGCCTGTGATCAAAATCACTGACCATCTTCTTTATGTGGGAGAGCTTGGCTTTTAAATATTTACATCTTCGCTTTTTTGTTTGGTAATCGGCAGACTGCAATAGAGACAGACTACATTAGTATTTCAAACAATTTTCATACAGGACATTCTGGAAGTTGGAGTACAGACATGGGGGGAAAAGGGGAAGCAAGAAAAAAAAAACAAGACATACCCTCTTAATGTCTTTGAGTCTGTTGTACTCATCCACAGCATCCTTTTGACAGGAACAAAACAGTCATTTATGTTTAAGCAGATCAACTGTTTATCTTTGAGTTATAATAACTTAAGCATACAGCACTAGATATATCTACATATGATTACATCTGGCCTTATTTTTCAAGTACTACTGGAATCGATTAAAAAAGTTAAACAAACGGGAATGCACTGAAACTGGGTTAAAAGGGTAAAGTGACATACAAGGAAACATTCTGAAAAGTATCTGTCAAACCAAAGCACTGCACAGCAACTGGAGCTTGAGCAAAACATACCAGGAACTGTGGACTGCCTTCCTCTAGATCATCCAGCTCATGATCCACCTCTGACAACTTCTTGTTGATACTGTCCATTTCTGCCTGCAGGGTCTTGTACTCCTGGTGGTCTCTGTCAAACTCTCGCTTGTAGTTCTGCCTCTCCTGTTCGCTACCGATTGAGGGAAACTCACTGGAAAAGCAAAAAGATTTAATTTTGTGCACCCCCTTCAGTAATTTGGCCAAATGGAGAAAAGCAACATTAAAAATGCTTGATGTAATAATATCTGTGCACGATGAAACAGATATTTCTTTGCGCAAACCAAAAAGAATACCAGTATCTCATTCAAAGTAACTGATGTGTGTAGCAAAGTGTACTATGTCCAGAGAGAGATGTATATCTGTAAATGCCCAAATTTGTCTCCCTCTGTACATAGCACATTCCTAAACATATCATTACAACATTCTGTACCTAATAAATAACAGTTGCTGACAAAAATGGTGGCATGACAATTATTGAATCGTATTTTGTATATCTAAAACTCTGTTTTCAACTGCAGCACAAGTTGGATGCATGAATTAATGTCCATACCAACTGTATAGTTTTCTGTTTTATAGTCACTGTATAAACAATTTTATCAAATGTAACAGATTCATTTATGATATATATAAAAAACAACAATTAATTATTCTGTATAAATAAATGCAGCCAACCAATTACATCCTTTCTTCAGCATATTGCTGGTGGCCTGCCCTTACTTTTCAAAGTCATCATCCTCCAGCTCATCCCCCGAATCAGCCGTTTCATAGCCACTGACACGTGGGGGTCTTGCTGCAGGCTTCTTTATGGGTTTCCCCACAGAGCTAGTGAACTCCGAGCCGCTACTGTAGGGATCAGTACTGTGCAGAAGTACGTCATTCTCCGGCACTCTGAAAGACACAGTCCACCGTTACAGTCTTTAACACATCATGGAGCACTGTAGAGTGACCAGAGGATTCCAAGTCAGGAATAAAGCCATCCATCGACCTTCACACTGGAGATTACAATAACCCACTTACACATGCTTTACAAAAGCTTTGTGCACAACAGATTACTTCCTGGTTTGAATCAGTTCCACACAAAAACATTTCAGCTCCATACATTCAATGTTTACATGCAAATTAGTCTGATAAAGTGTGTAAGTATGGGTTACTGTGCTTAGTACACAAAACATGCAGTTACCACACAGGGAGTCATTTTTACTGACAATTACATCAACTTTGCACAGAAGAGTTATACGCATGTACCCGATTCCTACAATAACCTGCAATCGTGCAGCATGCACTGACATGACTAAGAAATGTGTTTATTAGAAACTCTCATCAAGAAATGAAACTCGTTCTGTTGAATTTTTAAATGTAGTACACATGACCAAACACGCAGACATTGCAAATGTTCCAAAACTGTTCTTTGTAGTGTGTTTTTGCTAAAATGTGCTGAAACCCTAGGCTTCAAGGAGCTATTTCCTGATGTTCTGCCCCCCCCCCCCTTACATAGCACAATATAATTTCATTTTATTTAAAAGCAAAACCATGACTTTCAACTGTATACCCCTTTAATGCAAATTTCAGGCTAGTTTCAAGAGACAGTGTTTCACTGTTGCTAAAGCGGAAATACAGGCTGATCCAGCATTACGACTCCATTTACAATCTCACGTACTGCAGGGGAGAGGGGGTGAGAGAGAGAGCGAGAGAGAGGACCAGAGAAACAACAGCAAACTGAATATTTCTGGTTTTTCCTCCATCATCCCCTCTGTTTTAGGCTATTTGGGGGTCTAGTGCACAGGTGCTGAAGAAAGGAAACCTGAACTTCTGGAGCAAGAGCTTTGAAGGGAATCTCAGACCATAGTCCCATTTCTTGAAATAGATTCATACTTTACTTCAGTTGACTGGCATTTGCAGACCATAAGAACAAAAATATGCTCGACAACCTGCATGCTTCAGAAGTAGACGGAACAACATTTGTAACCCCAAATTTCAGAGGCAATAAAACTAGTACAGAACAAATCAAGCTGGTTTTCCCAGCATCTTGCCATTATTTTTTAAAACTGGATTTGTAAAAAAATCTGAGGAACAGCAGTTTAAAAAAAAAAAAAAAAAAGACACCCACTCAGAGGAAACAACCAGATCTGCTGTGACTAAGGATTCATTAAAGGGTCTACATGCAAGATTAAAACAAGCTGAACACAGTTCATGGAAACCTGAGAGCTCCACTCACTGTGGGCTGTAATTGTAGGGCAGTTTGTCCATGCTGTTGTTGTCATCAATATGACTCCTGGACCCTCCAAACTTCTCAGGGTATTCATTCAACAATGACCCTGGGGCAGCTGGTACATTGTTCACCTGTATGGGTGCAAAAGTGAGCAGAGAGTCACTCTAGTATTTCTATCCAGAATTATAATACTGAACTCCCACAGAATATGAGATGGACAAGGATTAGTAACAATGTGTAGCATGTGTGGTACCGTCTACAAACAAAGTTATGCCTGAACCGGTTCTTCCAGTTTTCCTGTGTTCCCCAAGACAAACAAAACCTTCAGCTACCTACTCCTGTGGTAGAAAGCTTGAGTTTACTTCATTGGTATTAATTCTCTTACCACTTATTAACCAAGTCATTAGCAAGTAAATTTCAAACTCAGGAGAATTAGAGGATAGACAAACATTAAAAGACCCAATAAACCTTTTACATTTTTTTTTGGATTGGGTGGAATCTGCATATCAGCAGTATTTGACCTGAGGGTAACAGGGAGTGAAACAGCAACAAGCTCAGAAACTGCCCCTCCCCCTCCCAGTGAGCTACGTAACAGAGAATGTTCAACGATACTGAGAAGGCAGAAGAGTTTCTTTCCTCTGATACATGTAGGTAAATCACAGCAAAACATTTCACAAAAGCCAATAACTAATAAGATTGAAACACTGTCTAAATGATGCTTGCAGTGTGTATACTGTGCTACTGGTACACACTGGAGTTATTTTGTATTATTTCCTTTTTCATTTAACTGCTGCCTTTATCCCAAGTTATTCTTACTGGAGTAATTCAACTTATTTACCTGCATCAAAAATGCTGATGGTGACTGACCGCCACTTTTAATATCAGAGGTGTACTACATACATACAAAATCTAGTAGTTCCTTTTAAATTTTAACAGTTTTTTCAGCCATCACATGCAACTACATATAAATATAAAGAGGTCAAATATTCTAATCGCAATAAGAATATAGTCAAAGAGGAGGCAACAATTAGACAAACAGACTATTTAAGCAATAACCTACATAACATTTTGGATGGAAAAATAGATTATTTACTTGGCAAAGTACATATTAAGCTACAGGTGACATTTTAAATGATTCCTAGTTCTCAAAGCTTCAGCCTCACCCATTCCTCCACATTCTGTGGAGCTTCCATGTCATCAATCACTTTCACTTTCCCCCACAAGATCTTTTCTTTCCCATTTTGCGCAATCTTCTGTCGGGTCTTCACAGCGAAGACGAGGACAATGATCAGCCCAGTTGTAACCAAGAAGCCAAGCACAATGGCAATGGCCTAGCAAGAGGGGGAGCAAACAAATGTTCAACTTTTTAAATAAAACTTCACCTACTAAACAGAAAATGAAAAAAACACAACTATCATATAAATACACTGATGGGAAGAATGAGGATCTTAGCAGCAACTAAGAGAATGCAGACAAATTCCTACACACATTCCAAAGAATTGGAAAGTCATAATGAAACAGAAATCAAGATTTGTCTTACTAGCAGAATTAAAAGCAAAACATACATTTCTACCAGGTGATCAAAACATATAAACATTGGCGCACTCACCTCCTGGGGGTCTACCACACAGTAATGGTAGAGATACTGGTTCACAAAGATATCAGAGGGCTGTGGAACTTGATACTGTGCACACAAGCCCATGATCTGGTTGTAGTAAACAGACCCCGATGACTGCGCCATAGGATTGATAGCCATCAGGTAGACTATAGTGGCTATGAACATGAAGCCAGCCAGGATAGCACAGATGATGATGACTGCCAGATAAAACTTCCGTGTCTTTACAACGTTTTGCCGAGACACAATGAGAACAAAGATTGCGAGTACGGCAATGAAGCAAATGATTGCCATAACAATCATGAAGCTTTTGCCTTTCCTGGGGTCAATATAGTTGCCTCCAAGTGTACCGTACCCATAAGCATTCCCTGGCCCGTAGCCTGCAGCACCAAAGCTGTTGTAACTTCCACTATATGTTCCTCCATATACGTTCCCAATGCCTGCAAAACCTGTTAGACCCATGTTTGTATCCCAAGCCAAGGTGGAGGCCACACAAGCAAAGATGGCCACGCAGAGAACGATGATGATCCCAGAGATTATCTTCATCACGCCCGGCGGAGAGGTCCAGCGATAAAAGTGCTGAAACTCATCATCGGGGTAGTAAGAGTAGGCTGGCTCTGGAGGTTGTCCGTCATACAGCTCCGGTGGGCCATGGCTTGGGGTAGCGATGAGACAGAAGGATACAGAGTAAGTGCAAGGGGAAGGCAATTTTTTAAACTGAGTTCATGAGCAAGAAACTAGCAGTTTCATACATATATTTTGCAGGAACAAGTACAAATGACAGTAGCCACAAAATGTAACAGAAGAACCAAATGACGTAATTTAAGAAGTTTCCTAAAAAGAAGTAATGAAGTTAAATACTTACTACTCTTCATCATGGTCATATGGAGGAGGACTGCCATTCGGTTTTGAAGACATGAATGGACGCACAAAGGACCTTCTTGATATTCTTCAAATAGACTGAAGCTTGGGTAAGACAAGAACAGACCTAAGAATAGACCAGTTGTGTTTGTTGAAGTTGGTATAAGTCCTGCAACATATAGGGTTTTCCTTTTGGAGAAGGCTAAAGCAGAAGAAAACACAACGTGCACAAGAAACGTAAATAAAGTGAGACTTTTAAAGATTTTAATCATAAAATTGTTTTTTTAAACTAGTTTAAAAATCCCCCAAAACTTGTAGCATCAATTTTATACTGTATTTGAATTAGCTAACCTAAGAAAGTGCTCCTAGTCGCACGTTACATTTACATTATCTGTGTAGTATCCAAATAAAAATTAAAATAAAGTTTTATTAACTGCTAGCGCTGCTTTGTTGGGGGTACGATCGTTAAACGCGTCACGGCTGTGGCTGAAAGCAGCACGTGAACCTGAGCTTAAACACCAGCCACACCACACCAGGGCAGTAAGCAGTTCAGTTACTGGCTGTGTTCATTGCTCCAAATATATTTCTGCAAAAAATGTAGACAATTGTATAAATTATTTTGTAGGGAATAAAAGGGAAGAGTAACACAATTGACTGAAAACCAGTCGATCAAAATTGCACAAAACCATTCAGAGAAACTTAGGCGCAGCAGGCTATATAGCGCAACCAAAATAGGTTTAAAATAAAATATTGTTACTAAAGAGTATGGTCACTTGGTGTAAATAAAATGATAAATGATAAATAACGATTAGCAGTAACTTAACCCGTGTCTCACCAGCAGTCTGGTTTTAAATAATCTTTAAAAGGGAAAAGACTGCTCTGCGTTACAAAGTAATTCTTTTAGGTTATACAATTTCCTTCGTCTAAGGAACTTTAAGCTAAAACCCAATGAAATAACTAAAACGCCGCGGCACTGCTACACATATCTCACTTGACCCGCACAAGGAACCGTCAGTTTTAACCGGAAAAAATACGAGTATTGAACATTTGCGACGGTAACCATAATAACTTATTCTGTACAAACAAAACATCCAACAGAAAAAAAAAAACCTCACCTGTAACACACGCAATCGAGGAACAAGACAAGGCTCTACAGATGACTTCAACCTGGATGTTAAGGACAACAGGCGCTGCGGTGAAGAAGTCCCGCCCAGTGAAGGAGTCGTCGAGCTGCACAGTTTCTGTCGAGATTTCCTCGTGGCTGAAGGTGTGGTAAACCTCCCCCCCAAATGTTATGGTATATTTGTTGTCCTGACTAAATAAAGTTTTGATGGCTTATTAAAACACCCCACCTACAACAACTAGGTTACCCCGAAGAGCTTAATGGACCTGGTTACTTCCTGGTATCATGACAGCCCTTCATTTGCACCACCTGCAGCTTCAACGTTCGAGTCAAGACTCGTTTATGTTAGAACTCAGGTGCGCAGCGGAGAACGAAACGAGGTTCCACTAGTCACTCTGCACAAAAACTATAAATATAAAAAAATGACACGAAAATAAAAATAAATAAAAAGATAGCTAAAAATAGAAAAGGAGATACAGGTAAACCTCGTTTTAGGAACTTAATTCGTAACGGAAAAGGCTGCTGAAATCAAAATTACCTACACTGGTATTTTAAGTTATTTTAAGAGGGAAAAATAATGCGTTCCCAGCACATCTGAAAACCTTCAAAGCGACTTCCCAAATATCAATATATAACACCTTGTACTACGTGCAGTATAAGAACTGGTGACTCCACGTTCCGGAGTTGCTCACTCAATAATGAAATTTATGATAAAAATAAGTGACGACAATTTAAAAGAAATAAACAAGGTCATTTATTTTAAAGAATTGTTACTGTAGGAGAACAGGGAAGAACAGTTTTCGATGGGTGGCTCACCCGTTTCAGTTCTTTGAAACCACTATTTTTTTCCTATCGTATGCGCTTTTCTAGCCATAATTTCTTCTTTCTTTTCATTTTTTCCCCACAAGCTTTTCTGTGTTTTTCAGCCTGATTTCACTGGATTGCACTTTTTTATGAAATTAAAATGTTGACGCTGCATAAACGCCTAGAAATAAAGTGTAAATGAAACCGTAAGGATAATAGCAAAATGTTTCCTAAAATAAGTGCGATGTCAGGCATGAGAACAAGCTTATGTGACGCACAAACTTAGAATTCCTTTATTGCAGACAAATTTCTGGTGCTGTGTTGTGGCTCTGTGGTATAACAGAACGTGTACTGCTGGAATCCAGAGCTGGTATTAAAAGTTTATCTGCGTTAAAACTGTATGTATTGGAGTTTACCTGTACAGAATACAGACAGGTGTGAACATCAGTGCATACCTCAAAATAAATGTAAATGTTCAAGCAGGCAGTATTAGTCGGTGGTCATGGACAGTGGTGGTGATGGGACCTGAGCTGTTGGAGTTCAGCAGCCTGACTGCCTGTGGTAGGAAGCCATTCATGGCCCTCAGGCTGCAATAGTGTCTCCCTGATGACAGCAGTGAGAATAAATGGTGGAGAGGGTGGGAAGGGTCTACAGTGATGTTGCAAGCTTTCTTGGGGGACAAAGGTACTGAATCCTGAACTTAAGTCAGTGAACAGCATTCTGAATTTACACCCTGACCTTCCAGATGGGTCAGTGCTAGATGTACTGCAGTAACAATGGCATCCTCAGCGAATGTGTTGTGGGAGTAAGCTTACCGGTGTGGGTCTAATGTGGAGAGTAGGACGGCGGCCTTCATATGTGACACGACTAATTGGGACGGTAGTCATTGATGAAGGATACCATAGATTTCATGGTGACAGAGGTGATGATGGTGGACTTGAAGCACTAGCGGCCGACAGCCTAAGCCATGGGTGTGTTAAAGATGTCAATGAAGACTTCCACCAGTTCATTGGTTGGCTTCTTCAGCAGACGGCTGAGAATACCACCTGCAGCTTTCAGTGTGTTCGAGCTTGCCAGAGTCCTCCTCATGTCAGCTAGGGACACAAACAGTACCTGGTCACCAGGGAGCTGTTTTCATAGTCAGGGATGTATTGAGGACCTCAAAACAAGTGTAGAAGTCATTTGGCAGTGACATCATCCACACACTTGCTGATGTAGCCAGTAACAGTGACGGATGATGTGTATTCTTCCAAGTCCAGGTGATTATTGCAAGTGGCAATAGTTCTGAACACATTCCAGTCTGTATGATGAAAACAACTCTGCAGCACTTCAGTCAACCCCTCTGAACACATTTTATTTGCTTGGTCTGTCTCTCCTAAACAGTGGCTTGTAAACAGGCACCAGTAGCAGACAGATATAATCAGACTCCCCCAGGTGGAGGCAGGGTGTGACCTTGCAAGCATTGCGGGTGTTCAAGTAAACAACATGCGGAATGTTCACACCTCCTGTAGAATGTCGGATGGGTTGGTGGAAATTGGGAAGGACCAAGTGGTCCCAGGATGCATGAGGTTGAGCTCACGGAGTTATAGTGCGAGCAGCGATCTAAGACAGCAATTCCCACTCCTTGAGTAAATAATCTGGAGCTCTTCGTGTTAGTAGAACATGTCTGTAAGATGCACATACACGATCAGTGTAGGGTGAAAGAAAAGAAATTAAGTGCAGTACAGGAAAATAAACAAAAAACAGAGCACTGTTACTGGACCAAAGAAGCCCCTTTCCTTGGGTGCTGCCATCTTGATTTTGATGCTTATTAGAATTACCTATAAAATGTTGTACATGACTAATATATGACCCCTTTAAGTGATAATACTCGACTTTGTCCAAATGTACTTCATTTTAATACGTGTATTTATTTTAATAATTATTAAAATCCTTACAGCGGTGTCCCACATGCATGGTTCTTGACAGAGCCAGCTATACAGGTTGTTACTATGGAGGAGGGTGGAGACTACTCCTAAGCTTCCAGGCAACATCAAGGAAGCACTGGAAAAGTGAGGGGTATTTATGGATAAATAAAATTCATGGATTTTGTGTTTCAAGGACCATCAGAACAATATTCCAGGAAAAACAAAAAAATTGTAAATGCTGAAAAAAACTTAGTTTTGAGTATAATATAATGGAAACCACTGTGCGATGGACTTTTGTCCCATCTAGGGCCGGTTTTATAGCCTAGCACCCATTACTTCTGGGATAGGCTCCAGAACATCATGACCCTACTCAGGACAAGTGGCTAACAAAAAATGGGTGGATGGATATAATGTAAAAATAAATATTTAATTTTCTGGCTTTTTAGAGAAAATAACTCCATTAATGGATAAATTAATGTATTAAACAAGTTTAATACAATCCAACTGTCTTCATTGTTAGTTTCATAAAGAAGGTAAAGTGCCAGCTAGTCCCCCCTGTAGCAGCGTTCTCATTGAGCCCTACTGACGCCTTATTTACTGCTTCTGCATATAATTCAGTCTTCTATATGTTTTTTCTTAATTACAGTGCTAGCTTTATTTTATTAGGCACATCACATGTTCATTGCACGTTATATATGCTCTGCCAATAGTGTTCTCTTTTGGCTGTTGGTGGATATGTGGCCATTCTCTTGTTGGACTGCAGCTGAGAGTACACTTTTGGTGAAGGTCAAGGGGAACAGGACATAATTCTTTTGGGCTCTGCCTCTTTTGTACTTCTGCAATCTGGCCACCATTACAGTTAGTCTTTGTCTTGTGGACTCCAGGACCTCAGCTATAGACATGTGTTGTATGTCCTCAGTAGCCTGTACTTGTCCTTTGTCATGTTACCCTTCTGTAACTCAGTCAACTTGCTCACATCCTTCTAGGCTCTCTATATGTTGACTTCCAGTATTAGCTTCTAGGGGTGTATTTAGGATGGTTGGCTTCTTGGGTTTTGTAGCCAAGTCCTCATAGCATTACTGCTGTTGTAATGCAGTTCTCTCCATTGGAGGCTTCTCCAAATATTAATAGTGGGGGTGCCAAAAATTTTGAAACCTATATTTTGTAGAAAAAAATCCACCACTATTCATGCTTAAAAATGTTATAATAAAAGTATATGATGTCTCTATATATTTAAGCCCAAAGTATCACTCTTGCATGTAGTGTTCATTTTATATATTTGATTTTCCTCATTTTCTAAAAGATTGCCAATAATTCTAGTGTTGTCTGTAGGCCAGGGTGAAACCCTGGGTGTGTGCTGTGACATACTTTAAATAAGAATCAGTGTATCATGTATCAAAATATAATACAGATGAAAGGAGTAGCTTGCCTTGGCATTGCCAAGAGGGTCCATCATTCACTAGAAATTTCATCCCTTGGCCAAGCACAGTACTTCTTCAGTATAGCAAGATAGTGATCAGTCACTGCTTGTATTTAGTGACCACGTTGGTTCATGTCATCTATACCAGAGCCAGCTTGATACTTTCCCCTGTCCTTCACTGTGTGGCAATTATCCTTCTTCCAAACCATTTTCAATACTGACCGAGTTGGAAATAGTTTTGTATGGACTATGTCTAGGAACACGAGTTGGTTACCTAGGTTGAGCTCCATTGTCTAGACTGTGCTGAAGTGTCTTTGAGGAAGACTGGGACATTTAGTTTCAGCTGGTATAAGGCTCTTTTCTCCAGCCCTGATGAAACTGGTACTAGATTGTGTTGGTTGATGTTTTATACATCTTCTGAAATCGTTTAGGTTCAGGGATAATGAGCTGAGGACCTTGCTAAGACACCACTTACACCCATCTTTCCTAGTAGCATGCTGTAAGCTGAAAACATGTATAATCTTGACTATTCACACACAACAAGGGATTTGTTACCCCCATTTGTGCAAGTTGTTTAGAGTGGAAAAGACATTACAGACTGAATATAATATAAAGTATAATTGCAAAGATTAGTTTGAAGATGTCACTACTGTGCACCTCTTCTTCCTTGTTATTTCCACATGAATTATGTTGTCCTCCAAGACATTCTTTTTATAAATTCTTGCAAAACCCAATTCTTGACACCCACCAGTTTTTACATCACATTCAATGCACTTGTACAGCAAGAAATATTTACTCTCCCTCAAGAAATGATTGAAAATAAAAGAACAATAGAACAATAATTGGGCCAGTATATTGCTGGTTAATTTATGCAAGGTATAAATCAAATTACAATATGAAAAACCAATGAGAACGGATAACAAAAAAGGTAGTGATACAAACATTTTTAATTAAAGTAATATTTGGACAGTTTTGCATTTCATATTATACAGTGCATTGTAATTGTATCCTAAGTCACACTGAATTTAAGCATAACCTTAAATATTCTTAAGCTAGAACTGTTTGTATGAGTGACCAGCCCTATTTTAGCTAATTCCAGAAAAGGCCTCCTTAAAGGTTTCCAATTGCTCGAAGCTTTCATTTTAAAATAAAATCGACACTAGCGCTGAATTCACAACATAGTTCAAAAATTACATTAGCACAGATAAGAAGGGGAAATACAATATTCACCATTTTCCATATTGCTGCTGGAGGGACAGAGTGTTTGAGCTTTAGCCAAATGTAAAACCAAACTTCATCATTCATTTGTTTCATTGCAAAGTTACCAGGTAAAAAAATACCAACTGCTGGTCTGATACAACTAACACAGTAGTCATTTTAGCACCTTTGGTGAATTGTAAATTTTATAAACTCATAATAATAGTAGTGAAAAAATAAAACAGTACAGTATGCAGTCACAGCTTTTCTAGTTCATCTTTGAACTCACATTGCCAAGTCATTTCTAAAAATATTAAGATATGCAGTTTTTTTAAACAAAGATTGAACTACTTCACATATGTTTTTGCTATTACAGAGAGTTTTCTGGGTTTGCAGAAGCTTTAGATGTTTACTGTGAAACAGTCTAAGAAATCAGCTGTTCCACTGTCTCCGCATTTGCTATCAATAGTTGACAATTCTAACTGTAGCCATCATTCCACTCCATGACTTTGTTGTACTCCTGAATCTTTTGCTTGATGTGAGACAGTTTATTCTTCAGATAATCACATCGCTCCTTCTTCTCCAAAAAAGTGGGATCCTATTAGAGCATAAACAAAAACTTCACTTGTTTCTTTTTCAATCACCAATTGCATTATATCCAAATTTGTCTTATTGTATCAGTCAAAATAATTAAAACATCAAGGAGGAACCAGTGACTGTTTAATAGCCTGGCCACCTCTGCTTCCAGGATAGACTTGGTACCACCACGACCCTGAACAGGATTAGCAGCTAATGAAAATGGATGGAGGGATCAAGCAGGAAATAAATTTAAACTTTTAAGGGGAGTAGGGCCAAGTCTCTACCTTGAGAACAACTTCAGCCTTTGGAACGCTCTGCTACAAGTCTTGAACTGCATGTTTTTTGAAGATTATAGCATCATATTAAAAATATTTTGCACCCATTCAGTCTGCACAGCTGCTGTGTCCACATGCTGACCTAAACACACAATTCATAAAGCCTACATGCTTATAACATCAATGCTACTGAGAGGTCCTAGACACCTATAGGCTCTTGGGTTTGACTCTGTTGACATGAAATGACTTCCTTATCTCAGTCATAACTGCTGCTGAGCATTTCAGAAGGATGTTCAAAAAAAAAAAAAATTTTTGAAAAAATTTTTCAAGAAAACAAAAATTCTCTGTTGATCCCACAGCCTCATGAATTTGCATCACACCATCCATGAAAAATCACCTTCGTATAGTATTTCCTATTCTGATTCAACTCTTTAGGCGGCTGCTCCTGTATTATGTGCTGGTAAGCACTGAGATACTGGACAAAATTCTTAAAATTCTGTTATTTAACAATTTGGTGTTTACTTTAAAGTGTACTGTACTTTGTTTATGCTAAGTTGTACATCACATTGGAGAAAAGCCTCTGCTAAATAAATTAATGTAAATTAATTTAGATTAACAGGTCCACCTGTTGTGACTTTCATGTGCCACTGAATCAGGTAAATAATTTGTAGTAAAATTTGTAGTAAAATGTGCAGAAGCATACAAAATCCGTAGCAGCAACTAAATTATGAAACAGCATTCTATCTCAATATCTACGCTACTGATTTTCTTTGTTCACAATCTATAAATTCAAAATTTCAACATTTTCTTTAGTAGTTGAAATGCAAAATCAAATGAAATTTCTATTAGGAAAACTCTGCTGGAAGACTATGCACATTGAACGCTCGCCCAAAGTCTTGTTGTCCCGTCTCGTCATTGCCTATTGTTTCTGAGCACAAAGCAGGTCAACAGTTGATTTAATCTGCGGACCACAACAGAAATGAACTGATTCTGACTTTGCTGCAGATTTATGGCAGCCTTGTTAGGAAACAAATTCCCAAAACCCTCCTCCAACAAGAGAGGCATTGAGAGGGAGGAGCAATGCAGAAGATTTACATATCGATGTGGCAGCACAATTCTGCTAACAAGAAGCCATGGCATGATTTCAGTATAACTATGCTACACTTACATTCTTTTTCCGCTCATACTCCTGGAGAATTCTGTTGATTCGGTCATGCTCCTGGAAGAAAGGAAATTATTTCTTTAAAAAACTGCACCTTCTGATTGAAGACCACAAATATCAATTGCTGATCTGCATATCCATTTAAAAGAACATAAAAGCATATGAAATAAAGATTGTCCTTGACTTATGAAGGATGCAACTTAAGACTTGAACTTCAATCCCATGTCATCAACTTTATTAAAGTATAATGATTCAGTTAAGTGTTTTTTCTGCATCTCCAAATGATTTCTTAGAGCACAAAGATGCACCCATTACTGCCAAATTAAACTGTCAAAAAACAGTTGATATACAAAACAATTTAAAGACCTGGAACCAATGTATCATGGGAAGGCAAGAACACCCCACTCCCACTGCTGCTATATTAGTTTAGGAAGCCCATCTATCAATCCATCTTCCCTAACTGCTTTATTCTGGTCAGGGTTGCTGCTAATAAGAGCCTCTCCCAGAATGACTGGAAGCTAGGCTATGAAACTTCACCCCAGTCCATGACAGAGTGGGCACACATGAACTCACTCACACACACTATGAGCAATTTATTGCAACTAGTTAGCCTAAAATACATGTCTTTGAACTACTGGAGAAAACAAACACTCGGAAGAAACCTATGTACAGGAAATACATAAAAACTGCACAAAGATTGAGCTGAACTCAAACCCATGCAGAAGCAGCCCTGTGCTGTATCACTGTCCTACCAAATCTAGAAATGAAAGTAAAAATAACAGTGCAGCATGAAAATATAATACTGACCAGTAATGTGTGAAGTCAGTGACAAAGTTAACACAGTATTCGTGTATGTTCATTGTTTACATTGTATATCCTTATGGTTTATATAACACAGTACAAGTGAATTTCCAATTTACAATGAAATTGATTTGCAAAGAGATCATCAGAACCTAACCCTGTTGTAAGTCAAGGATTATCTGTAAAGGGAAAAAAAAACATACTGGAAGAGCTATTCAATGTCAACAGTCTAGTACAGTTCACAAGTCAATTTAACAGGAAAAGAGAAGAAATGGAGGAGGAAGGTTACAACCATCTGGCTGCTTGGGTGCTGTGGCAAGCTGCGCATCAGGCCATCCATCTCATCAAACTTCCGGAGTACAGCCTGGACTTCAGCATGCAGCTCTTTGTACTCAGCATACTGGTCATTGAACACTGCCTTGTACTGATCCCGTTCTTCGTCAGACTGGATGGTGGGGTACTTCCTGATCAAGACAGGAAACTCAGTATTCAAACAATAGTTAACAATCAAACTCACAGCTGAACTATTACAGCTTCCTGACCCAAAAGAATAGCTTGAACTCTTACAAAGTCCCCACCAGAAAACTTGATGAAAATCTGATGAATATGTTGTCTGGAGAAGGCATTATGATTCAACAACTTACAGTAAGTAATGCACATTTTACATTACACAAAATATTTTCCTCCCAGTTTATGTGCTCAGTCAATTATCGAGTTTTTATACCACCAAGACCATTTGGAAAGGAGCAGTATAAGCCACACATCTCCTCTTATGCGCATAGAGTGAGCTTCTGCTTTTCTCACAGGCTCTGACATGCTTGGAGAAGACTTATTCCCATAATTGCAACTTCAATCTTGCAGGCAACTGGCAGTGTAAACAGCACAGCAAACAAAGTGGGCAAGATAGTCTCAGCTCTCTAACCCACCTAAGAGAACCTGCAAACTCTTCACAGATGACAGTTATGGGACAAAAGCTTTTGAAAAGCTTGACTGTTCACCTGTCTTTTGGAAGCATCTACTAAAAGTAAAACTTTGAAGGCTACTATTTTAGTCCATGTGTAAAAGCTGGATGTTTTCCATTGAAAAGTCTCCACTTACTGGACGTAGTCTGGCATGATCACAGGTTTTGGAATGTGTCCAGAAGGAATGTGTCCTCTTAGGATTTCTGGCTGCATTTCCTTGACAGCTGAGTCCATCTCCACAGCAACTGGCTGGATCTGCTTTGGCTCATGAGATCTGTAACCTGCATCATCCTGGGAAGTTGGAGTGCTAAATTAGTAAAAGACAAATGCAGAAACTGGACAAAATTTACACTTCCTTTAAAATTGACTTATACAACTCTTCCGTGGAATCTACAGCTATTTATGTGATGACAACATGCTCAGCTACAAGTGATAACTTGATAACTTTTTCACGTGCCTGAGAAATAATAACGGTTCCCATCATAATAAAATATTGAATGACACTGTAAACCAAATAACCCAATTTCTTACAATATGATATCCATGGTGTAGTTTCTTTTGACAACATTTTGAGTAACATAAAATATATTTGAAGACTATATTTAATTATGAGTTAAAAAAACAAACAAAATGGCATGACTACTGAAAAAAATGTAAAGACAAATACCAAAATATTAGTTACCAAGGATCTTGAGACAGACTGTGTTGTCTTCATCTAATAATCACATGCAAAAGAAACAGGGGGAAAGAGAGAGGAAATTAGAGTTTCAGACTGCTGTATAATTATTTCTAGCAAAAAGCAGTTACAGATAGTCCTCGACTTTCGACTGTTAGAAATTGATGGCCTGACTGTAGGTCAGATCCTTCTCACGACAGAGTGGTTACGTCCAAGAGTGTAATCCACCATATAGCAACTTCTTTTCAAATATTTATCAATGTTTTTGACCTATTATTTTATTTTCTACAGTATATGTATAATATACTACATGGATTAGTATAGTATAATCCATACCATTACTGAATAATTCACCACTGTATTCTTTACCAAAGTTTCTTTTTAAAAAGCACAGTATGGCCATAAAAATTTTTCAAATACTTCAGTATTCTGTACCAAACAACAGAAAGATGTAGTCAGCGCAAAAATCACAATCTCTTGTGAATGTTCTATCAGTAACAGATGGAGATGCTGCTATGGTGGATACAGTCATGGGTGGTCTGACTTTAGTTCCGTGAATTGCACGGAAAAGTGAAGGTGTGCCAAATTAATCAGCTGTGTCTGTCTTTTTGTGATGCAACACTTGTAAGAAGAACTAACTGTATGTTGCATGATCTTTTAATTACAGAATAAAGGGAAAAGGATGCGGGGTGGGGATGCAGTGGAGCAGGTGCAAGAAGATGGTTACTAGTTGTGCATGTCGTAGAGAAGTCTTCTACGGCATCCACCTAATGCAGTTGTTATCCTACGATGTCACACATGAATACTGTGCATTATTTGGTTACTTTCATGCCATCATTTGAGCTTTCAAAGACGCTGTGGATATTTCACTGGAGCAATTCCAGAAAACGCAATACCTTATTCAAGTACTACAGCAGCAAGGCTGTTATTCAGATTTGAACCAGCAACTTTCAGGCTATTGTCCCTTATTGACTTGTATTCTGAATAGTTAACCTGTGATGACCAAACATCAAGTGCAACAGTGAACTACAACTCTGTCTTACCTCAAGACCCAGGCTCTCTCTGAACCTGCGAGCAACTTCGTGCCTCCATAACTTAAGGCACACAATAGCCCCTATCAAGTAGACAAGCATGTTGACGAAGAGGAAAATGATGGCAGCAGTCTGTCCAGCTTCTGTGCGACAGAAGGGTCCGTTGATGCCATTGTTGAAAAAAGGGTAGTAGCACAGGCCACCCCTGATGGTGTCCCTTACATAAACGATGCCTCCTGCCATATAGAGCACTGCCAACACCAGGTTGATGACAAACTCTGTAAGTGGCCACCAGTTGGAATCCAGCAAAATGGTACGATAATACATGGTCATTCCCAGCACCAGGAGAATCACTGTCACCACCCAGGCCAGTCCAACTACTACAAGAACAAAGGGAGTCTGGGGTCCAGCATAATAGGACCCACCAGAGCCACCATACATGTTGAACATTTGTGGCTGCGAGTACCCGAATCTGTTGAACCACTCGTTGTCCTTATGCACATAAGCACAGACACAGGCAAAGACAGCTGCACCGAGCAGCAGTTCCACACAGCCTAGAATGCGTAGTAGGCCTGCCCAGGATTTCATGTATGCATAGCGCATGTTATACTCTTCCACTCTCTCACTGTAGGTCAGTGCCGTTTGAACTGTGCGCCCATCGATGGATTCCAGCGGATCATGGAGCAACAGTGAATGTTCTTTCTGGGAATGGTAGCTACCTCCGGAGCCTCCATAAGGATCTCGGTAGGAGCCAGGAACACAGGGAGAGTGTGGGGGGGAGCAACGCACCCCTCTGCTACTAGTGTTACCACCTTTGTCCTCAGAACCCATGGACCTTGGTTTGCTGCTCCGGTTGCTGGTTCGAAAAAAGTTCTTCCAAGAGTCAGGAATGAATTTGTGGACAGGCTTGATGTCAATGGTGTCCATGTTGTCCTCACTGCTGCTAGGGTCAAAATCTGGCCCAACAGGGGGCTGATCTGGGAGGGGTGGGGGTGGTAAGGGGTCAGAGCTCAGTGCTAGCTCACTCTGCTGCTGCAGAAGGTTGGGGTCATCATCCCGCCGCAATGACCCCAAAGGCACCTGGTCATAATAGGGTGCATCTTGGGCCCGGTTAAAACGGGCAAATGGGTCTCCACCAGTAGACATGGATACAGTGTTTAGCCCTGAAGAATAAGAGGGGAAAAAAGGGCTTTAGAACTGCTGTTAAACTTGGACCTTGTTTCTGTTTAAACTGAATTTGTAATCAGTTAACTGTAAATGAGCTATTGGTTAAATAGTCACACCATGTTTTATTAGAAGCATAAAATATGGACTGCTTATTTAATTAGCTACAAAACACCACAATATTGAAAGTAAAAACCATCTGAATACTGTATTTCTTTTTTCTCAAAGACTGAAAAAAACTTATTTCATCTAACCAGTCATTACAATGAACAGACACTGGTATTTGTGGCACTGAGTAATTATGTAATTACCTAACTTAGAACAATGTATGCTTTATGTTCAATAAAAATTTGTTTTCTCATAATTCCTGATATGAGCATGTTTCAGAGACATACAGAACTCCAAGTTTTCTAATATCTTTAGCATAACAATGGATAGCGTTATATTATGTCCCACTATAAGTTGCAGTTATATCACTCCTTATATGTGACTCAGCCTCATGACAAGATACTTTCATATACTGCATACTAACTTGAAATCAAAACCTTTCAAAAATCCTGACTTTTTATTTGAAAACAAGTTTGTAATTATAAAGTTTGTTGCAGAAAATACTGTGCAAGTACAAAGGGCATTAAAATACAGCATGATTTATCAAGAAGACATTCCTCCTGGTACCACTGTGTTCACTAATGCACATTTAACACACTAAAAACTACCCAAACACAATACCTTTTATTTATTAAAACAGCAAAACAGAGAAAGTATAAAATAAGTCTGGAAATTTATCAAATGCAGGGATGATTAGATAAGGGCAATGTAAATGTAAAATGATAAAGCTGAAATTAATCTACAAAACATGACTATTTTTGTGTTTTATTACAAAATACAGGTTTGAACAGCATAACTCAACTTTTCATATTTCCTCAGTTTATTCATTCATAGCACCTTTAAATTTAAAAATCATTTAATTATCTCACATCTGTCTAGATTAATTTATTTTGGTTCTTATGGGGGGAAAATCTCACTATATATAGTGTGTGTGTATGTGTGTATATACACACACAGACACTATATATATATATATATATATATATATATATATATAGTGAGATATACACACACACACAGTTTTGTTATAAGCAGCACTTTTTAAGTAGATATTAATGCTGTAGAGCACAGACCATCTGCATTCCATTTAATATGACTGGAAACTTCAACTTCTCGATAAGTTTAATTAGTTATAACGTATAACACGAGTCATTGAACTACTAACCCCAAGCTTCCAAATTCTAGTTTTGGTTCCATATATCAAATGTTTGTTTTGTCCATTAAATGTATTGCAAAATAGGTTTACAGAATTGACTATTAGTCAAAATGGCAAATAAGTATTCAGTCTGAAAACCATATAATCTTAGAGTCATAAACAGAAAGGATCCATTATAAAGTATTTATTTTAAAACAATGTTGTAATAATACCGTCAGCTACATACTCAGAGTCAAGCATCATCGCAGTATATTTAAGTCAAAAACCTATTTCACTCAGTCAGTTCATCATACTATGAAGCTGAAAAGCTGGTTAAATCCTTAAAAGTCTACATCCCTTTAACTTAAATTTTGAGGGGAAAGCATTACAGATTGCAGAAACAACTGCAGACAACACCACTGCAAACAAAACTGTTCAATGAATTTGTTTCCAGTAACATTTACTTTTTCCACCCTATTCCATCCACCTGTCACCCAAGTACTGTTCAGACTGTAGTGTGAAAATGAACCCATAAATCACATTTTCCTACAAACTGGATCATTATTGTTGATTTTATAAATGCACCATATAAGTCTTTAGAGAATAAATGTTTTCCGTTAAATACCTCTTTCACATGCAGTAACTCAGCAAGATTTACATTGTCTTGCAGTTCAACGAACACCCTGCTTGGTCTAATACCCAGACACCTGTAAGGACAAAGCACAAGTTCATACCAAACATATTGTTAGTAGCGTTAAATAACTAACTTGACTAATAGTAATTTTTACATTTTTACCATGACATTAACAAAAACCAGCACTCTTAATTTGTTTTCCAAATAATGGAATCATTAAGACTCCACTTCAAAAGGGAAATTTTTTCTTAGACTCTCCTTATGCAACTTTGAACTAAAGTCATTTAAGCAATATTATTTAGATGAACTTTACAGTACGCAAAGTGAGCAGAGTAAAGAAAAAGAAAGCAGAAGGAGGACTGGAGCTGCATATGGAGTGTGAGCAGATGTGGACAACGAGGTTCGCGACATGCAGCAGCAACACGGAGCCTCGCTTTGCACACCGCTGGAAACTCACCGCAGCTTCGTTTCCGCCTCCCAATTTTTGAGTAAATCATTTACAAGTATTTCAACTATTAACATAAATACAAGCGTAGGTCTCTCAAGCCTTCTTTACGGACATTTCAGCACAAACAAACTTTTGTCTTAACGAATATTAAACTTCACTTACACTATTTGTATTTGAGATCCAGAAAACACTTTCAAATGTTCGCTACAAATAACTAATCCAGTAAAAGCACCCCTCGAGCTCGTACTAACAGTTTTACGTTTTCCTGTTAGCCATTATTTTGTTGCTTTTCTGACCTTTCTACCAAATTACCTTTCTGCTCTTCGAATGTTTCCTCCCTGCGCAGGTTCGCGAACTACGGGAATACGGTCACGTGACTGACCCATCCCTGGGAATGACGTCAGCGTAGAGATGCAGACCTACCTGGGGAGTTTACGGGCTCATACAGCGCGCCCGCGTGTGTGCTGGCGGGGGGTTAGTAGATACGAAGTGATTGGACAGGCGGGCTGTGTACACGATACTGACACTGAAACTGGTCGCTGGCATGGAAGTGTTGGAATGGGTTTCGATACTCCTTCCAGCTGACAAAAGACGTACTGGATGCATTTGCAATTCTTTAAACTATTGTTTAGCCTATGTCCTGTTACAGCACTCCCTACTCAGCAGGAGGCAAGCAGTTAAACTGAATCACGCAGTTATTTATTGTATCTTTAAGATTGTATGATTTTCACGAGGCTATTCGTAAAAACACCCGCCTGTTGTCAAATATTTTTAGGAATGTTCGTCTTTATGATGATGATGATAATAATAATAATAATAATAATAATAATAATAATACTTAATTGGTGCAGCGTTACCCCCGTGGGTGCTGTACGCCCTTGCCTAGTTTTTCAACTTAAATGTGCTATAGATAGGCGGCCAAGTAGGGAGAAACACTCGCGGAGACGTGACGCATTCCGGTTTAAACTTGAGTAAAACCTTCAACTGCTGCTAAACTCACAGAGCGGTTGCCCCCTCTTTCTCAATAAAACATATTAACTGTTGCAAATCAATAAAAAGTAACTACTGTGGTTCACGAACTTCTGTTATTGTATAAATGTAAAACAAGTGCTAGTAATAAAGTTGGTATCACAAGCGTAACAACTCGACAACTAACAAAGTTCATATCAGGCGTAACAGCTATTTAGCATATTGTGGAACACTAAACAGACTTTTACACAAACATGATAAGTAATAAGGCTTCTTCAATAGTATGACTCGTCCCCCAGTACACATATGGTTTATAGTACAAATAGGAAGTACAAATTAAGTAGGGTAACTGTGGCACAGCAGGTAAAGCTGGAGCCTTAAAGCTCCTAGGTTACCTGTGGAATGCGGAGTTTGGATGTTCTCCTTCTTTTTGGGCCTCTCAAACATGTACAGAAGATGGCAGTGACAATCCACTTCCGTTCACCCTTGCCTCAGAAACCAGGCCAGTGAGTTGGATTTGGCTTGATGGCACTTCCACACACTGTAATATCCTCTATACAAGTGCCAGGTGACATTGTCTTTAGTTCTGCAGCACCCTAGGATGAGAAGAAAATGAAGCCATAAATCACCTAAAATTTTCAGCATGTTCCAGAAAAATACGATTGTCTCTTTATTGTTTCCTTGAAGAGCTGGAAAATGAATGAATTAATATTCCAGAAAAGTCAAACAGCATGGGGTGATGACAGATGAACTCAGTCCAGTGACTATATTAAGTGCTTCTTAGTTAAATTCTAAATGAAACAATATAATCTTTGCATATTTAACATTTATGTATTTAATATTTTAATGAAAATAGACAATAAAATTTGGGTAACAATGTAAATAGTTAGTTGGCTTACATAATTGTAAATCTGAAAAATGTTTTTTTTTTTACTTTTACATATTAATCTTATTTATTTTACAGTTTGTACTTCCACTCGTTAAATTATGGAAACATTTTTTCGTTTTAATCAATTACATTCCAATTTCATTCATTTTTTTTAAAAAGTTTTATGAAGTAAAGCTGGCAGCTGAGGAGAGGTAAACAAAATATTCCCAACCGACAGGTGAAGGAGAAATATAAATCGCTGTGGGTCCAGGTGTCACTGGCTGCTCACTACTCCTGGACATTCTAGACTGAAAAAGAGGCTCAATAGTTACAGCTATGAAAATGAAAGACTCTACAGCTTTTTATGACATTGCTGTAGTCACAAAAACCTAAACAAATTGACCTCCAGCTGCAAACAAATAGTTACACGCACAATGCCCAGAACTTTTTGTGGGTGACTATGACACAGAGCCAGTCATCAATGCTACGCTGGGGATGCCAGTTATGGCCATCCTTCAAAAAGGCCAGCTGAATAAAACCAACAGGTTTGCTGATTATTGATTTGTCTCATGTGGAGTCTCCTTCCGTGTTTAGTTCATCTGGATCTAGCCAGGAGACCAACTTAGTAACAAGAAAGTGGGGGGGTGAATTATTGCTCGAAAAAATTATATGATTGTTGATTTTAACCAGTCCTTTGGAGTTTAGTAGTTTTGAACCTCAAGTTTTTTGTGTGAAAATTTACACACAGTTAAATTTGTTTCAGATGACTCAATTGTTTTATAGACTTGCATGTTCTGTTCTACCATAGTGTTGCTGTTCCATTCTTTGTACTATCTTTGAAATATTTAAAGAATTTGGGACTGTAAAAGGAAAAATAATATTTAATACATGAAAAGTGTTAATTGCAATATTGGTAGTTGCAGTTAAAACGTGTATATTTCAACCATAAAGTGAAGGTACAATCTTTGATAAGTAAATTATTTTTTTCCTCAACTTATAGTAATAATTGACATACTTCACTGTGTGTCAATGAAATCTGCCCGTGTTATTCAAATTCCCAGCGTGGAATCCCTTTGTGGTGATATGTTTTCAATAGACTTACGTTCAATGCGATTCAGACGATATATTTTGGGCATTAAACTTTCTAAACGATCGGCTAATTTAAACGTCAAATTTAAATACACACTAAACAAAAAGAACTGTTTAGTACTGTTAGGGTTTACAATGACGTCAGGCTATAGCAATTCCGCGTGGGAAAACGTCATCAGAAAGCGCCCAACTTCATGAAGGACCTCGTTTTAAAAGGAAAGCCGAAGATGTTTAAAAGATTATACCGTTGTGTCGGTTAATATCCGGAAATGTCAATGCAGTGCCAAATTGTAAACTTTTAAAATTATATTTCGAATATTGTTGCGGTAAGTCTTTAGTTTGTGTTGGAAGCGAATCAGAAAGGTAGTGCGCAAGTTTTTTCCGTTACCAACTTTACTAATTTGGAAAAAGCATCTTGTCAGTTCATGAATTTATTCCAACATGTTTATAACGAACAGATAAGATGTCACAGAGGAAAATAAAAACATTCAGATGTTTAGACAGGGGAATACTTATTTCAGAATGGAATGTTTAGCAAACAAACAAACAAAAAAAACATTTGGTTGGATTGTGAAAGCATAAGCGACATTGGAACTGACAACAACACGCGGATTTTACATTCCAAACATTTGTGGGGTAGAAAGCGTTTTATGCATTTATGGTGCAGATAAAATTTCTTGATCTATTTACTTGTTGGCCCAGCGTGCTGCCTGTTCCTGCGCCAGTTTAATGAATGTCGCCGTTCATAAATCATCACAGTTGATAATGTCAAAAACTTCCATCGAAACAAAGGTATCGTTGAGTAAAGTAAGTGTTTGTTTACCTTTACATATTTATCCTATGTATTTTACAGATTGTACTTCCTCTCATGTTAAATTGTTTACAATATTCTCCATAATTTATCTTAATTTATCGTGTCTTGGAGGTCGTATTTCGTTTTTATTAAGTTGTGCTACATCTTGTTCCATCGTGGTTATTTTACTAATAACTTATCTTACACATTTATGTAATATCTGTTAATTTTATTAAAGCCTCTGAGATTTCAGCCTGCAATCAGACATTAACATTTACATGCCTCTGTCTTATTGTGTCATTTCACATTTGCACACCAGTCAAGTAGTTGGGTTGAGCCATCCTTTGGACTAGTTACTGGGTCTGGTTTGAACGTTCCTTCTGTGAAAAATGGCATAAAATCTGAAGATGCCAAAAGAAGGAAGTTATTCAATACAGAAGGAACCAACAAAAAGTTGACAGCTGAGCATCAGTACTCTCTCAGTAAAGGCCTCCCTCAGCAGGATGTGTCTTGGGTGGACAAGTACTCACCTCACACACAGGTATCTTGTTCATGCACACTTCCTTTCCTATTTTGCTTAAAGCAGTCTAAACAAAGTTTAGTGCAAGCTTTGTTTAAATGTGCTGTGTAACTTCATTACTCATATTATGTTGCTGGTCCTGAATTTTTGGAGGGTTGTTTGGCTATTTTGTCCAGTGACTGATACCTGTTTGCTCTGTATGTTCTTAAGAGTGACCTTGCTGTTCACAAAAAAAAGATCGAAGAGGTGGAGGCATGGCTGAAACTGCACATGGATGGTGGCATGCAACAGATGGTATGACTGAATTGATTTATTTATCAGTGAACTATTTCTTATTAGTACACTCAGCACTTGGGGGGTCAGTGGCAACAATTTTTTTAAAAGACTGCTACAGTGGCTCATCTAAATAAGACCCATTTTCACTCAGTATATTTTTTCCCTTTATGTGGCAATTTTACTTCTTGCCTTTCTGTAACAGTTTATGGGCAGCTCAGTTTTTTTGTGTGTACATTAAAATGTGTACAGAGCCAGTGCCCCCCGGTAGCAATGCATTCTTAGTTCAAAACCTAAAACAGAACAATGCTTGGAGAAACTTATCTTCTTTCTTAAAAATGAAAACTGCACAGGTTAAAAAAACAACCTGTCCAGAAATGGGTTATAATAACAGCTTTCTTAAAAACAGTATGAGAAAAATGAGATAAGATGATAAAAGATGCTTTAAAATGTTTGCTGTGTTTTTCATATGGGGATTCCCCATCTGAGAAAAACTTTATGCAGTTTTCCCCCACCAGGCAAAGGTAAAGGATTCTTGAAAAAAACCCCCTCTAATGTGAATCCTTGTAATTCCACGATGTAGTTTCTATTAATTTCAATGGTAAAAGCTTTTATGCATTCCTGAGTCCCAAAACTGGCATTTGTTTCTTCTAAAATACCACCAATACCATTATTGGTATGCTACAGTATCACCAAACACCTTACAAATACTTCAGTAGTAGTAGCATTAGTCATCACAACACTACATAACAAAGAGGGTTCCCATTAATTATTTTGTAATACTGTGTATGCTGGTGCTGGTTCAGTTGTTTTTTACCTGTTACGTGTCATACAGTTAGCAAAGCATCAGTTTCCTATGGGTGCTCCCACTTATACCCATACATTATACAGTACAAAGACATGTTTCATATGAATCGGTGACTAAATTGCCTGTACTGTGTGTTTTAAATGGCTCTCCTGCTGACATACACCGTATTGCCAGTACTTGTTTGTCACCCATATGTGTGTATGTCATAACAAACCTACATCCGGTCATCCATTTCCAATAACTGCTTGTCCTGGTCAGGGTCACTGCAGTCTGGAGCCTATCCTGGAATCACTGTGAGCAAGGCAAGGAGGGGTACACCCCGTACAAGATGCCAATCCATTGAGGGGTAACAAAATTATGACAGTAAATACTAAAAATCCTTATAAATTGTAATTTTTTAGTCAAAAATAAACTGTAAAAAAAGGTATTCACAGAAAAAATTCATGCACAGTGCCCCTGAGTATAAATCCATACCCACCTCCTCATATTCGTGTGGATTTCCTCCCGCATGATGTGGGTGTACCTGCTTGTGTGTTACATTTCTCTGCTTTATCAATGTCAATAGCTGTTAGGATTTTACTGTACTGTATCTAATGCTCTAGGTCACCTAGAATAAAGGTATCCACTAATTACTGTATGTTGCTAGTCAAATATAATTATCATTGTAAGTCACCTTGGAGAAAAGTGTCTGCTAAATGAATAAATATAAATGTCACACACTGTTCAGCTGTTGGACAGTACATGAAATCATAACTAGGTCCTCGTAAAGGTAAAGAAATTCCTAGTAAGTCAAAATAATGATATAAAATGATATCCTTATGCTTGAATTCTCAAAACTTGAATGGGTATATTTCTGGAGATGGCTATAGTTATTTCTTTCAGGCAATCATTGAAATCATCTTTGAAATGCAATCATACCATGGTTTACATCCTATTTACATCCTCCTGTTAGAACATCTTTTTATGCTGCAAAAAATTGGGTTGAAGTTCTCAACTGTCTTTATAACGTTTTCAGTATAACTTTGCACAGAAAAAAATGCCTATTTTCATTCTGAATGCTTGATATGTGTTCCAGCTGTACTGTGTAACTAAAAACACCCTAACAGTAGTGTTTTGTTATTCTGGAATGCAGCAGTTAATTATATGTCTTGGTTGTATTGTCCCTGCTTTTTACTAGCCTGGTCTGCAATAAATTTTAACTCGCCTATGTACAAATCGTGCAGTGTATTATGCCATCATACTGCCATAATGTCCAAATTGCGAGCAGAGAAATTTTAAATAGCCTGCCGAGTGCAAGTGAGAGACATCTGCTGTGGCTTTGCGCCCAGTCAGCTGTGCAAAGCAGGTCAATAGCACATTTTGATCTGTTGTGCAATGTGCCACTATTACTAAAGTTCTACAAGTAAAGTTAGAGAGTGATGGTGGTTTGTTAGTTTGTGTTTTAGGGTGGTTTAGTGATGTTTGTGGAAATTGGGGAGGTGTTGGAATGGATTATATTTTTTTTCCTGTTTAAAAACTTAAAAATTTGATCCCTGTTTACATTTTCCTCATTCAAGTACATTTTTCAGGATCAGATTATGATTGTAAACAAGGGTATGACTATCATGAAAAATCTGTGAACCAAATTATCAAGATCTTTCTGTCCAGGGTGTACCCTATCTCATGCCGTGTGCTTCCTGCATGGTCTCAGGAGGACTGTTTTCAACTTTCATTACTGGTAATGAATGAAATGAAAAATTTAGGAGAGAAGTGAGAAATTTTGTTAGTTATAAAATGTCTAATCTCTTTTGATGCACAATATAAGAATTTTGTGCAGATGCCAATATATGTTAATTTCTATGTACCTATCAGCTGATGCTGATACCCATATACATTTTTATAAAATACAGAGAAAATGTAACTAAATCTGCCTGGATGAGAACTACAGTCAAATTTATTAGTGTAACAGTTTAACAGTTTATTAATGTAACATTTCAGATTTGGAGACCATGTACAATCATTAAAATAAACAGCACCTACTGAACCACATTTGGCTGGCTACCTGATCTTTAAATTTGGAATTGTTTTGCTGGCCGTAGCCTTAAATGCTGTGTAACACGTTTCTCTTTGATAGAAAAAAAATGTAACAATTGATACGAGCAACTGAAAATTGTTTAGAACGCATGAAAATTGAAAAATGATAGAACAATACAATGATAAAGAAATAACATCACTTAAGTTACTTTTTTCTGTAAGTACATCATTCTAATTTTTCAGCACACATTTTTCTTTAGCTCATCCTTGTAAGAGGAAATTGTTTCTTTTTGTTGACCACATTAGAAGCTGCAGTAAAAAAATCTCTTGCTGTCGACCTTAAGTTCAAAAATCGAAAATTTTATGATACTTTCAGTTTGAAAAACTTCCACTCTGCAGACGTTTTCGTTCTGTATGTACACAAGTGCTGTATGTACATAATAATTTTGTCATGAAATATTGGTTTGAATTATTGGTCAAATATAAGCAACTCCCTGATGCAGAAAAAATTGATTAATAACAATAATAATCTGATACCAATATGATTCTGGTATCATTGTGCATCACTAATAAAATATGTTCATATTGTCATTGTCATGCATAAATATACCTTTTTACTTTGTACTCTTAATTTATTCTTGGAGGCATTTTTTCATCTGCAAGCTGACTGTATTTTTCTGTTTTTGTGTAGAAATGTTAATTTGACTTCAGCATGGGGGGAACAGATTAATGCTGTTATGTACAGAATGCAATATATCCTTTATAATTCTTCACAGGGTGGTGCTATATTGCTTCTGACTGGTCCTTCTGGGTGTGGGAAGACAGCCACTGTCAAGGTGTTGGGTCAGGAGTTGGGCTTCCAGATTCAGGAGTGGTCTAACCCCTCCAGTGTTATTGAGTTCAAGACACAGGAGTCTTGTAGACAGGCCTTTGACCCTGGTGAGTCCCTGTTGATATCATTTTCCTATATACCAGCAGGTACCACTAGCCCTTTAACTACTTTAACTCCTGTTGATTTGTATCCTATAGAAAACCAGCTATATGTAATTTTTTTTTTTTTTTATTTCTGTCATTTGTGTGTTGGTTCATTTATTTGTGTGAATCAGATTGCATTAAGTCATAATGTGTTAATATACTCCTTTAATCATGATTCATGATTCATTCGTGAAAGTAAATTTTGTGTGTATCTTAGGAAATTCTAACAGTTGTCTTTGGAATTTTAATTTTTAAAAGTTTAATGCCCCGTATTAAAATTAGATTAAAAATAATTTTATTTAATTATATGAAGTGAGTTAGATGAAATATTACTGATTAGGATTTTATTATTCATAAAATATTACAACATATCTTCACTGATCTTTTAAACATTACAGGTATTTGCTGAACCCCAGACAGAGTAGTAAAAAGTTGTCTTTTGAAGTGGGCTCAAGGAGATAAGAGGGAAGTGTAGTGTCCGCAGGGTGATGGCAATAAGGTGTTGGAAGCAATTTTAAAGGATCATATTAATAAGAGACTTGAGCTGTTATTTCAGCGCTATAGAGGTTTGGCACTGAAGAAAAGGCAGCCAAGCTGGGCTGCATTAAAAACAAGTGAGCATGGAGGACCCAGGGTGTAAAAGCAAGAACTGAAAGCATTATTGTAGGGGCGCAAGTGCATTCTAAGGAACATGATTATTTCTTTACAAGGGAGAGAGTGACATAGAAGAATGATGAAAGAGAGGGCCAGAAAGTCTTTTTTAACAGACCCCTTTGGTTTCATTTAACAGCTACCGTTAAGAGCCTGGTCAACTCTGGTCTGTTTGCCTGGGGAAAGTTGTCTAATGCTGAAAGCCCCCAAATGTTGCATAGCCCCAGTCACTGATGATGTGTCCTGGTCCACTGCAAGAAGTGTGATATTCCTGCCAAATATGTCATATTATTTGCAAGCTACTGTTCAGTGGTAAATGTCTCCTAAACAACTTTTTTGCAAGTAATCTCCAATTTCAATAACTGTTTGTCTTTCTTGGCTCTTCACATCTGCATAGAGTCAAGGTTCAACAGCTTCTCTGGTGGCTCTCAGACTGCCGTGTTCCAAGAATTCCTGCTCAGAGCCAATAAGTATAACTGCCTGCAGATGCTGGGAGATAGTCACGTCTCTGCTAAGAAGGTCATCTTAATTGAGGTATAATTATTCTTCTGTTGATGAACATCTCAAAATATGTAACCTATGCATGCAGTATACACCATTGATCTGGAATAAAATTTTCTTTTTGTGATTAACAGGAGTTTCCTAATCAGTTTTACAGACAGCCTGCATGCCTTCATGACATTTTGAGGTTGGTGCTTTTTAAAACTTTTTTGTATTGTGACATTAAAATGAAATAGTATAATGATATGCTTTGATATGCAATTTAATTTGGAAAGCTGGTCATCTTTTTCAAAAAAATAAATACTAAATGCTTCAATAATGTTTGTGTTGGCGAAATGTTTACTTTAAAGTTCATAAGCTGGGAACACACTGTGGTTTTGCAGGTTGTGTGCTATGTTTTGTGTTTTGTTTTTATTTTGTTTTCCATGCATCCATGCATATGCTCAGGAGATTTGTCAGGACAGGCAGGTGTCCCTTGGTCCTAATAATCTCAGACAGCCTGAGCGGTGATAGTAACTCCAGGCTGCTTTTCTCTAAGGATGTCCAGGAGGAGCTTAGCATTTGCAATATAACGTGAGTTAATTTTCATATTTCACCGGTAATTACCTTTTAATGTTATGGGTTAGGTTTATAGTAATGGCTAAACAATCAAATTATTTATTCAATTAAAGGAAATATCTCACCTCTGACAATGGCACTTAATCTGATTATCTGATAACTTATTTCAAATATCAAATGTAAGCCATGCAAGTGTGTATAAAAATAGGCACAGATGTTGCTAGTTTTAATATTTTTAAATTGAGGTTATGTTGCAAATTAGTGCTGAAGAAAAATATGGTTTATCAATGGTTTTATGCTGTTGCATTTTTTAAATTGCTCTGGCTTTCAGTTTCAATCCTGTGGCACCCACCAGTATGATGAAGGTGCTTAACAAGATTGTAACCCAGGAAGCAAGCAAGGTTAGCTAACTTCTATTGCTGGGTGGATTATCTTCTGTTCTCAAGAGAGTTTCTAGTACATGTATCAGAATGAATCATTGTTGATATTGTAATGTGTTAAGAGCAAGATTTATGTTTAACACAGACTTCAAAAATAAAAATGAAGTAAATTACTGTCTCCTATGTTTGTGTCTTTTTTTTTTTTTTTTTAAAGAGTGGAGGTAGAATCTCAGTACCCAGCAAAGCTACCTTGGAGCTTCTATGTACAGGAAGCTCAGGGGACATCCGCAATGCCATTAATAACCTGCAGTTCTGTTCATTAAAAGGTAAAATCAAATACCAGTTGTAGAAGCTGATAGTACCTTTGTAGGCTTTCTGTTTAAGATTTTTTTTTGTATCTCTTTTGGCAAATATGTGCTGCCACTTATCATGATTAATAATTCTAATGAAATATTTACAGCAGTTGTCACTTTTTTTAGATCACCCAGTACAAAGCAGCTTCTGGACAGTGAAAAAGAACAAGATGAAATCATCATCATCATCTAGCAGAGTTACAGCTAAAGCAAAAAACAAGAGCAAGTCCACCAAGGCCTCAGATCAGGATGACTCTCAGGCTATAGGATGCAAAGATGCCTCCTTGTTCCTATTCAGAGCACTGGGCAAGATCCTCTACTGCAAACGTAATGTTTAAAATGTGCCTACCATACTTTTATTAAAATTTTGTAATCTGACTTATTGAAGAATACTGTTGTGATGCTGATGGATGTTAACAGGAGAGAGCAGCAAGGATACCTGGCAACCCAGATTACCTGCTCATTTATCAGAACACGATAGAGACATGCTACTGGTGGACCCTGAGGTAGGGGGGATGTTTTTTTTTTAACAGTTTAATAGTATGTAATGGGACTGAAATTCAGAACAACAATATTTTTTAGAATGTACATTTTGTAAGTTTGCAAATGTAATTTTACAGGTAATGAACATTTACGTTTTGGTGGCCGAGTTGACCACTAGAGGGCTCTCATAGTGTTGTTCTGTATTCCAGTTCTTTATTGGAATTTATTCACAGGCCTACCGGCATCTGGATAGTGTTTTGCGGTATTATTTGGCAAAAGTTATTTGGCAGTCTTATCGCAGCATCATGGCTACTCCCATGAAGCACAAAAGAAATGTCCTGTCTGTCAAACCAAAACTGGAATTGCTTAAGAAAATGAAGAAAAGAGTCAACAGGATGCAATTACTCAGTCAATTGGCAAAATCCATTATACTGCCATAGGTCTGAAAGTTGCAGGATAACACTGCATTGTAATGTGAATTCAGCTGTATGTTTATATGTTGCATTTAGATTAAGGTATATGATGCATTAAAATATTGTTGTCTTATTTTTTCTGTCCCTTTTTCATTTTCAGCTAGTTGTGGAGAAGTCCCACATGTCACCTGAGCTGTTTAATCTCTACCTGCAGCAGAACTATGTTGACTTCTTCTCAGACATAGAGGATGTGGCTCAAGCCAGCAAGTACCTTTCTGATGCAGACTTCCTCACCAGTGACTGGAATGTAAGCATTCATTTTCAGTAACAGTTTGTTACAGTAAATAAACATTGTTTGTTTTAAATTACTGTCTTCACTTCTTTAACATGTATTTCATTATTGAAAAACACCTCTGGAATACAGTGTCTTTGATCCTTCACCATCTCATGTCTGATCTCCCTGGCTTTATCTTATCATTGAATTCAGAATGTTTTATTTACTATATCTTTTTTGGATGTATAGTAGTCTATAGACCCCATGCAACTAATGCACTAAATGTAGGGCTGTGAATTAATTATTTTAAGTAATTCGTCATTGATTTCATGCATTTTGGTTTTCACCTACGATTCAACTGTTGATTGAATGAATGGCTCAAATAGATAAATAAAGAAAATATTATGGGTCCGATTTGTGTTTCACTTGGTTTATCACTTGTGGAAAAATTAGTAAAGTTCACAAAAACAAATAGGTTAAGTTTAAAATTAAGTAGGTATTAAACGACAATTAGGTTAATAAATCCTTTATTTTGTTGAAACACTTAATGATTAAGTATGCCCATGTTTGCAACTACATGTTTGAGTACAATGTGTAACCTAAAGTTCATTAAAACATTACTTTTTTTTTTTTTTTTTAAACAGAGCCCAATTTGTCATGTTCAAATCAGGTTTCCACCAACAGTCATTATAGTTATGTCTGAACACAGTCAACGTTAATAAAAAGGAAGAAATCATCAAAATTTTAGGATCATACTTTTTAAATGTTAATTATACCACATTGACTATTTTGAACATACAAATATTTAATATTATCATGTAAGAACTCGCTTTAGAATCTTAGTCAAATGGGTTTTCAGTGAAATATTATAGTTCCATTACAAATCTTACAAGAAAATACAGTACCTTTTTTATGCCTTAGTCTTGGTGGATGCGTTGAATTGTCAATTGCTTCACTAGTGCTGAGGGAGAAATCTTGCTTTAAGCTGGAAACCATCCCAGTATAAAACATTTGGCATTGTGGAAGAGTCTTTTAGGGGTTCTAACAGTATTAACAGCCTGTTCATGGTTTTTGTAAGACTGTGAGCATTGAGCACTGTCTCCACTCTCCAGGCACAACCCACCATGAGGGAATACAGTTCTTCTGTGGCCACCAGAGGTGTAATATACTCCAACTCTACCCGAGGTCGAGCTGACAACCAGGCAACTCTAGGGTTCAAGCCCCTACACAAGCCCCACTGGCTCTTCATTAGCAAGAAGGTAATCAACTGTGCAATTTCATCTCACAAACTGATTTTATAGTCTCTGTCCAACATATTGAGTTTATCATTTGCAGCAGCAGTGTTAAGTATTTACTCAGTGTTTTCACTGCTACAGAGCAGTTAGTTAAGTCAAATCCTTAAAACGTCATTCAGTTCTTCGGCCACAAAGTGAATTACATTTGATATATCCAGTGAGGCAAGTCCTTTATCGTGCTTTTTCTGTTGTTGAGTCAAGCACAGTCCAAGTGATGTTACTCACTTTCGGGAATTTTTGTTTTAATTGAACTAATTGCTTTGTAGCAGTAAAAACCTGCAATTTCTTTGGTACTTGTCTGGGTATGATTGCGTACATCTTATCTATTTGTTCGGTTTAATTCTCATGACCTCAAAGAATATACTGTTTTCACTGTAGGGAAACGTTTGGTTACATTTATATTGTCTCCATAGCACCGGGAGAACTGCCAGACTGCCAAATCTCTCTTTGTCAGCTTCTGTCTGACGCCTGTCAGCCTACAGACCGAGTTGCTCCCATACCTTGCTCAGCTCTCAAATCCTATGAGAAATCAAGGTAACATCTCTGTTCTTTCTCAGTGATATGCAACCAGCAGTAAATTCGTAAGTCCTTAGTAGCAAATTTGGGAAGAGTATTCACTATCATTGCATTAATACAGCTGAGTGTAGGCAGAAACGTTTGACAGTGGACTAAGTCATGCTGCACCCAGTCTACTAGTTTGTAAAGTTATTGAAAAAAATCCTTGCAGTTCCTTGTTGCCTATATTCTCAGTTAAGTGATCTTGGTTTTCGTGGTCTTAACGGGAAATGTTGAGAACTCAAGGCCTGCCACAGCGGTATTGATAGCCAGCAAATCATTCTTATTTGCTTTGTTTATATGCTTGTCACACTACTGCATTGTTTGAAAGTTGACAGAGCATGAGGGATACAAACAGAAGGTTTTTTTATATATATATATAAAAAATAAGATTATTAACATTCGAGGAAACAAATGCTCAACAAATGATTGTACATTTTTTTTCTGCATTATTGGTTTCAACATGTGGGGTATGTCATTTTTAAAAATAGTTATCAAGGTTAGGCACCATATTCTATTATTTATGTAAATGACTGCCAATATTTTCCACACAATAGTAGCTTGGTTGGTGCTGCCTCCTATAGGGCTCTTTTATTTTAACTCTTTGAATAATTATTAAAAATTTACCATATTTTTAAATTTTTGGGGGGGAAAAAACATTTTTTGTGATTTTTATATTTGTTAAAGTACACTTTTCTGTGTTGGCTATTTTTAAAGGTATTATAACTAATCTATGTTGTAGAGATGCACAATACGAGAATTCTGTGCTGACATCCAATCATTTTTATATTCCTGTTAGCCAGTGTAGATACTAATATACACATTTGTAAAAAAAACAGAGAAAAATGGGACTACATTTTTTTTTTTCACTGGGGGGGATAACCACTTTTTTTTTTTTTAAATGCTGTTGCATCATTTTTAGCATGTTTTGTAACAGCATTTCTGCCTTGTCACAGGAATTTATGTTTCTCTTGTTGACTAGATTAGAGTGTGCACTGAACAATCTTTCACCGTAGACACTAAGGTCACAAGTGTTACGAATCACATTTTATGTCCCCCTCACTTTTGAAAAATGTTGACATTCCAGACTTGTGTACTGTTTGTCCACGTATAGTATGTACACAATGATTGCATCATCAAATGTTGCTTTGAATTATCGGTCTAAGCTAAGCATTGTACCGTTGCCGATACAGTTAGTCAATTATCAGCCAATACCGATATGATTCTGATATCATCGTGCATCCCTATGTTGTTATGTTATGTTTCATTAAGCTCTCCATTTCTCAAGAATGCATATAGAATGCTCCTCAGTGTTACTGCACTCACATTTCCTGGTTCAATAATGTTCAGTATTGCGTTACTACCTAAAATTAGTTGAATGAAGCCAGTACATCTGCACAAAATAAACTGTTTAATTTAGTCCTAGTATTTATTTAAAATGCTTGAAAACCATATATCTGAATATTTTTTTCCAGGGAAGTAAGTTCATGTAGTAATGCTGATTCTCTAAAAGCTTTGTGGTCACTGTTATGTGAAATTGACCAAGCAAGAGACCAACATTAGCAGTATCCTGTCTGTTCATTCTTGCAGGTCAGATAGCCTTTATCCAGGATGTGGGCCAAATGCCTCTTAAAACATACCCAGGAAGGTAGGTTAAAATGTTTAGTTCCATATATTACAAATGTCGCTCTGAAACCATGCGTTGTTACTACAGGTTTAAATTTTGTTTCGCTGTTAGTTTTCCAAATCAAAGACTCTATTACTATATTTCCTTGATAGAAGTTTTTAAAAAGGGTAGCATGGTGGGCGAATGGGTAGTACTGGTACCACACAGCATCTTGGTTGTGAGTTTGCTTTGAATCATTGGAGTTCACATGTAACCCCTGTATACATGTCGATTTCCACCAGTTTTCTCTCACGGTCCAAAAACATATGCATGCGTGTGTGTATAACTTGTGATGGGCTGGTACCTTGTCAAGACTGTATTCTCCCTCATGCCCTGTACTTCCATGATAAGCTCCAAGACCACCATGACTTTCCATTAAAATAAAAGGTTATCTGTAAAGAATGAATTAACTTTTCACATTCAGCCAATAAATATCACGTTTCTCTTTCAATAATAATAATTATTAATAATAATAATAATAATAATAATAATAATAATTTAAATATGAATACCAATAATTGAAAAGTGATGACACTTTAAAATATATGCTGTTAATTTTCATGTTAAAAGGCATTTTTTGTTATGCGAGATTCTAATTAGATCAGCATTATTCCAGAAAAAGCTGAAGGTGTAACTGAATTCAGTTTCTCTCATGTTGAACACTCTGTGGCTGTTTGTATCTCATTGGATTTCTGCAGATTGAAATTTGAAGCACTTACAGACAAAGACCCTGGGACACTTGACCTTGACAGCAATGAACTTGCCGCCACAGATACTGATTTTGGACCAACTGAACCTTTCAAAGGGGCTGCTGACTCCACTAAAGATCTGACCAGCAGTCAAGGCACAATGGTAGACCTGCCCACAAGCCAACCACAGCCCTCAATGACTCAAGCCCTATTGGAGGAAGAGGATTTTGTAATTGAGGAGTACGATAGTGACTAAAAGTTTGTTCTGAATGTACGAAGACACATATAACTGTGAATTATTTGCAAATATCTTTTGTTTCTCATTGACACTTTTTTGGGGTCTACTTTTTAACAATTTTTCTGTGACAAAGACACCTTTTAGGATAAGGACTTCTTAGGAGGTTACAAAGAGTATTACCTCAAAAGGATTTCTTTGCAGAGCCCTTGAAAATAGAATTACATTATTCCATTGTTATTAGTACAGTTATTTGTACATATGCATGATTAAATTCTTTTTGGATGCTTGTTCTCGATGTATAACGTATGTTAATTTTGTAAAGGTAATAGATGTTTTTCTTGGGCACTAGGACTCTTAATCCTTGAGGAGGTTAAGTGATGTTATATAGCAGGGCAGCGGCTGCCAAAAGTATTTTTTTCATTGCCACGTCATAATGTCAGTGTTGACACAGAATACAAACAAATAATTTCTGAAATTTTTGTCTTTAAATAAATTACCATATATTGTCAAATTTCATGTTTGCTTTCTCGGAAGAAAAACACATTGTACTACTTGAGTGTAGCTTTGTTCACAGGCATATGTAGCAAACATTACTGTAAGGCTCGGTAATACGTATTTGATTAACTGTATGATTTGACTTATTCTGAACACATTCAGTCTTTTGTCATAGTTCATAATTGTTAAACATTTACAGCAGTCAGTTAGCAACCTGGGATCCAGTCATACATAAATACTTTGTGATTGTGTTAACCTTGGTTTATCTTTTATAAAGCAAACACTATTAAAAATCCAGTGGAATGTGGAACTCTTTGTAGCTGGTGTGGCTAACCCCTCTTGTGAAAGCCACAGTGCTGGTAACTACTGTTTTTTAAACCATGTTGCAGACCCTTGTGTTCTACACTGTCCTTTATTTGCTATGTCTGATCTGCCTATACCGTCCTCCCTTTTCATGCATATTGAAAAGATACTTGGAGAACTTCATAACCAGGTTGATATTTTCCTCCTTGTGAATTTAAAAGTCTGTGGCTTTTAGGTTGCATGTCTTAGTAATTTAGCTCAAAGCAGTTTCCTAAACAGGATTTTAAAAATTGTACATTGTATTTATTTATTTATTTATTTAAGATGCCCATTCATCCAGTAATCACTTTCCTGGTGCAGGGGGGTACCCTGGATGGAATGGTGATCCCTATATTTCAGTTTATTTCCCCTGTGTACGTTATGTATTCTATCTGAAAAAAGCAAGATTTTCACTTAGAGATCTGGGGTTAGCAACAGCATGTCAACTCCCATGTTAAAACAAGCCCTTTTTTCCCCTATATTTGTACAAAATGTGTGCTGTTACAAATATTTTTGTCCTCAAGATAAGTGACAAGTTATGCACCCTGCAAAGAGGATCCGGGCTCCATAGATATCTTCCATTCCCAGTCTGTTTTAGCTCTACCCCCAGTTGTCCATCCAGACTTCTCACTACACAGTCCCCTCAGGTCTCCCTACCATCAAGATGGAGAGCACTTAACAGCTGTGGGGTGTCCCCCTACATCTGTCTGTATGTTTGAGTGGACCAGGACTTCACCAGATTTGCAGAGCCAGGCAAAGATATACAAGGTATTGGTGGAGATGTTCCAGCAGATCACCCAGATTGTTACAAACCTGACAGAACAAGAGGGAACACACACTCAATGGCCACTTTATTAGGGACACTTATAGTATTGGGTAGGACCCCCTTTGCTCAGAGCAGCCTGAATGCTTTGTAACATGGATTTAACTAGGTGCTGGAAACATTCTTTAGAGATTCTGGCCCATGTTGATATAATTGCATCATGTAATTGGGCCAGATTTGTCAACTGCAGATTCATGCTGCCAATCTGTTGTTCTACCACATCCCAATGGTCCTCTATTGAATTCAGATCTGGTGACTGGGGAGGCCATAGAAGTACATTAAACTCATTATGTTCATGGAACCAGTCTAAGATGACTGGTGTTTTGTCACATGGCACATTATCATGTTGGAAGTTGCTATTAGAAGATGGGTAAATTGTCACCAATTTCTGGCTTTGGCATTCAAACAATATTTGTTTGGTGTTATGGGGCCCAGTGTGTGCCAAGAAAAGATTCCCCACACCACCAGCCTGAACTGTTGATGTACGGCAGGTTGGGTCCATGGTTTCATGTCCTACCAGCTGTGTGTCATAGCAGAAATCAAGATTCATCAGATCTGGTGACATCTTTCAAATCTAAATCAAACTGTTTAGTTTCAATGAGCCAGTACCCAGTGTAACCTTAGCTTCCTGTTCTTGGCTGATGCTTAGATCACATTTTTTCCTCATTCTGAGGTTTGATGTGAGCATTCACTGAAGCTCATGACCCCTGTCTGCGTGATTTTATGCATTGTGCTGTTGATACACAATTGGATAATTCCTCTTAATAAAGTGGCTGGTGAGTGTAATTTCAGATGCATTTTAGGCATATTCCTATCCCTTCCTCCTTTGGAAGGTACATGACCTCTTTCTGCCCGCCCCCCCCCCCCGCCCCCCCCCAGACAAGATCAAAAACACAGGCCTTGGATGAAACTCTTTCTGAATGGCAAATTTCAAGTGGTACATAGTGAATAGGTAAATGATAAGATGTGTCATAAACCAGAGTGTGACGGTCAGCAATGGAGAGGCACAGATGTATTTTTGGACTATTAACTTTATTATATTTTGTTTAATTACACACTTTCCTTTACTAAAATGCCTGATACATATGTATTCCAAAGATTGGGCCCTAAAACATTTTTGAGCACTAATTCGGTGAATTTATTTGTCATCTATTAAGGTAGGATAGACTGTATTGATCCCTGCAGGGAAATTCAACACAGCGGCTGAACACAGAGGACAAATAACACAAGACACACTTAATAGATATAACAATAAATAAATAATAAAAGCAAAGAACTTACTAAATAACCAGTAAGAGTTAAAGAGTAAATACAATCCAGCCGTTGACAGGTCCTTGTATGGCATTATGGAGGCAGATTACAGTTGATAGGAAGAATCCCCAGAAGCACTTCTTAGTGCACCTATGTTGAATAACCCAGTAGCTGTAAGAGCTCAAGGTGAACTCTTCATGAAGTAAGCCATGGTCCACAATGGACTGCAGCGTCATTCTCATCCTGGGGTTTGTCACGGCCTCCCCCGAATCAGAGCTTTGGCCCATGACAGACCCTGCTGTCTTGACAATTTTATACTGGACAAGCAGAGTCTTTACCTCTCACCAGCAGTGATGCCCCCCAGCATACGACAGTATAAAAGATCACATTGCCAAATACTGTCTAGTAGAACTTGTGGAGGATGTTGCTAAACATTTTAAAGGACCTTATTTTGTTAATATATAGCTGCAGATGATTTGACTTCCTCCATGACACAAAGTCCTCAATTTCACCTGTAGTCCACTTCATCACCTCTCTCTATACATCCCACTACTGCAGTCATCAGAGAAGAACCTAACCTCTTGTATATAACGTCTAAATACAGAGAGCTCAATATCCTAATTTTATAGTGCAGGAGGATAATTTTTGTGCAGCAGAGAGGTGTAGAGGGGAATGCAGCTGTCTTATTGCTGTTCAGATGTAGATTCAAATCTCAGCCTGTTTGGATTTGCATGTTCCCTCTGTATCCACACGACTTTCTTCCAAGGTGGTCAGATATCCTTCCTTAGTGATGGTGACACTAAATTGCCTTTAGCACGTGACTCTATGTATACATGTCTACCCCGTGACTGATTTTGCATCGTGTCCACGGTGAATTCTGAATAGTCAGGTTCCCTGTACTTCTAAGGACCAGCCATCTGGAACCAGCAGTCTTGTTCTGTGAAGGCTATCCAACCTAAAATGTATAAGAGGTTTTGCTACACATCCACCTACGATTCACGTGTGCGTTGTCATCCTGTCTGCCAAATGGTTTCAGTCCCAATGTAGATAAACATCAATGATTGTACAACAGCTCTTGCTGTAGTATCCCTGAGAAAGCTGTTTCCAGCACAGCACCTTGAATTGCTCCAATATTAATGGGTAAATAATTGCATGTCGTGACTTAAAGTTGTAAGTTGCCCCGGAGAAAAGTGTCAGGTGAACGCATGAATAATAATAATAATTCCACATTAATGCCATAAGATATGGTAAAATGGTGCTCTTCTGTAAATGCCCGGATGAGTATTTTTTAAAGTAACAGTACTTTTATTGGAGCGCTGTATTTTGATACTCTACCAATCTCTGATTATACTGAATGGAGTAGGAGAAAATAATTTAATGCATTTTTACAGCGTCGAGTGTATAAAATTAAGTGTTTTATTAGAATTACAATAACCGCGCAGAAGAGGGGAAATGATAACCGTCGACGTCACCGTACTGCTGTGAGCTTTGGTTACAGGGCTCTGTCTGAATTTCAGAAAAAACTCCCCGACCACCCAGACGAATTTAAAGAAACGTATCATTTTATTCTGCCACGACAGAGCTTGTGTTCATAATATATTTCCATACGCATAATAGGTGTTTGAATTAAATATTTCATTGCTATTAGGTAAAGGTTTGGTTTACTTATATTAATATCGCCATTTGCACGGTTAGTGATACACGATGAAACCGAAACGCTGAAGTTACTCTGTAAATAGTTTGTTTCTGTGTGAAAACACGAAATAAATGTTGGCGCATTGTCCCTTTAAGGATGGTGTCTGCGACAGTCATTCGTGAAATCCAAGATGGCTGGTCTTATGGAGCACAGTTTAAAACGGTGAAGAAAACTAGCATATTAACAAAAAGCTAACTTATAAACCCACAGTGGAAGTCGGGAAAGACAAAGGAACAAAACCGAGGACCAGTTGGTGGCAATGATTATTTTTACGGTAATTTTCAAAACCTTTATATTCTTAAAAACGAAGAGTTACCTGGTTAGCTAAGAACCTCGCGACTGCTGTTATTTTTATGCCATAGGAATATTAAATTAGTTTGTGTATTTTTCCTCAATACTGCAGTTTTGCTTAGGTGGTTAAATACATTTCACCACCACAGCTCTTCAGTAAATGACTCTAGCTGCTCGCTTATTAAGCGACAGTTACTGAACAAAGGTCTGTGTTCACTATTCTATTTTTGTGCTGTTGTGGATTAACCTCCAATCTAACTAGATCGTCTCAGGAAAACACGAATTAACTGTTATATTTAATTTAAACCTAGATACTTAGAGCTTTATTATAACGTTAAGAAGCGAAGTAATGGCTGTCTGTGTTCTGTCGTTTTCGAGTTATTTGTCTTTATTTAACCAATAAAAGTTTACTTGCACTAGGTGATCGTGAGAACACGAAAAAGCCACTAGCTGGACAGCGGGTTAGGTGGTAACGGCAAAGAAAGTTATATTGGCAGCTGTGTTTTTATTCTCTATTGGTTTTGTTTGGATATTGGTTTTGAAAGTTTTTCGTCTACTGTAGCACGTTTCGGGATAAATTGTGTTCTAATTTTACGATTTTAACCGACAATGAGTTGGAATTAGGAGGACAGATGAAATGTATATTAAAGCACCGAGATTTGTACTGTTTTACTGTAGCACCGCTTTGCACAAAGTTGATTTTTAGGCGTCAGCTGCATTTTGAGTATTTTTTTTTTTCTTGGCAAGTTGCTTGAAGCTGAAGGTAAGACATCTTGTAATAATTAGGGTTCCATAGTGTTTTAGCACAGTTCACTTGAATGCTTAGTTGATGGGTGAGAAAGGAAAAAATAACGAAATGGGGGGGGGGGGGGGGGA
>UFQX01000013.1:608295-655731 GCA_900497675.1 Arapaima gigas
GGGGGGGGGGGGGGGGGGAATTCTAAACATAAAAAGCATAGTAGGAAGTAAAGTCCTAGAAAACTCTCTTCACACCGAGTAATGAAATTTTGCTTTATTATCAGTTTCCACGGTGAGGTTTTTGAAGACTCTTAGGACATGGCCTGGTTTTGCTGAACTATGCAAACCAGGTCTCCTTGCCAGCCCAGTGTTGCACATTAATAAGATCCTTCCCAGGCAGGGCGGTAACTGCCAGCTAAAGACGGACACAGAATAACGAAATGTTGGATGCTGTGAGCTGTTTATCTTTGACTTTGAAAATTTTTTTTTTTTTTTTTACTCCTTGAAAGATTTTACTGCATTTAAAAAGAAACTTTTTTTAAATGTCCATATAGAATAAAATGTTGCAGCAGAGTACAACCGTGGCATTATGAAACATATTCATTTGCTTCAGCATTTCAACATTGAGGATTTTAGTGGGTCTTTTGTGTTTCTGTCTTGAGGTGTGTGAGTCTTTTAGTTATGAACCTGATCCAGAATATTTTCCTATCGGGCCACTTGGACTTTTTTTTTTTTTTTTTTGGTAAAAATTCCTTGTTCACTTACATATGGCAGATTTGATAATGGATGGGTTTCTTGTTGACCCTGCTCTCGTATGATTATAGTTCATAAAACTGTAAATAGTGTATATTGTTCTTCAGTTGTAAAAAGTCAAGGTGCCACATTCTGAAGGGGTGGACAGTCCCCAGAGATGCTTTGAAAACATCTGGAAGTTGAATTTATTCTAACTGTAATCCAACACCATTTGTATAAAAATATCTTTATGGAACAGCTCAGTAGAACAATGTCAGCTTCCAGGATGTAGCTTTGGACATGGATTTGAACCCAGTTCAGTCTGTCTAGTTTGTCTGTTCTCCCTATGTTTGTGTTTCCTCTAAGTCCACTAATTTGCTCCCAGAATCTAAAATCATTTATTTTAGGTGGCAGTTGGTGACACTAAATTGCCTTGAGAGTGTGTGTTTTTGTGTGTTTAAGAGTGAATAACCTGCATTGGACTGCTGTTCTGTCCAGTGTTCACCCTGCTTTACACTTACCGGTTCTAGAATAAGCTCTAGAAGCTCTTCTGCAGGCTTATATTGGGAAAGCGGTTACTGGCAATGAGTAAATATGCTCTTGACTACAGTGTTCGCCTACTTAAAGTCTTGAATGCGATCAAAAGCAAGTTGGTTACTCAAAGTTTGTTAGGTGACCCACTCTGCATTACAGTCAACTATCATCAATATTTCTTTATGCAACTGCTTCTGTGATGTGTACTTGCAGTGAAGAACTACATGACAATGCTATGAGAACTGCATCTCTGTCTGGTGAAATTACTTTTGTTTATCCTTTTGAGTTATATGTCAACTTGGAGAAAAGTATCTGAAAAATTAAATAGGGTAATTTTTAAGTTTCTAAGTCTTTCCCACAGAGCAGTATGAAGTTGGCAAACAGCTCCTGTCTCTTGTAAATTTTTTTTTTGTTTTTCATGTGTGTTGTGAATACCCTAGCATATGCCACCTTTAAATAACAAAGTATAATAGAGCTGCACCAGAGTGTGCTCACTTTTATCCCATATAAAATTCACTGATACCCAATACGGATATACAGTAAATAAAAGCAAAATTATAAAATTTAAAAAAACTGAACTGTATCTTTACATAGACAACTACCTCAGAGCCAGAGGTATTAAACAGGTGCAGGATGACAGTAGGTGCTTCACTGACACCTTGCAACTGATAGATGTAGAAGTCATAGTACTGCAGTACTCTGAAAATGTAAATAACACGCCCATGATAAAGTGTGTTTTTCAACATATTTGCGATGATAGATATTTCATCTTTTAATAATATTTATGAAGTGATCTAATTTAACATACAATGACGAATTATTATACTTATTTTAGTCATGTATTCAAAAAAGTCTGAAGTGCATTTGTCTGGTGTAGGGGGGGAAAAAGGTATACTCCCAGCTTCCCCTACTTTAATACTAGCAGCTGCCTTTGGCAGATATCAGTTCTTATAGATGTTTCTTGTAGTTGTCTTTTGCTCTGCTACATTGACTTGCAGAAATTTTTCCCCGTTCCTTCTAAAAAGAACTTCTTAAACTGTATGATGTTTGAGGGCTTTCTTGCACATGCTGACTGCTTTAAGTCCACTAGCACTGTAACCATGGAGTTTAGAGCAGTGCTTTGACTTAGCCATTCCACAAGCCTCAGTTTCTTCTTTCAGGGCCATTGTTTTGTGGAGTGATTTTTGGTCATTGTCTTGTTGCAAGCTCCACTTGTAGTTCATCTTTAGTTTTTTGATACATTGCCTTATTATTCTCAATAGGGCTCATCCTCTTTGTATTTATTTGGCTGCTGTGGTAGCATTCTATTGTGACTCTACTCTGTACTATATTTTGTCTACTGAACCTGAGCTGGACTGAATCCAAGCTGTTGTTTAGGGTCTACCATTCTATTCATTCACAGTATTGCCATAATTTTGAGTTTCACCACTGGCCCTGAGGAGGCAGCCTGGTGTTTCAGTGCTACAAATGAGTAGCAGTTGAGAGCTCAGAACTTGTTGTGCTTTTGCACAGTATGTGGTGGAATGATGGACATGTTGTGTGGGGGGACAGATCTACAACCTGGATATTGTGCTGTGTCCAGATTGCTTTTGGCATGATCTGTAGAGCTGGTGTTTGATGCCACTCGTGTTGGCTTTATGAAACCTCCATGGAGAAATGTGTTTGAGTTTGAACTGGTCAAAGTTGGAACTCTTAGGACTATGCATGGTGACGGATGCCAAGGGGATTTTATGTGCATGCAACCTCATATTTATGCCCTAGAGAAACTGGTGAAAGGCAGCGTTGCAGTTCCTGGAGACTGAGATCTACTGAAAAGCATAGAGTTTCATAATGGCCACCAGTTTGTTTAGTTTCATTTTAAATATTCTTCAGGGGTACCAAAAATTTGGAAACCTATGCTTTGCAGAAAAAAATTGTACCACCTAAAATATTTTGTTTGGAAAAATTACTGTTTTAAAAGCATATGGCTTCCGCATAATGAACCCAAAATGATTTATTGTAGGAGTGGCCGGTCGTGGGGTTGAGGCAGCTACAGAGGCAGAACAAAAGGCATTGGACGGCAGTTCTCTGATACAAAACGCTTTTACAAGACCAGCAAACACAAATCCCACCAACAAAAACAGCAGCCATGCCAGCAATGCTCCTAAATTCTCCCAGCTCACTTCAGTCCTTAGACAGGGTGCTTCACTGGTATCCCTGATTAGTCCAGCTGATTGTACCTGGTCCTCTTAAAACCCATTCAGGACAAGACAGGGGTGGGCAACAGGGAGCAGTCAATCATGGCTGCCCCACCCCTGTCAGAATAGTACCCCCTCTCCCCCCAGCTCACTTAGGTGTTACAGTGGAATGTCAATTAGCCAAACTATTTGGGACCAAGGTTGGTGTAGTTAATCAGATAGTTGGAATAATAAAACATTAATGGAAATACCCAGTTTATATGGAACTGTGTAATTAGGCCTACAATTAAATTATGCAAAGTTATTAATGTATTTTGAAATATGAAGTATTATAAAAAATTAGGAAATAGTTTATAAATATCCAAAATATTTTGAAGAAACACATTTATTTTCAACTTGTCTAATTGTTTTACATGATTTTTCAGGGTGAAAGCACTTTTTTTTTTTTTTTTTTTTAAATACATAAATGGTAATAAACACAAGTAATTGCGCACACATAAGAATATAATGAATCTTCGGAAACTTTTTTAAAAAATGACGTAACCTTGAATTTTTCTTTGACGCAAGCTTGTCTTTTTTTTTTTTTTTTTTTTTTTTTTTTTTTTTTTTTTTTTTTTTTTTTNTTTTTTTGCAGCATGGTGTCTCATAGAACTACATTCAGACTTGCTCACACTGTGCTGTTGCAGTTTCTAATGCAGCGAAGGCCTCTGCATGAGTGGGTCTGCTTCCTGCTTCGTCCTCCTCTTCATCAGAATCACCTTGGTTAAAATCAGCACGTCTTCATTCTAGACTAATGCAACATTTTTCTTTTTTTGGTTAAAATAAGATAAACAATGGTGCTAATGATTCTGGCTAACCATGCCTGTGTCTTTTTGCCCATACTCAGAAAACCTAGGAATTTCTTGAGGTAAAGTTAAAATCTTACCCATGTTTTCATTCACGTGTTGTCTATGTGTGACTGTCTCTTTGGCAGCACCACAAAGTTTGTCATTCTTTTTCAGATTTTCCTCTGATAGACCTTTTTGTATATCTTTTTTATTTTTTTCTATAACGCCTTGATCTGCAGCAGGGCTGTAACATTTCGCAATGAAGACCTGATAGTGAAGTTCTCTGTTTTATACATTAAGTTCTGCTCATGTTCATGAAGGGTGCCTGTAATTCTGCATGTGTGCATCTGTATATCTTTTATTGTTATGTGCATTGACGTGGGAAAACAAGGCAGGACTTTCCGTTTATGATTGCAGTCTGTTGGTATGCTGGGGCATACTTTTGGTACACTGATCACCTTTTGGGGGGAATACTTCCCAAAAAAACTTGGTAGCATGATGGGTGCAAGTGACATTAAGGGCAATAATAGTAAATATAGAATTGGTGGATTAACTGAATCGAGGTATGACCCGAAAAGGCCATGGCGAGCTTGACTACCAGGTGAGTAAGCCATGTGGAAGGAGGTGAAGGTTGAGGTGAATACTATGGCAAAAGTGACGTAATCGAACAAATAAAGAGTTCAGGATAGCATCCAAGGATATTGCAAGCCAGACAGTATGACAGGTGCATGACACGGCAACCCTGGCTTGTTGGAGGCAAGGACACCTGATACTATCTGCAGGTCTTGTGACAAGCATGGGTCAAAGACTGTGGGGCCCCTGCAACTGGCATGAGTTGATATGCAGTTGAAGGGAATCCAAGAAATAGGCACAGTTGGCAGTTGGGATGCGCAAAATGATGAGGAGCATTGGCAATGGGTGTGAATTGGTGATGACTGAACCTCAGTGATAGGCAGAAGTCAGTGCTGCGGATGCATTAAATGACTTGGAGTCCTGGTAACAGGTATGAGTTGCTGGTATGGTTGCCATAAAAGATTGGCAACTGTGAGGATGGGCATGAGTTAGTGGCATGGATACTGTAAATGACTAGAACTGGGGATGTGAATTACAAGGAGCTCTGGCGATAACCAAGCTTTGTTGGTTCATTTGGGTAGGTGCCAGAACAATTCATGGGTGAGTTGCCCTGAAGGTCGGAGGGAGGTTGAGCAGGAAAAACTGAACGTTTCCAGGATGTAAGGGCAGCATGGCCACTGAGAAGGAGATGGAGGAATCCAGTCATGGCCTGTGTTGCCAAGGTGATATGGTTGCTGAGAAGTGAAAGGAGGAAAATGGGCATGGCCCAGAACGTGAAGGCACTAGGGCTGTCAAGAAGCAGAGAGACGAAAAAGCACAGCCGGGGATATGACGGGGCTGCGGCCATTGAGAAGTAGAGGAAACCAGGCATAACCTGGGATGTGAGGGTGGCGCAGCCCCCGAGAAGGAGACAGAGAAAACCATGCGTGGCCCAAGATGAGAGGGGGCTGTAGCCACTGAGGAGAAAGGGACTGATGACATTGGTCCCAGGGTGTGCAGAGTGGTTGCAGGTGCAGTAGGGAATGCTGAAGACTGGGGAGTGAGGCAGATGCAGCCGGGATGGTGGGAATGGTAGGATTGGCAGCAGGGGACATTTGAACCTGCAGGTGCCAGAGGTGTAGGGGTGGGAGGAAAGCCTGCCCAGATGTTGCTTTTGCCTGTGGAAGAATCCTGCAGCAGGGACTTGGTGTGAGCAAGTTATCGTCTGGCACACCACCAGAAAAGGCTGTTCAGAAAAACAGGACAACGCGGTGTCCTGTTTGAACTAATACTTCCTTCCCGAAATTACATTTTATACAAAATTCAACTCATAGGTCTGGGAAACACTGCATTTATAATTATTTGCTCATTTATTTAACAGGTAATTGTTTGAATTGGTATGCTGTGTATGGCCATTTTTACTGAAGTGTTTGGTAAATAGCTATAGTGGGAGCAGGATTCAAATCTGGGTCTTTCAGATGTGAGATGAAGGCACTGACCACTTTACCCGTTATGCTTATGACAAATGGAAGGAATTGAAAGCAGGATGTGTAGTAGTCATCTGTGAACTTTGAAGAGGTTTGTAAGACTTAGAAAATGGATGAAATTGAAGTGTTCAAGTTAATGTCACATGCAGTCAGCAATGGCATGTTTTTCAGTCATGCCTTCTATGCTTTTTTTGGGGCTATGTTTGTGTGCACATCAGTGATCATGTGCAGGTACTTTTTCATTAAAACTCATCCTTGATTGAAGGTCTTCTCGCCTCTGTTGTAGCAACGCTCCTTGTACGTGTGCATTCCTGACGTGGAGTGTTTATATTATAAACATAAAAGAAATATTAGAACACACATAAAGCATAAAATACGAGTTTTCATGCCGCAATCACATTAAGAAACGTGAGTTCCACAGTGCGACAACTGTCCTCCATCAGTCCTTTAAATACTATGGTCACACTTGTGGCTGATATTCCACTTCACGAGGTCACCGTGAACTACAAAAATTTTAGGTTCCCCCCCAAATGCATTTTGAAATTTAGGTGCACATTTTAATTTATAATGTTATACTGAAATAACTGTATAGCACTGCCATTTCCCAAATTTTATCAGTTACGTCATTTGAAAGTTCATTAGTTGGAGACCTGCTGCATTTTCGATTTTTTTTTTTTTTTTTTTAAATAAATTTTTCTTTTCTGTATTACTTTACAAGTATTTCAAAATGTGTATTTACATTTCTATATTACATTTGTCATATTGATAACGGGGAAAGCTGAATAAATATTCTTTAAACCTAGGCTAGACTACCGAAAGATTTATTTATTTTATTTGGATATTTTAGTCTTTACGCCAGTCCTATAAATAATGTACTTTTGAACATACTTTTTTTACTGACATCAGATTCTACTCTTCTGAAGTATGGCTTAAAGATGAGTGTTTCTGGGTGAAATGGCTGAATTTAACACATTTTTATTTATTTATTTATTTATTTATTTATTTATTTATTTATTGCTCTCAAATTTTCCTGCAGGGGCAGAGAGTGAAGTAGAACCCGAAGTGTCTCAGGATGGACAGCTATTTCAAAGCTGCTGTTTGTGACCTGGACAAGCTTTTGGATGACTTTGAACAGAACCCAGGTTAGAACCAGACAATATTTTGCACAGGGCTGAATTTAAGTATCCTGGCAAAAAGTATAGCCTCACTGTAAAAGAAAAGATTTGGTTTAGGTGTAACCCTGAATGTGTTTTTGAAAATTTTACCAAATCGTTTAAGGGGGGTGGGGAATCCATCAACCCCTTTTTATGGTAATGAATAAATCATGAGTAAAATTGATATTTTTTACTGTTTTAACATTTTTGTAACATTAATTGGTATTCTGTCTTCCATTCTTATTGAAGTCTGACTTGTTACATATTTTTGTCTATTCAGAGGATGCTGAGGGGAGTCCTGCAACACTGACACTTCCTGCCGTCGTGTTTCCTGAGGATTCCTCCTGTACCAGCACTTCCCTAGCAGAAGAAGACTTTGTTTCTATATCTGCAAATCCTTCAGCTCTACCAAACAATTCTTCACAATATGGGTCCTCTGTCAAATATTGTAACACTCCAACAAATTACAATTCATACCCTAAAGATAATGAGGCAAGAGCAAGGCCTTTGATAGGTGTGGACCTTTTGTCCTCTGTGGACAACAGGGCAGCTAAAATTAGAGCACCTCCATGTCCGGACAGGGCTTTAAAGCCAATGTGTGACTTGGTGAGTGATACTGGTTCTGCTTTTCTTCAGACCAATAGACATGATTCCCCTAACCAAATGGATATGGCTGAGAAGCAGCTAGAAGAACTGTTGGTGGATTTTGACTCTCCTGTTGATTCTCTGGCTGGCAATGCATTGCCAGCAGATGATGGCAATACTCTTGGGAAACAATCCCCTAAAAAAGTTTGCTTACACAACCAACTATTTACCACAGAGCTTCCATCTTCATTTTGCTTATTGGATATTACTTTGCCTGGCATTTCAGAGGGTACCAGCAGACCTCATGACGCTGTGTCAACAGGTAACTCGGATGTACCGGATCCTTTGGAAAATGACACGGATAATTTCTGTAATGACAAAAATTGTGACAGTTCATCCAATTCCATGGAAGATGAAGATCTTCCATGTACCATGGTTGGAGATGAGACAGTTTGCCCATTTGGTAAAAGTAGTGGAGACAATGATGAGAGAGAACAAGTTTCAAACAGCAGTGTTGACTCTCTCGTACCACAAGTAGCCCTACACAGGAATGACGACAAGATGGGTCAGGAGTCTGAAAACACGGTTTTGCAGGAAGGATTGGACAATGAGATGGGCAGCTCACCTCGGCAGAAATCTTCACTGTCCTGTCTTCCAATGGCTGTGTCTATATGCGGGTCTCTTGTGGCATCTTTGGAATCCCAGGAGAATGTTGAGCCGTTAAGCACTGAGGAAGAGAGTGAGACTGTGTTTCCAGACCACCATATCACAGACCCTGTCTCGTTCCTTAAGGTTCAGTGTACTTTCGAAACTGATAATCCTGTAAACCATGTTGAACACCTTGTCCCTGCAAATGTTCTTGGCAAGGAAGTAGATCAGTCAGCCACAACAGGAGTCCTGGAGGTAACACCATTTTACCATTTGGATACAAATCAGGACTGTGTTAGTATACCTGAGGCTACATTGCCACTTGATGATGGCCTAGATTCAGGGACATTTGCAGAGGAAGCTGTCTGTCCCACTGCTGTTGAGAGCCCAAGAACTTCCTTGGAATACTCATTTGTAGACAGCATCCTATCTGAAATTGAAAAGGGTGATAAAGTGGTGACTGATGAGGAACTGGATGCCTTTTTGAAGAAGCAGTGTACCACTGATCCCTCGGGAATACCTGGGGATAAATGCATAAATGAAGGGTTCTGTGAATTAAATGGAGACACTGCTGAACTTATACCTCAGGAAGGATTCATGCAGCTTGAGAATTCATCGAGAGAACAGGATAGACTTGCTGAACCAGACAGTGGCCACACTTCTGTAACGGATGAAAGTAAAGATTCATTCTCTAATTCTCAAGACAATGACCATAGCAGAACAGATCTTATCAAAAAGTATGACTCTGCTGTGAGCCAGCCTATTCTAAATAACCAGTATTCTCATTTTGGAGGGGCACGTCCAAAGCAGATATATGGACAGTCGCAGAGCATTGTGTCAACATTTGAAACTGAGGAACGTGGAAAGAACGAGGCAAGGGAACTTCACACTGGAAGCTCTGTGGTAAACAGTTTCCAACACGCTACTGCTCCATCAACCCCCGAGGAAGTCCCCAGTCAGTCTGGTGTGAATTCCAGTTACTGTTATCAAGATGGCAGTGTGAATGGTTTTGATTATGATGAGCTTTCTGAGCCTCCACCGTATCAAGAGGCACCAGGGAAAGATGGAGATGATCCCGTGACCAAGAATCTAGTACATGAGGCTGAGGGCCTAGGCCTGAGGCAACCGCCCTGGATGCCGGATTCTGAGGCTCCAAATTGCATGAAATGCCTCCAGAAGTTTACGTTCACTAAAAGGAGACACCACTGTCGGGCTTGTGGCAAGGTAAATTCAGTGTTTAACACCTTGTGTATACCTGGTTGTTAAATTACTTCAGGTACCATTGTGAACTGTAAAGGTTAAAGTGCACTGTCAGAATAAAAACTTTTAGGATTTTTCTTGTTGCAAAACCTTGTACTGCACCAAAATGTATCTTGGCTAGCTTCTTGAAAACTACAATATTGGGTATTTTTTCCATTCTTTGGTGGGCATATTTTTATTCCAGGTTTGGAATTTTGGAATCATAACAAAGCTATTTTAATGTGGTATTGGCAGGTTGAGAACCACATTTCCCAATACAATGCATAAATTGGGTCAAAAATGACCTGCAAATGTTGTGAAGAAGTTCTTATTTCTCTAAGGACTCAAAGCACTGGGGTTTGAATCCCAACTTCTGCTATCCTTGAACAAGGTACTTGCTCATCATAATTGGTACAGTAAAAATTATACAGCAGAGTATTTTGTGTACTGGAAGCACTATTGGTTTCTTTAGAGAAAAGCATCAGCTAATTGTATTAAATACTGGGTACTTTCAGTTAGGATATGTTTGTTTATTTATTCAGCTGTGAGTTCCCCTGCAGAGATCAATAAACCTAATACAGTACAGGACATAAGTTCAGCTTAATCCATGTAGTTGGGATTTGCAGTGTTTTTCAGTGTGATAGGAAGTACAAAGCATAGCTATTTTTTATGGCAAAAGTATGACCATGTTTATAACCTGCTTTAAGGAATTTCTCCTATCCAGTGTTAGGAGTTAAGACACCATGTAAAACCGTACTTGTGTATTAGGAGTCATTGTTCTCAAGGTAATGTACATAAGATTTAGCCTGAAAATAGCTAGACTTGCATGCACTGCAGGACACAAAACTTTTGGGTTGGATACACTAAGTGTGCATCTTTGTTCCAAAATAAATAAAAACTGTTGTACAGAAAAATGATCACATAATGGACAAAAGCACCTATGTTGAATAATAAACCTGTTGTAAGGAAAAGATATGTATTTTTATAAACAATTGTAATTTTTTTCTTGCATGGCAGATCTTTATATGGGAGCTAAGTGATGTGTATGTGGTGTACATAAAGCCAAGTCAAGGAATACTTATAACGTGCTTTGTGTCCTTTTATCACAGTAACCATAATTTTAAATAATGTGTGTTTTGCTTACAGGTGTACTGTGCTGTGTGCTGCAGCAGGAAATGCAAGCTGAAGTATTTGGAAAAGGAGGCCAGGGTGTGCATTATCTGCTATGAAGTCATTCACCGAGGTGAGTCCCCCCCCCCACGTTTCTTGCACAATAGTTCCTTACAGATCAACCAGACAGTTGTAAATTAAATGCGTTTGTTACTTGGTGCCATGGTGTTTTGGGCCACAGATTTAACCTACTGAACCATGGTTTTCTCCAGTGTTGCTCTCCAATGTATACTTTTAATTTTAAAATGTGACGGTGAACTATGCTGAGCTGCAACCTGGTGTTTCACTTTGGGGTTAATATTGTTTTTGGCAAATCCATTGAAATAAATTTTGGTTCTGCATTGTATCACTGTCTAAACATTACTTGACCTTCAAGTTTATATTTGTAGTATTTCTAAATAAGAGAATAAGAAAAGCGTATGTTATGTAGTAATATTTAAGATGTTTTAACTTCTGGGTTAAATGGCAGCTTTCCATTTTTACAGAAGTCTAGAAAATTTGTGTTTTCATTAAAAATAGGTTGGCTAATTGAGAGCTTGTAAATAAAACAAATGCATTACACTAAATCCATTTTCATTACATTTTGCATTTCTGAAAACTACTCATGAGTTTAATTCTACAAATTTAGGTGCATAAATGACTTAAATAGGAAAAAACAGACAAACTTACTTCAGTTTTGGGATGTTCACCTTACATGGTAGTTCTCTTTAAGTATCGTGTAAGACTTGTAGCTTGTAGTATTGGGTTGGAGGGCCAACAAATGGAGACTGGAGACTTCACACAGATCTGGTGGTGAGATACGAAGGGAGTGTTTTACTTTCTTGGAGACATGGCCAGATATTGTAACAGCAGTAAAGCTGTAAGCAACCTGAATGAATGAATGTATTGGTATAATTATAAAAAATTTTAAAAAATCAAAGTTTCCTTTCTGGAATTTAACTGATCTCAGTGCTTGCTGTGGGGATCTGTTCTCTTCCTTTTTTCATGTCAGTCGGTTAAGTGCTGTCAAGCAGTTTATTACAGGTACCTCCAGACTTTCAACGTGTGCAGCTTAGGATGGTGGTCACATAGACCTTATTTTTGAGCCGCCATTTTGTCATAATATCTAACAATCTGCAAGGCACAGTGGACATCAAACTCTGCAGGTGGTCTGATACAAATAGCCTGCGTGCCAATAGCCTCCTACCCTCTCTTTATGATTTGGTATGAGGTGAGGTTACCAGGGGCTTGGGAACAGGCATGCCAACCAGAAGGATGTCTTGCATATATATGCCATCAGGGAGTTCTCAGGAACTGGTCTATTCACAAAAAGAAAAGAATTTCACAAATATGCCCCTGCACACATGACTAACTTGAGCATAATAAAGTTTGAAAGAATTTCCTGTGAAAAGTGAATGATGCACTTTAATAAGAACCTCCTGTTTAAAAAAAAAAAAAAAAAAAAAAAAAAAAAGAAAAAATAANTGATGCACTTTAATAAGAACCTCCTGTTTAAAAAAAAAAAAAAAAAAAAAAAAAAAAAAGTAGAAGTGAAGGATGCATGGCCACGTAATCCAATTGAACAGAAAGGCACAGTTTTGTTTTGGTTAACCATCTGGGGAGGTGAGAAAGTTCTCTCTCACTTCTGCCAAATACTCATCCAAGTACTGCTATGCAAAAATAGGAAGCAGCCACAGTCAACTTTCACTTGAAATTCACTTTCTAAATTGCGACAGAAAAGATAATTCTGCTTTTTGTCTTAATTTTAAAAATGGTGTATGTATTGTAATAAACTGTATTGTGTACTGTAATGAATTTATCTGAAGTTAAAGTTCAAAGCATGCATACATGCCCATTCTTTTTCCTATCAGCTGTTTCAGCTTGTTTTCTTGGGAGTTCAGTAGCATTTCATTAACAGCACTTAGTTGCTGATTAAGGGTGTACTTAATTTTTCCTCACATGGTTTCTGTATTTTTGGACTGCCTTTTTGAATGACACAGTAAAACCTGTTAAGTTATCCTTTAATTGAGACCAAATTTGCCTAATTATAAAAACTCACGAGGACCAGACAATTCTTATATAAAGCCGTTGAATTGAAGACTTTTTTTATAGGAGGTGTACTTTCTTTAGACATCTCTCTGTATCTGTAAATCTCAGCTTCTGTTTATGCATGGCTTTATTTTTAAGCCACTGACTTGAAATTTGGCACACAGGTAGTACTTCTCACCCTAAGTGAAGGTTTTTGCATGGTCACACACATACAGTGCTACACATGTGTGCCTCTAGGCAGATTACTTCTGATTTGTGAAGATGAAGACAAATCTCTCTCTCTCTCACACACACACACACACACACACACACACACGCGCGCGCGCGCTGCAGCACACATCACTAACTTAAGCATAATAAAGTTGGGGGACATTTATTTTATTACTTTTCTCTCTGTTCCATTAGTCATCTATTGGTGTGTCGCTCTGTGGCATCCACCTGTTCAACAGCACTAACAATACTTATGTACTAAATGCAACCTCAAGGGTAAAACAGTTTGGTGATACATATAAAATGTGTTACTACTATTTACATTTCCATTTTTTGCCTGGGCAACACTGGGTAGCTCAGCTTGTCACTGTATAAAGAGAGAAGTGAGTTTCAAAATCTTGAGCTAAATCATGACCTAAATCATCTAGTGAATTTCCACAGGTGGACTACAGTAAAGTTTTAAAGATGTTTCAAAGATGATCTAAATGATCTAAAACGTTATACTGTGAGTTAGTAAGATAAAGTTTTGCGATGTAACAGAATACTGCAACCCTACAGTGGACAAGCGTAATGGATAGATCAAAGTGTTGGATTCATTATTTTTTATTTTATTTACTTGCAGCTTTGTCTGAGGGTTTTACATTTTTGTTCATTTAACTGTAATTATTCTCTAAAGTGACTTGCAGTGTTATTTACAAGGATTAAAAAAAATCCTAACTGCATGTTATTGGAGCCATCAAGAATGAGATTTCTCGCTGCCAGTGCTAGCACAAACTTGTGTTCATTTTTAGTTCATCATGCAAGTGAATTCTGAACCTGTACTGTAGAACCCACAGTTTTCTTCTAAGTGCTTAATTTGCTGCAGTTTAATATATACATTTCCACACCTTTTTCCAAACAATGCTGTAAGCATTGTGCCAAAAGGGGGGGGGGTGGGATGAGGCTGACCCAGCAGTCAAATATTAAAAAAAAAAAAAAAAAAAGTATGCATTAAGGAAATTCCGGAAGGTTCACATGAAAAATTACTTATCTATTCTTAAACAAAAAACAATTTGCACTATTACACGCTAATAAACTGAATTAAAGAAAATATCCAGTGTAAATACGAGACTTTGTTTTAAGAAGGTGTTTTTAGGTTATGGCCATTGGCATAGATTGTAGTGAATGCGCTACACCCTTGCTTTGCAGCCCAGGCATTTGAGAGGATGATGAGCCCCACAGGCGCTGGCCCCAGCCCCAATCCCAACGTCCCATCTGAATACTGCTCTACCATCCCTCCCATGCAACAAGCCCAAGCGGCTGGGACGATCAACTCTCCCCCACCCACGGTCATGGTGCCTGTCTCCGTTCTCAAGCACCCTGGTGCTGAAGGTATGCTGTCCATAATACTTTACGACCAGAATCCCCCAGTTCCCCCGGAAAAAAAGGTTTTTTGGATGTTTCATAGAAGCGTAACAGAACACTAGCTGTTATCCCACTCACACCCAGCCTTGAACAACTCTTTCAGTGAAAGAGATGACATAGGAAGGATATGGTTAAATAAATAGCCAAATAATCAGAAATCTAAATACATAAATAGAGTGATGGGGAAAAAAATATACCCAAACATAACAAGTGGTCAAAACATTTCCTTTTTGTCAAGGTGTCAGTTTTATTTGCTGCTTATTCAGTACAGTGGCTGACATTCACACCTATGTCATTATAGAAATAAACCATATAATTATCAATTCAGTTATTTAAGTCACATAACTTTAGCATGAAAACCCTTAAAGTAGGGTAAATAAAGCTTTAATCTTTGCAATCAAACTTACCACCAAGCATTTGTTAATATTCCATTATATAGTAATTGATAAACTATTATATCATTAAAGTGGTTGCATTTAGTACATAAGTATTGTTAGCGCTGTCAGACAGGTGGGTTCCAAAGAGTGATGAGTGCCCCAGTTGTGGAAAGGGGAGAAAAAAAAAATGTCGCCAAACCTTAATACCCTTATATTGCTACTGTGTGCAATGCCGTGTGTTTGCGTGCATATATGTGTTTGTGACAGTGTGTGTGAGAGAATGTCCATCAGTATCACATGCCATGTTCACTCTGGTTGTGACATCACTACATGCTGTTTGTAACATCACTACTCGGGGGTTTTCCAAGCCTTGTCAGAGACTGAATTTAAAAATTTCAAAAGTAGCCTTTATGGAGTTCAATGAAATTGGCTAAGCAAAAATCTCACTTGGGGTGAGAGGTATCTGTGTGCTAAATTTCAAGTTTGTGGCTTGAAAAACAAAGCAAATTTGTTCGAATAACTATTTGCTTGAAAAACTGAGTTTCAATTTTAGATAGATTGTTATTTTGTTTATTAATACAAGGGTACTAATTCGTGTGGGCCTTATAAATAAGTACGAATTAACCTTTCAAAAAATGTGTGCTTTATTTAATTTTGGCAAATTATCTGTTTCCATTTACTGAAAATGCTGCACCCAGAGTAGTGTCATGACAAAGGTTTTTCTGTGATAGTTTGAGTAATAATTCTGTGAATGTATGTGCCATTTCTTGTAATTTTGTGTAATTGTGTATATTGTCAACACATTTTCCTGAATTCATAGGAAGGCTTGATAGTATATTTAATCTAAAAATCAATGTCATTGTCATGCTTGTGTACCAAAAGGTGTCAATGTCAGTGTACATGAATGCCATACTTGGTGTAAAAAAAAGTTGAAGTAAGTTGTTGCTCTTCTGTTGTGTAGTTAATGGTCCACTGAGTCTATGCTTTTAACCAGAATGTCAAAGTCATCATTATGCAATATTTAAAAGCTAAGTTATATGACATTTAGCCGGATACATGATTTGCATTTTTTGGGTTGGTACTGTCTAATTTTAGTGTTGTTAAATTAACCATTGCCAACTATTAATACAGTTAGAATGTCTGAGAAAAGCAAGTGCAGGGAGCTAACCTGTTTGATTTTACCTTTCTTTGGATTGGAAACATTTGAAATAATTGGCTTTTATCAGTTATTTGGATAGTGTTACTTCTGTGTCTTTTTATGGGACAGTCAGTAGTGTTCAAATCGCAGTTCTCCCACTGTTTTAATTGGTAAAAAGTTGTAAATCAGTTTGGAAAAAGACACCATCTAAATTAAAAATGACAACTTCATTTGGAACTGCAGCATAACAGTGACATTAAGCAGTTAAACATCTGACCCTGCAAGACACGAGTTTGAATAATGGATTATAACAGTTAATAATAATTAGGAGATGGAGGTCTTTTATATTTATTTGACCAGTTTGACAGCATCTCTAATTTTATTTACCCAGCACATTTATTTAAAAGATCAGTTACAACCATAGGTATAACATCAAGGAGCTTTCTACTGTTAGACATAAAGGGTGTCTTCTACTATCTTATGCCAGTTGCCCTGGCAAGGATATTATCACTATTCAAAATCTTATCTTTCAATTATAACTCTGCTGGGAAACCACCAGAAGTAGGCATTTTATTACACTGCGCACATTAAATAGCCTGAATAGTCTCATCCAGATAGAGCGGTTAAGTCCAGATCATTGGAGAGAGATGGATCAAGCACTGGCATTTGTAGGCCATCCAGAAAATCTATGTTAAGAGATGGGATGAATTTATGGTTTATGGAGGATAGTCATAAGAAGGAAAAAAAAAAGCCTTGCTGATGTCCAAATGGATGGAAAGTAGACTACTTGTGAATTTAATCTCAATGCACATTACTTTATTTTTTGGGGCAGTAGATAACCAGGTTTGCTGCTATGTGCATACAGATTTATGGGACTGAAGGAGAAAATTTTCTGGATATACTGGAGATATCAGTTTAAACTGATAGCAACAGCAAATTGATCCTCAGTAGAGGTTCTATGGAACAGCTGGCCCCTCTCAATCCAGAGGAACAATGGCTATACTCCAAGGCTCCCCTGGATTGCCAGTCTACTCCCCCCTGTCACAGAGTCAGCCCACCAAACTGGTCTGTGGGTTTTTTTTTTTTTTTTTTTTTTTTAAACCTTGTGTCTGCGTCTTTTGGTTATTGCCCACAGCTCGTGACCATAGGTGAACATAGGATGAGCAATAAACCGAGATGTTTCACCACCACACACTGGTACACTGCTTGCAGAACTACTGACACTGTACCAGTCTGCCTTTCAATCTTCCATTCACTTTTTTTTTTTAATCATTAATGAAGACCCTGAGATGGTTAAACTCCTCTACCAGGAGCAACTGTCTCCCCCCCCCCCTTACCTGGAAAGGGCAATCCATTCTTCTTTGGGAAATCAACATGACCTTAGACTTCAAGGTGCTGATTCTCATATCTACTGCGGTACTCATGGTTGGTGACAATTTCAGTGCAGGTCGAAAGTCTTTGTTAGAGGAAACCAAAAGGAAAAAAATATTATCCGCAAAAAGTAGAGTTGACAACCTTAGTCTACGCAACCGATCAATCTCTGAACCTCGGCTGTGCCTTAATACCCTGTCCAAGAAAATCACAAACGGGCGTGGAGATGAGACACCGCCTTGCTGGAGTGTGACGCCCATGTTGACAGACTCGATTTAATACGAGCATGGACTTAACATGAGTGGTCCTGGTACCCCATATTCCTGCGGTACCTCTCAATATGCATGTGCCAAGGCACAGTCATGTGCCCCCGCCCCCAAGTCCACAACCCCTCAAACACCTGTGCTAGTGGTCCACTGTTCGATGGCCAAGATGAAACGTGCATTACTTTTCCTGAATCTACAACTGAAATAGTAAAAGGAGTTGGCTCTGCATAGGCTTTACCAGGGAGACTGAGGAATGTCTAGTTGGAGCACACCGTCTGATCTTCAAATTTGTAAATTCTTATAAATTCAAATGGATGTCTCTGTATGACTATAATCAGTTTGAGAGTACAGTTTGTTTACAGCACAACACCTTTAGACCTGCGATAAAAGGCAATAATGGCTCAGTAATGCCATTTTTGCTGCATAAATTTAGAAAAAACGGACAAAGCTGAAAGTGGGAAAATCTCCTTACAGCAGGTGACTCTGCATTCAGGCATTTAAAATGAGTGAGACAGCCACAAAGGCCTTTAAGTAGAACCTTAGAGCATCTTCAACTAACTGTAAGATAGATAGATACACATATATATATATATACACACACACACACACACACACAACCTTACTGCTGAGCCTTTAAGTACCCTTATGTTAAAAAACCACATTGATGCTGTTTGCTTGATATTTTGTATGATTTTCAATGGCAAAGTACTNCACACACACACACACACACACACACACACAACCTTACTGCTGAGCCTTTAAGTACCCTTATGTTAAAAAACCACATTGATGCTGTTTGCTTGATATTTTGTATGATTTTCAATGGCAAAGTACTTAGATGTGTAGTTATGTGCTGTACTTCCATAAATGGGAATAAAACATGTATTCAACCCATCTTTAAATAAAAAGTAAAATCTTACAGAATGGTGAGACCAAGACTGAGATTTCCTTGTCAGGTTTCCCTCGAGAGCAGAGGAGAGTCTGGTTTGCTGATGGGATTCTGCCAAACGGGGAAGTTGCAGACACCAGCAGGCTATCAGCTGGGAGCAGAAGGCCTTCACAAGAATCCGGCTCTGGTAGTTTAGAGCCCACAGTGGTAAGTGGTAACACATCTCCTGTGTTTAATATCTAAATAACCTTGAGAAGAAATGCAGCTTAATGCTGCCCTGTTTACACTGTTTGGTTATAGTGTGGCTGCACATGTTATAGCACAGTCAGCATTGCACGTCTCCTTTCTTTGTTATTAGAACGCCATAATCCTCATTGTCCTCGCATCTCTACAGGCTCCTCCCCTTTGCGGTTTGGGCATTCTTTTTTTTGGTTAAGCACCTCCTTCCTGAACATTTTCTTTCATTTTTGTTCATTATGGTAAATTTTTTTTCTTTCCCCAGCTGTATTCCATCAGTAATGAGCTGATCTGTCATTAATTTTGTTTATATGTGAAGGGTTGCATGTATGTATGTGTCTGTTGCTGGATCAAGATTTTGCTCACTAGGCCTGGGATGAGTTGGCAGGTGGAACTCACCATAGACACACACTTATTGCAGTTGCTGTAATAAAACACACACCGGGGCAGCGTTTTTACTGTCTCTTCAGAATTTTGATTCTCTCCCTGCATATTTTCATGGGTGTGTAGAATACAATTACAAGATAAGTTTATTTTTAAACTTTTGATGTGATTCAAATGAGATTTACAGTAAAAGCTCATTATTGGTCTGTTTTTGCACTTTGACCTATCTAATAAAATAAAACGTTAATGACCCTGATCAGAATTGTTTTGGTTAGCATTTAACTTTCAACATATCCTGAGCGTTAACTGGGGTATTACTGTATCCCACTTTGCAGTGAAGATTTAGTTAGTGGATTACATGCATCAACTTTACTTTTTAAATTAAATAAAAGTCTGCTTTTGTAAGACACTGTAAAAAGAAGCACAAATAAAATCTTGTTTACTCCTCTACCATAGACTGCCAGTACATCAGTGAGCCCTGCCGCATGTTCTCCAGAGGAATCTGCTGAATTGGAGAGAGTTCCAGAGCAAGTAGGTGGAATCACAGCAACCCATGCAGTCCCAGGTGAAGCTGATCATCCCCCCGTTGGAGGGCCTTTGGATTACAGCATGTTATGCTGCATCAGTGACCTTGTGGAGAAGACCCCCAGCTTTGTGCCTGAGGATGAGGAGGCATTGCCTCCCCTGCTTGTCTTCACCAGTGAGGAGCCTGGCAGAGGTGAGGAAATACAGCTGCAGACAATTATGGTTTTCTTTGCTGAAGTTAAATATTTTTTTCTTAAGTATAGAGTAGGAAGGTTTCTGAACTGATTTTGACCCTGGTCGGTGTGATTTTTAGGGTGACCAGGCAGTTAAGAGGGGAAAATTTTGGCCATATTCAGTTTTATTTATGTACACCAGTGATAGAAAAGGATCTATGCAGGAAGGTAAGCTGAACAAAGATTAATTTGGTGAATGTTTTACAAAACTTTGAGTAGCTTCACTTTTTCAGTAAACAGTACTGGACTGCAGGTTTTTCTCAACTTACGACCTACTCTACTTAGGAGAGATGTGCGCTTACTTTATTGTGCATCTCACTGAACTGAAATCACCCCAAACACCCCATGTGTGCGTCCCTCTCGGGCTCACCGATGGAACAGTAGCAAGGTCACGTTGCTCGCGCTTACTGTATCTCGGTGTCATGTGGCACAGAATATGGAAAAAAGTGTGCTTTTTAAAAAGAATTTTTGGAGCAAGAACACAGTACTGAATTATTTAATAATGGTATGGATAATATGCTATACTGTAGCAAGAAATAAAAAAAAAAAAAAGGTTAAAAAAAAATCAACAAATGTTTCAGAAGAAGTTGCTGTATGGTGGACTGCACACTTAGAAATAACCCTGTCATGAGTGCAGTCTGACTTATGTTGTAAGTTGAAGCCAGTCTGTGTTTAGTGTTTCATTAATTTAGTGCATCTTTTTAAAAAAAGGTATGTGTTTGCAATCGGGGAACTACCGAAACACATGCACCCTGTAAATATCCAGGGTACAAATGTTTAAAGTTATAAACAGTTGCAAGTTTGTTTTTATTATACCTTTGTGTTTTTACAAATTTCACCGTGACAGAGCATAATTGTATGCATTTCTGGTTTCTGCCACTATTCAAAACACTCTGAAGAGGCAGAGCAGAAAAAGTGAGAGAAGGAGAAAGAGGGATGGGGGGCACTAGGCATGCTGGTTTTTCATTGCAGTTCCACATGGTCTATATGTAAATTTGGTTACTAAATTTACTCTCTACCTACATACTGGTATGTTTTCAGTTCCTGAGGTGGACTGTGTTTTGTGGCATCAATGCAGATATGTTAGTAGAAGAACGTCCTGCACTCAGCCAGGTATTGCTGCTCCTGGAAGAGGGTGGTCCGCAACCTTTGACCTTTGTCCTCAATGCCAATCTATTGGTGAATGTCAAGTTGATAAACTGTAAGTACCTCACTGTTTCCTTATGTTTTTACTGACACTTCTTGTTCTGTTAATCATCATCAGCGAGGAAATTATTTCTAACTTTCACTTCAGAGTGGTATGTGGGTCCCGTACAGCTCCTGTTAACGTATGTTTCTTCCCATAGTCCAGCGATGTATACTTTTGGTGAGCTGGGGCATCTATAAGGGTAATTCAAAAAGTAAAGGCAATTCTTGAATTTTGTGGAAGGAATAGGACCCAGTAGAACCAGTTGAAACTGAATTCTGACAGGTTTGAACCTGCATCACTGCTCTATTGCCAGTCTGTCTGAAGCAGTGATGGGGTTAAGATAAAGGGTCTGCTTTCTAGTTGCTCCGTCCTTGAACAGTGCACTGCGATAAAATGTCTTTTAACATTGAATTTCATTGGGTTTAACACATCACCGCCTTTAACACTGGTGCTCTGCAGTGCTGTGAACTCTGCTGTGAGCCCACTGCTGTTTACCCCACTAAACAAAACTGTATTGCCAAATACAACAGCAGCGACACCAGGTATGCTGATGACACCACAGTCGTGGTCCTCATCTCCAACAGTGAGTTGGCCTACAGAGAGGCTGTGTAGCAGCTTGTAGAATGGTGCAAAGACATTTACCTCTTTATTTCTGTATTACCTATCTCTTTTTTTTTATTAATCCAATATTTAATTTTGTTTTCTTTTTATTTATTTCTGTTTACTTTTTTCTCCTTGTTAACTGTAGTAAGCACCATGGAGCTGAGCAGCTTCATTGTGTTTTCCCTTGTATACCTGTTTCATAAGGAAGTGCGACTAAACGATTCTTCATTTTTGTATGGTTGTGACAACTGCGACGTTACAGTCCCAACTGCACATCGTGTCTTCGGTCCTGAGACGGTACAGGGCCGCCACTTTGAGAGTGATAAAGAGATGAAAGAAGCAATGCATATATGGATTCAGAAACATTCTATAACCTTCTTCTGGATTGCTACAAGAAGTGTGTGGAATCGCAGGGAGAATATGTTAAAAAATAATGTTATGTACGTTCCACTTTAAGATGAGGAAATTGAACTTGCCCTTTCTTTTCGAATTGCCCTCATAAAGTACCCGCTTGTGACTTTGAATGTGTAACGTTCCTCTCGTGTATAAAAAAGTGAATGATCATAGGTATTTTACAAACCCTAGCATTTTATGTCACCTTTGACAAATACGTTACTGAAATACTACTAAATAATAATGGCACTTTGCTAAGCATCTGCTAACTGAATAATTTAGTGTAGCCCATGTATTTAATTCTTAAAGTACGTCACGCAGCAAATCTAACAGTATTAACAACATGCAATGTTGTGTAGGGTTTTATATTTGTCTGCCTTTCTGCCATTTTGGTTCAGATTCTGGAGAAAAGTGCTGGTGCTTCAGCTCCAATGGGTTGCAGGGAGTGGGCCAGAAAGAGCTGGTGTTTGTCATCCAGTGTCTCCCGGATGAGACAACGATACCAAGGGATATGTTTGGTTTGTATATTAGCACCTACCAGGATGCAGAGAAAGGTAAGGATCTCTTAAATTTGTTAGGATCAAAGTACTGCACAAGGTCATTGATATCTTAGGTTTAATTTGGAGAGCCACTGCAACCAAGGTATAACAACTGTGGCTTCTATAAAATGTATGTGTTCTATAAATATTGCGCTTAATTAGAAGGTTATGCTTGTGTCCTTTGGAATTGCAGAGTATATTTCTGTTTTTGAGGTGTTTGAACATTAGTGATTTTCAGAACTCTTAAAGGTTGTGTTTTTTTGCAGGGAAGTTTGTAGAGGACTTGGGAAATATTACTTTCACTGAGAGTTTCCTGGGTAGCAAGGACCATGGCGGCTTCCTGTTCTTCCTCCCTACCTTTCAGCCCCAGGAGGGCCTCCCACTGCCTCATGCTCCCTACCTGTTTGGGGTCCTCATTCAGAAGTTAGAGGTGCCCTGGGCCAAAGTATTCCCCTTGCGCCTGTTTCTTCGACTAGGGGCTGAGTACAATGGTGAGTCTTCACCTCTTTTAGTCTGTTACATAGACAAATTGACAAATGACAAATGAACAACTGCTAACATTAACAAATTTCTATCTTTCCCAAAGTGTATCCCAACACAGTTGTGAGTGTGAGATATCGGAAGGCCTTATTCAGAGAAAATGGACATACCATCATGAACTTACTTGCTGTAAGTGACCCTCTGCATGATCATTTGTGAATTGCTTGTCTTTTTTTTTTTTTTTTTTTTTTTTTTTTGCGTGTGTTGAAGAGAAAATGACATAGAAAGGAACTGATATGGATAAAGATATGAAACATCCTACATAAAATAATCTCTTAATGACCACAATAGCAATTTAAACATTTATTTTGATATTAGAATTTCACATTAGTCATCCCTCCATTTAACGCATCTAATTGGTATCTGAAAAGTGCGTGTAAATCAAAAGCTCGTGAATCAAGACGGCTACATCCATTATTTCTTATGGGGAAAAATAACGATGGTTCCCGGCCTATCCAAAAACCCCCCCAAACCAACTTTCTCAAATATCGCTAAAATTGGCGCAGCAAACACATATACACACTCACAAAGACAAGACCTCCTGCGATCTAAACTTCAGCAGAAATAATATTACAGATAAACAGGAACACAAACTTGCGTGATACATGAACATCTGAACAATGAATATGACTTTCATCAAGGATTTTTGCCTGATTTACACATTTGTCAGTAAAACTTTACAATGACATTAACAGTTAAGTTCTTGCACTTTAAAAAACTGTTGCATGGGGGATGATTAAGAAATAAGTGAAATTTTGGCAAATCATGAAAATGTGCGGGTTGTAGTTGAGGGGAATAATGAATAGATATTGAGACATCCAAGATGAATTAGTTGAATTAGACCAGTTTTAGTGTCAGTGATCAGCAAGTTTACAGGTAAATTTACTCTTTTGACTATTTTGCCATTAGTGTTATAATAAAATTAGTGGTGTAATCCTTCTTATCATGTGTAACTAACAATGAAGACTGACTTAAGGACATGTAAAGAATAAAGGTCTTGTTAATATTAGACATCTTGTTGACATTGAATGCAGAAATGAATGACGCACGTTTCTAAAATTAAATTTTATCGTTAAATTGAGTCAGCCATGTGCCCAAGGGATGCTTTTGCAAGCATGATGAGCAGCATGGTGCTTCTGCTAGTTTGTTCCCTGTTCAGGTCAGTTGAATGCAGACTAAGATTACAGGTCTGTGTGAGTCACTTAGCATTTTATTTTCTTTTAAGTTCATGTTCGTAAATATGATGATATAGAACATTATACTGGATGCTTTCTTATCCACAGGACCTAAGAAACTACCAGTACAGCCTACCAGTAGTGGAGGGAGTGCGGATACATATGGAGATGGGCAACATTTATATTGACATCCCCAAGTCTAAGTTCAACGAGGTGAGGCTCACAAGTCTTGACTGTATGATGCACACATGAACAAAATCTTGCCCTGATGCCAAGAAAGTAGCATGAAATTTGGCTGGTTTGTGGAAGTGAGCCCTTTGGGCCAACTTGGAGTATTTTGTAGGATTAACATACCCTGTCACGTTGTAGGTTATCAACAATATGCTTGGCTGCTTGCCAGATAGCCCCTTAGCAGACATTGGTGGAAAGGGGGTTGTGCCATTTTTTGAAAGCCTGATAGCCTGTTTCTCCTTCCTCATTCCCTTTTTCCAGATACTGAAAGTGGTGAATTCATCAAATGAGCACGTCATCAGCATGGGGGCCAACTTCAGCACCGAGGCTGACTCCCACTTGGTATGCATCCAGAATGAGGAGGGGGCCTTCCAGACGCAGGCCAACAGCATGGATGGGAAAACTAGGAAAGGTGGGTTGTAGCAAACTTTGCCAAAGCATTAACCTGTTCTTCAAAAATTTTCTGGACAAGCAGGGAGCTGTACAGGAGCAGACATGAGGCCATATAGAAGGTATTGCGATAATTTCTTGTCCAAAATTGGCCTCTTGTAGATGTATGAGTTTCAAATTGCTATCTGATTAAATGAAATTGTCATCTTTTTTAAACTATGTTTTTGCTCCAGTGCCATTTTACATAAATGACTACATGTTATTACCAAAAAAAAATCAGGAAAACCTCATGAGCCCCCCCCCCCCCCCAAAATCACATATGCAGTATAATTTGTTTTATAAATACTTGTTTCACTTTGCCTCTTGCATAGTGCAAACTTGTCTGGCNCCCCCCCCCCCCCAAAAATCACATATGCAGTATAATTTGTTTTATAAATACTTGTTTCACTTTGCCTCTTGCATAGTGCAAACTTGTCTGGCACAGATAAAATCACAAAGCCTTTTGCAGTAATTTTTAAGGCTGAAGGACATGTTGATTGGGATCCTGGCTATTCCTCAAACCTCAGAGCAGAACTTTCCCAGGACCTTGATGTCCTTAGGCCTATACTTGTGTCTGTGATGTTCAGTTCAGACCACGGGTTTCCTACGGGGCTTAAGGTTGACTGATGGGCATTGCAAAACTAATTTTTTTTCTTCTTTGGCCAACCACTGTTCTTGTCATAAAATGCACATCAGAAAAGAAACATTCATTAGACATGACTGAATATTTGATATTAAAGTTAATATTTGTTGGGTGTCTGTGTCAGTGACAGGAGCAAGCTTTGTGGTGTTCAATGGAGCTCTTAAAGCCTCTTCAGGATTCATTGCTAAGTCCAGCATCATTGAAGGTAATGGCACGACCACCCAATGCAGTCCTTCTGCAGCATAACCTTTTTTCAGCTGTATAGGCAAAAAAGCTGCACCCCCCCCCCCATACAATGCTTTACAAAAGTATTCATACCCATTGGAAGTTGCCAATATTGCTTGTATTTTGTTATACTTTTTGAGATCAGTATTTTTGTCAACTCGAGTTCTTAGCACTAAATTGTCAGAGCTAAAATGTTAGTTGTTTGCAAATACTTTTAAAGAAGATGAAAATGCTGCTTTCAGTGCTCGTTGCATAGATATTCAATCCCCCCCACATCAATACTTGGTAGAGGCACTTGTTGCTGCAATAACAATAACATTCTTTGGAGTAAGTAGGTATCAGCTTTCCACGTGATTCGGGAGTTATTTATTCATCTTGGGAAATCTGCAGCATATTCAATTTGAAATGGTGCCACAGCTTCTGAATGGGACTGAGGTGAGGACTTTGACATTCACCTTTTCTTTTTAAGCCTCTCCAATCTTGTTTTAGCCATGTGCTTGGGATGGATCATTGTTCTGCTGAAAGGTGAACTTTCTCATTAGCGTCAGCTTCTCAGCAGAATAAAGCAGGGTCTCTTGCCATATTTATGAGCCCATCCTTGGTGGTGAAAAGCCTCCTCACAGCACAATACTCCCACCAATGTGCTTCACTGTCCTACAGTGAATTTCCTACAGTGGCCCAGTCAGTTCTGACCTCTGTCCCATTGAGAATAATAAATAAAAATGACTATTTTCACACCAAAAATGCTGAATTGAAAAATGTCGTAAGAATAATCTGTAATCCAATCAATGTTAACTTTCAAGTTAGAAAGTTTCATGCCTTGCAAGGTTCCCCCCCCCCCTCTTTTTTTGGCCAAAAACTCCAGATGGTCTAATGGTCCAGATTCCACCAGAGACTATGGAAGCCCTGCGGCAGGCGTTTCGTGACCAGGCAGACTTTCAGATAGCCTGTGGCAAAGCTGACTCAGAGCAGGTGCGGGAGAATGTCAACATACGCTGGGTGAAATGGACGGCGCCAAACAGCACTGGGTACGGGAACAACCGCGCAGACTCCACACCAAGACGTTTTCACAGTCATTTATGGTGTAGATGTACACTTTAGCAAACCTTGAACTAAATGATCTGTGTAGTTGCTGAGAAACTTCCAGGCAGATTGTGTGTAAAATTCAAAGTACAATTGTAGTTGCTGCAATTATAAAGGTACATGTTTTCACCAACCTTTTTGTGATGAGAATTGTAACCTTGTTTGTTAGTTTCTTTTGACTAAATAGGTGCTTTTAAATCCCCCCCTTCCTTAACACTTTTCTTTGTGATAACAGCATGGTGAGCCCTGTAGATGGCAAGTCTCTGGATGGAGCCCTCAACGTCAGACTGCAGCAGGACACAGAGTTTGAGACTGACGGAAAGACCATCAAGTGCACTGAAGTGCGTTGCCAACAATTAGAATTAGTATTCCACGACCGCGGGACATTATATTTTATTTAATTATTCCTTGTTAGTTTAACTTTGAATGCTTCATCAAGTTCAAATGTAGAAAGATCTTATAACTAATTCCGACCTGAAGTTTGAAATGCACGCGTTCTGTGGTTTCAGCTGTGGGTTGAGAGCCACTGTTTTAGAGGCCATGCTGTACTTTCCTCTAGGTATTTTGCCAGTTGAAGAGCCCCAGTGACTTCTTACCGACTGTGCTGACATCCCACAGCCATTTCCTAGCTGAGATTGCCACAGCCAGCTGTACTGCCCTCTGCCCCCACCTTTCTATACTCAAGACCAGTGGAATCAATTCTCTTGGCCTGCGGATTTCCATGATTGCAGACACGGTAATCTTGACAAAGGGCCAGCATGGTTCTAACTGCTGATCACTGGGTACATTTCAACATGCATAGAACTCTTTTGATAGCAATTTGTCTTTAGGAAAACAACCGAGGGTCTTTTAACTGGTCCTGCAGGACAGTGTGTAAACAGCCTATATACGTCAAATTACTTAATCCAGGTAGTTTTGTTGCTTAGAATGCCCTCCGTGTCTGCCTTTCTATCAGGTGGAGTACCAGGCCGGTTCAGGAGGCTGTTTCCTCCCCCAGAGGTACATGAACGAACTGGACTGCGCACTTATACCTGTTATCCATGGGGGCAACTCCAGCATTCCCCAGCAGTCCATGGACTTGGAGTTCATCTTCTACATCACAGAGCTTCTCTGTTGATGAAAGGATACGTGTTGAGCAGGTCTGACCCAGGGATGCCCCATCGCCCCATCTAGGATCCAAACTCTAGCATCACATCCAGAGCAATTTCAAACAAAAATATCTTTTGATTGGTCTCTGTAGCTGAACTGACACGGTGCAAAGGTTCAAAAGTCTGCATGCATTGTTCAGCTCTGGTACATGTTGGTGAAATGCAAACATGCTACTGAAGATTGTTTCCATAATGTTCAGACTCATTGGTGAATCATTGGACAAGTCAGGAAAGTGTCTCTCCTCAGCTGAGAGTTTGTGAAGCAAAGTTTGTTCTGGAGCTGAAAAACAAGGACAGAAATCTAAACACAGAAATGTATTTTGACCAAATGTTGAAATTTCAGTTTTCATTTTTTAGATGTTCAAGTTATATTTGACTTTAAATCTGATTACTTACGTTGGATGTTTAATAAGCCTATAATATTTAGATATAAGAATGTTTGTACGTGCAGAGGAACACACAAAGTTCACTTCCATTTATAAACTGGGAGGTGCTGAGCTGCACTGTGTAAGTTACCAGCGACAAATTTATTGTAAATACACAAATGATCAGTACCTATTTTTGAAAGTTGTGATTTAAAGTAAAATTAATATTTTTGATAGGACAAACCATTTTTCAGTTGTTGCAAAAATGGCCCCATAACAGGGTGTGTGACAGCCTTAGACACTAATTGTGATACAGTACAAGTCAGTTATTACACAAAATAACTTGGTTCTGATGTTTTTAGCACTAAAGCAGCCAAGTACAGAAGGAAATTGTAGGCTTGAATAGCTGAAGGGGCTTTTCCACGAGGAAAGAATTCACACGACCCCACTTGTCATAACCAGATTCCTAAAGCTTTTCTGCAACATCCTTTCAAGCAGATCTGGAAAAACATGTACGTTTTGCACTTTAATGCCAGATGAAAGCACTGCACAGTCAGTTTATTTTGGAAGGTTTTTTGGCCTGTTTATTTTTCACCACCTGAATGTGTCATGAAATGTTTGATTTCATCCAAATTAAGCATTGGCTAAAATTTGTCAGAGCATTTTTGTAACTGCTTATAACATGGGAAACACTAAACGTTCCATCGGATCCAGTTGATTGTATTGGCTGTGGTTAAGAGCATTAACAAGTCTTTTTTTTTTTTTTTTTTTTTTTTTTACTTCATATATGGCCTTTTTCCATTATGCTTAAATCCTTCTGTTGTTGAAATATTTTTCCAAGTATTACTATCCATTGTTTGAGAACAGCTTTGTGATCATATCTGACTTAAGTTGTTATACATGCACTTTTGAAACTGGAGAAATCCTAATCAGTAGCTTCCAAGGTTAACATTTTCCTAAATTGCACATTTCCTGGTGAATTTACCTGCTTCTGGATTATAGGCTGTACAGTATAATCATCTTGGCAGTTTAAGATTCTACATGTTCTAAATGGCTTTCCAGGAGAGTAGGCCTCAAAAGCAGGTTGCTGTTCTATATTTCTATGCACTCCAATCATATTCACCAAGGTTTTGTTTTAAGTTGACGTTTGTGTGCCTAATATTGTTACTCTAAAGCAATGCAACTCCTCTTGAAGCATTTAGTGTGTGCAGTGTTAAAAGAAAGTTTTACATGTGACTGGACTATGGCTTTAAGTAAAACTTTCACTAATAGAGATTTTCATACTGAAGAAAAAGTTACCAGGGATGCAGAATGTAAATTTGATGGCAAGATGATTTCTTCAGTAACATTTAATAATGCTGTTAAGTCATTTGTGGGGCTTTAAATTATACTCGGTTTCCAAGATGAAATTACAACTTAAAGTGTATTTTTATGCTTTTTAAGGTATTTAGCTGTTTTTGTGTACTGTGTGTGGTTATGAATACCAACAACTTTTATTATACTAGTATTTGGGAATTGAGCATCTTCATACAATATAGAGCTGTATTGATGATATAATTTGTATGCCATATTATTGCTTTAACTACATTGAGTACAAGTGCACATATTAAAGACTGTTCATATGAGTTGTAAGTCACAGTCAAATGTATTGCTGAAAGACCGTTTGTAAGCCATAAGTCTGTAAACTGAAAACTTAAATCCCATTAACTTTAAGGATTCTGATGACAAATCAAACTATGTGTACACAGTCAGACTGCAGTACCCACTCAGCAATATGCCCTCCACTGATACTCACGCACTGAACCATCTGGGCCTCTATAGGTCCTGTAACTCATACGGTTGAACTATATGTCCATGATAGGATATAGTCTGTTACTAAAGACTGACTGTGTACACAGACAGAGATGCGTGTGTATATACAGACAGACGCTCACTGGCCACTTTTCGGAAAGCTATTCAGATACTGGATTCAACAAGGCACCAGAAACATTCCTTAGATTCTCATCCACAATGACATGATTAGCTACACTAACTACGTGAGGTAAATATAGACTGGTCATTATATGATGATCAGTACATATATATAAAATTATAATTTATATTAAAATATGTATTTATATACATATAAAATTAAAAATATGGCACTAGTGCAATGCATCATCTTACACTGCTTCCACAAACAAGTTGCCCTGACAAAAGTGCTCAAGTCAGACAAGTATACCTGGTTACACCGGGAAAAACTACAAACACATTTGAACATGTGCTTTGGTCATGCAGTTTCCAATCCCGTCCGTGCATGAACCAATCCCCGTTTGGTCTAGAAAGCATGTCATTGCTCTGTAGATCCACTGGCTTCAAGGAGGAGCTTGACAACCTTAGTTGAAGGCAGGTATAGGCTCTCAAGTGGATTTCAAATCCTAATGAACAGAACACCAAGCATCTACCCAAACACACGACCAGTCTACTACTTCTGGGTCCTGAAGTGAAGTGTTAAAATGTCATTTCAGGAGGGAAGTATTAGACTGAACCCCTGACCCCAGCCAGCCATATATCAAGCCCACACACTTTGGCCTCATGGACCCTGTTTTCCTAAAGCCACTCCCACCACACCTCCTCCACCTCTAGCTTGTTCAGTCCCAACAAGGGGCTCAAACTTCACTCAAAGACAGACTTCAAGCCCCATTGGACAGCACACCAAAAATCCATCCAAACGCACAACCAGCCTAATACTTCCAGCTCCTGAACTAGCCTTGTTGGTGGACTGTGCATCCATACGCTTGGTCTTATAGGGGCCCCTGAGAGATGTCACCTTAGGTTCATTGCGCTCACTGATGCAAGCCTCACCCTCGAGAAGGAGCCAGGTCAGGCGGAGGTGGCCCAGATACGCAGCCTTCAGCAGGGAATTTATGGTCTGAGCAAAACTGTCCTGTGTGCCACCTCTGCTACTTTCTGAACCACATTCCATGGGTGGTTGTGATTATTTTCACTGCAAAGCAAAAGAAAAATTGTTTGTCAAAGAATGGCCTTTTCATTAGTGCAAGCAAGTTTGGAATTTTAAAGCAGCCTCATAATGCATACTTTTCAATACAAAACTCACCTGTAGTCTTTGGATTCTTTTATTAAAAAAAACAACTGAGGGTCCTCACTTTACAAACTTTAGAGCAATACACTTTTTGCTGATGCAATTTAAGTATTTAGAATTTATTTTAATTTGACCAGCCTTCCAATTCAAATCACTCAAAAAAAAAAAAAAAAAAAAAAAAAAGTTCTACCTTCAGCTTTACAAGTGTGGAAAAGGAAAGAAGGTGAAAAGGCTGTACATTGTCGTAGAAATTTCCAGGAACGTCTAAGACCGTTTCATGGTTGCAGGAGTCTTTACTTGGTGTTGATGCGCATGGGTGAGCCTCCAAAGGAGAGTCCCCCTAAACAAAGGATTCAGCACAGTTTTATAGGTTTACAGGTACACCAACAGTTTCCATATATGGTTGATTCCCGCATTCTGCTGCATAGTTCTAGTACTGACATATGTGTGACCCCTGCCTTCTCTTTGTACTTGTTGACTTCCTACCTTTCCTCCTTTCACACCTATCCTCTAATCCACCTCCTATAAGGAAACAGAGCTTCACAGCTCCTTCACAAACACTTTCATGTCAGCGTGCTCTGTCAGGACATTATCATTTCCCCTTTTGGTACGGGCCCTGCTGTGCACCTGGGGCTCGGGAGCCATTCACCTCCACCTCCCCCTTTCTCACCGAAGTGGCACAGCACAACCCACAATGACCACATTGTCCGACACCGCAAATCCAACCCCCAAAATATCCACTACAAAATTTCCTCTCACAACATTATTCTATCCAGTTAAGTTTATTGCTTGAAGACTAACTGCATACATTAAGTTTTAGCAAACTAACAAAATTGTATAAAGGAGGCTGACAATATATTTCTATAATTAAAGGATTGTCAGTATGTACTTTTCAAAAGTTGTCTGCTTGACAATAGATATCAGTAAACTACTGGCATAAACAAAGAAGGGACCTCGATTTCATTGTTTTCTGGTGTAATTAGCATTATTTGAAAGTGACAGTTTAGATGACTTTGGGTGAACCTTATTCAGGGATTAAACTACTGCATATCTGCCAAGATTTGTTTGTAAAAACAAAAGCAATTTTTGTGACAGAAAATGTTTAAAACTGCATTTCAAATATATTCAAACTTTTATGCAACTATAACTTCTGAACACACACATATGCTGAAAGACACACAAATTTTGTGCCCCACACACTACTTATGTTTTTCATTTCTCCTTTCCAGTGCTAGATTTTTTTTTTTTTTTTTTTTTTTTTTTTAAATCCAGGCAGTGCCAAGTAAGTCTGCTAAGATACCCATAATCTATCACCTGTTTGTCTCACTGCAGTACACATGTGCTTGCTTGGCTAGCATATTTGCTGAATATAAATTTATAATGGTCCATTGTTGAAATATAACATGCAAACATTACAGGTATATAGATGACAAAGAGGTGATGGAAACAAATGCAATATTTACAAGACAGGACCAATGTGTACATGAGAGAGATGTTAGTTCTTAATACTTTCATATACTTCAAATAGGTACTGGATGCCATTTTCCTCCTGAAGGCCCTCCGGCACACATGGAAACCTGCAGAGTAAAGCACAGAAAAAGCAAAAAACGATGAAATTGTGTGTATCAAATAGTTCACATATCAAGATTAATGACCTAGAGTTCTTCTATGAAGACTGTGAAGATGGACTGGAAATTAAACCTCAACACGTACCAATCAATAACAGCTTTGCACTTCTGGGACTTGAACCTCACGTACAAAGTTAGGAACGCCTTAAACCGAAATGTGACTGTTTAATAACAAAACAGGCTATTTCCTTTTCAATCATCATGATGTTACTGAAAACCTCATTCTCAATAGTGATAATGCAACAAGCTGACTTAGGCACATGGTTAATCTTCCACAATATGAAACATACATTTTTTTAAAATAAGTAAATCAGCAAAACTCTTACAGTTTAGACACTTAGATGCAGAGTGGGAGAAACATGTAGAGACAACTGGTGTCAAATACCTCAAAGAAAGACAGCCTTATCAGTCTCTATATGCACTTACCTGGATATCAGCTGGTACTTCTCCATACTGATCTGGGGCAGGAAGGTGTCACAGTCAAATTGCTGCAGCACTTTGGTAACAAAGAGGCGGTGATCCCCGGGTGCCTCCATTGCCTCCTACGATGGAGGTAAAGACAGGAAGAGGACAAGGATTTAGTGGATTTATCCTCTGCACATTGGCATCAAAAATGACCTCTCAGCATCGATGGCATAATAATAATAGTAGTAATAATAATAATAATAATAATGAGGTGTATCGCATGCAGTTATTTCTCCTTGTGTGAGAAACCAATTTCAAAGTGCTCTAAAACATTATCCCAGACTACTTTGACTTTAAACAACACACAAAACAAGATTTTGAATCAACATAATTTAAATCAATATACAATAAGCAATTAGCTTAATGTGTACTCTTGTGCATTAAAATAACAAGACAACCTTCAACATCAGTACAGGTCTAGCAGGCCATCCAACCCAATATTGGCAAAGGCTTTCATACATTTCTTTATCATACTAAAAAGCAACAAGTGCAAATTAGATAACAGTTGTCAGGTGAATTGGCATGCTAGTACTTTAGAGCTCCTAAATCAACATTCAGTGCTATTTTTCTTATCTCTAAAATTCAGTGCATCTCTGACATCTTGATAAGCAGGCATTTGGAAAGTCATGACCTTTTACACATGGTGCTCAACAGAGGTGCTAAAAAAACTGAATCTGTGCACAGTAATACCTTGATCAGTGCTATCCTTCTATTGATCTGCTTTGCAACAGCACTCTTATAGCACTTTGAGCAATTTATAATAATAATTTACCATATTAAAAAGTATCAATATTTCTAATGTGTAAAATATTTTCTTCTGTGTTTATATGCTACTATTAATACAAGAGCATAAGACTTTATTGATCCTTACAAGGAAATTTTCAGTATAATAGTAGACACATAAACAAACATAAGCAAAAATAAATAAAAATAAAATAAAAAAGGTAAACATACAGGAAGCTGCTGATTCATGCAGTCACAAAGGTGGTGCAAAGAAAGGTACTGCTAATCTATTTTGTATTGCACATGTAGTATTTAAGCAATGTACTGTACTAATGATCTCTTACAGCTCTGTTTCATTAAGCTCCCTATTTGTCAAGGATGCATCTAGAGCACTAATTCAGGTACAGACTTCTGCTATTACATCAGTTTTTAAAACATGAGCTGCCTCACATACAATTGGTAAGTAGGTGAAAGATGTCTGTATAACTCAAAACTTCCATGTTTTTGTTTTGCATTGTGGAGCAGTACACCTAAATGCAATGGTCCACATGAAGCTCAATTTTCCCACGTGTTTCCCTTTTAGAAGTGGTTTTTAAAAAAAATAAATAAAAAAAACTGAGCAAATATGAGTGAACGTGACAAAAATGTGTCTAAAAAGTTCCTAACCACAGCGTGTCTTATGTCTGTTTGCATTTAGAGTGAAAAACTGCATTGATGTCTGGTATATCAGCATATGTGGAGTCCTTTAGTCTGTGCAAGTGTGAAAAAATGCATCTTTGTGTGTGTGTGTGTGTGGCACGAGAAAACTTAAATGTGTCTTATGAATGCACAAACTCTTCCATGTCTCATAGGTTGTGTGTGGTTTGCCCTGCCCTGTCATCTTGACAAATCAGTTAGAAACTGCCTGGAGGCACCTGTCACTAATGTGTATGTGTGTGCACGCATGTGTTTGACTACAAAAAAAATATGAGTGACAAGTACGTGTGCCAAATTTCAAGTCTGTGTCTTAAAAACAAACCAATGCATAAACAACAGAAATTCAGCTTTATAGGTGCAGAGACTAAAGGCCATGATGACAAAGACAGCTATTACATTAGAGAGCTTTCTTGTTAGAATGTGCATAAATGCTACAGCAAATCTGTGAGATCATGTCCAAAGGAAAAAGTGGAGCTTGAGTGGCTTCTAAGTGTGTGGATTAAGGAAAAAGAAGAGATTAGGGAGAAGCCTCAAGATCTCAATCTTCACTGTTTAACAAGGTAAAGTCCTAAACTTACTGGAGAATTTCTTTATTGTTAACCAATTGTTATATTTATATATTTCCAATTTGAGATATTGACTGTACTAATAGATTTATTACTATGGTTATTAAATTTGGTAAGCCTTTGGTTAGACATTTGTTTATATTTTGAGTGGTCTGCCCATAACCTCTCTTATTTTTATTGCAAAATTTTGCAAAAGGGTTTGGACTGTGTCATAGCAGAGATGCTTATTATTATTGTACTTGAATTCTGTTTGTTCTGAAAGTAGATATGCTACCTTAAACAACAAATATAAATTCCAGACAGTATTGACAATAACCCTTCTTGATGTCTGATTATGTCAAACTAAAACTGACACAGCCTACCTTATATAAGGAGCTGCCCCCGATGACCCACACCTGATCCACTCTGGCAGCAAGTTCTGCTGTGTCTAGTAGCTGAAGGGCTGAAGTGAAATCAGAGGCCAGGTAATGTGCCCCTTCCGGTGGAACTCTGAACAAATAGCTCCATTAGCAGGTGCTATGCTGTTTAAATGGATTTGACACACTATTGTACCATTTAATCTAATTTTTAAATATTTTCAGTGAAAAACATTAATCCATGTAAGTGGGCAAAATTAAAGTTAACCTATATAAGCTTTGAAAATTGTGTACTAAAAATCTTGATAAACTCTGAATAGGACAAAAACACAATACTAAGAAAACCTTAAGAGAAAGTGTGATACCATAAAAGTAAGATGGGTGGAACCATGACAATCACTCAAATTTCTTAGAAGGAAAAAGAAGAGAAAGAAATATAGCTTACTTCAGATTTCTGCTGAGCACGATATTAATCCTGTTCTTAAGGGGTCTGTTCTTCTTAGGAATGGAGAACCATGTCTTTCGCCCCATGATCACCACATTCTGTTTACCTGTTCAAAGCAAAAAGGTTAAATGGACATGGCACAACAAATGACAAAAGACTTACCCAGTTACCAAAGCACACTTCCCCCCCTTTATAATATACAAAAGTAACATTCATTCATTCATTCATTCATTCATTCATTATCTTCAATTAAATGTTCTATTGCAAGGTCACACTGGTCCGGAGCTAATCCCTGAAAGGCACAAGGGAGGTTACATCTTAAGTACAGCATCACACCAATGCAGGGCAATGAGATGACATCTCTCTCACACACGCACACATGCTCGCACGCGCACACTACAGGGAATTTAGAATCACCTGTCCACCAAAAACACATGTGGACTGAGGGAAGAAACCCATAAAAACATAGTTAGGGTATGCAAACTGCATAGAAAGCACCATATTGCCCAAAAAAGACTTATCTACAAGAACATCCTCTCAAATCAGACACTTTTGCATTTTACAGGGGCTATATTAGTAATAATATAATTATGAATGTTTGCAAGAAATAAAAATTTTTATATAAGTTTTCATCAGCTTAACACACTATGTGTAGACCTATTAAACACACTGCAGTGATTTCAATACCTTCTGCAGCAGTCATCGTCATCTTCTGGAAATGTTTGAAGTCGTTACTGTAAAAAAGTGAACAGGTTAACTGTATAATGTATTTTTAATATAAATGAAAAGCAAGCCTAAAACATGAGCCTTCTTGCTGGTCTACTATGACCAAAGTCTTAACGTTTATCATAAGCAAAGTTTAAGCAACATTTTCAAAGCATAATTCTCAAACATCAGCCAGCCCTTACGTATCCTTCTCTACAACTCTAACAATAATAGAATAAAAAAAGGTTCGGGGAAATAATGCTTATAACTAGCTCTCTTTAATGACTTGTGAAAAGGTATTATTTAGCTAGTCGTGTCTGACTAACTCTACAATATTATAATAATAATAGCAGACCTGACAGGAGAGTGCCTATATATCACAAGAACTGTTCGGCGAAAAGTGACAATGAACAAAGTTCTTGGGTTTACCTGAGTCTCTTCGGGTACCAGGGTAGATTTGCATTGTTACCTATGCCCCAGTTTGGACAAACCGCCACAATACAGTTCAACACTCGACGCATAGTGCTTATCCTGACTAATATAAAAGAAACTGAAGTAACAATTTTATCGGAGGACACCGCTGCAGCAGCTTTCTTCCCGCCAGTAGTAAACCTCAAAGCGCATGCGCGCTCTTTTGACGTCACTGTTAAGTGCGAGTTTCACCTTAATTTAATGTCCCAAAAGAACAAGGGTTTCACCGGTTTCTGCTCCACAGAACATGTGCACAGCACTGTATTTCAGTGTTGTTCAGTACATTGTTTTTTTTTAACATTTCGCAGGGTTTCATGGGGTTTTCCCTGTAATTTCCAGCAAAAATAAAACGTTCTTTGAAAGCGTTCTAAGCGCTATGCTGCTTGCTGGTGCTTTATTTTTTTACAGGTTTATATTATGTAGTTTATTTTTATCTGGGAAGCGGATGAATAAATTAATGCTTTTGATTTCTTTGGCAGTTTATTTTACGGCCCCCAGATGTCACTCCACAACATGTCTTTTCTGTCAGTAGGTCGCAAACCTCCTTATACTATATTATATAACCACGAGGAAATGTATATAATTCCTTTCTCACCTAGTTTTCCCCTGTGGGTGGTGACTTTCCCGAGACTTCATACCAGAGACGTGGGAGGCCTATGGTGGCTATGGTGTAGAATTTTTGACAGGGATCATATACAGGAACATCTGGAAGGAATGTGGCTTGGACGCTCCCAAGTTTGAACAGGCACCACAGAGAGTGGAGAACACCATGTATAGCATGTACACTGTGTGTGTGTGTGTGTGTGTGTGTGTGTGTGTGTGTAAATCAGTGGATCAGTTAACACGTATGAATGCTATGTTGCATAAAAGGGCTTTGTTATGTTTTCACTAATTTCAGACATAAAAATAATCCTAATATAGTATAATTGTGTAAATATGGTACAGTATTATATTTTTGTTCACTTTTTTTGTTTTTCTTTTTTTTTTTGCTTTGTTTTGCTTTACTTGTGCCAGCAGAAAATTCACTTTTTACTTGCATATCATTTTAAATAAAAAGTCATCTGAGTTGAACCATACACAAGATATGTAAGTATAAATTACCATTATTCATTTGCATTCCTTATTTTATTCTTACCTTATTTATTATTAATCTATCATTTATGAATCTGTTTATTTAGCTCTTCACCTACTTAGGTAATAAATTTGTCTGTATTGTGTTATGTTGTGTCATCGAGCGTTTTGTTCGGTGTACTGTGCACCATGGCTCAGGAGGAACTACATTTCACCTTTCATACACTGTCTCTTGTAGTATAAGACAGAATGACAATAAAATGATTCTTGAACCATTAGCAGACACTTTTCTCCACAGGGAGGTACAACTCAGAGAAAATAAAAGTGCATGCAAGTCTTGTGATTCTTCATTTCATTCTCCTGAATCTCTTAGTCAAGTACCACTGTTTTAGGTGGCTCACATAACACCAGCAGCTGTGTACAGAAGTGACAGAGAGATGTTTTAAACAGATAATGTAGTGAAAGTTTATAGAGCAGATGTGCGATTAGAAGAGACGAAAGGTCCGAAAAAGACCTTTCTTGAAGGACGTGAGCGATTTTGTTATCTTGAGTGTGTAAATAAAATTGTATCAGTTATATGCACCCAAACACAGATTGAGACCAAAACATTAACAAATACTGCGCTTAGCAGTAGTTGGGCCAGCTGATGTAATCATAAAGCAGACCAATTGTTCTTGGGCCTTACAACCAAACTTTAGGACTCAAAAATAGTTTGTTAATGTTAATGCATCTATATAAATTCCATGTATTCTCATTATAATGCCTAGATTGGGAGGTAGAAGGGGTAGAAGCTTTTTGTGAGTACAGAAATGTCAAACAGCTATACAGTCTTTCTTTTCATATCTGTAACTACTACGCCTCTCTCTGTAGTTAAGTGTTTTTTTTTAAAATTTTTTAACCGCCATTCTTTAGCTGTGAAGAAACACATTGGAGGGATGGGTGAAACCAAGTGCAGTTTATATACAAATGAAAAATGCAAGTAAGGAGATATGTAGACTTAAAGGGTGAAATCTGAAACAGAACAATGATAGAGACAACAATGAACAAAGTAACACTGATGACTCTGGACACAATATTTGTGATAACTCTCAGGAGGTTTGTGGGTGTGAAGTCTCTAGTAACATTCCACGTGGATCATGGTTTCTGAGGTTATAATGAAGCTGCATTGATTCTGCAGTGTTGTTCTGCAATGTCGGCCACAATTCATTAACACTGATACAGTGAATAATAATGAGTTACTGTATTTCTGATTCCTTCAACACAGTGTTTAATTTTTACAAAAACAATAAGAAAATGTAAACATGAATAAGGGAAAAAGAAAATAACAACAGAATTCTACTTCCTGTAGGTATATTATTGTATGTTTCTATATCTGAAATTGATCCATTGTGTTTACTGGACTGTTTACACCTTGAGGCTCTTGTGAAAATAATCATATAACTCTGCCTGCAGTTTATGGTACACAGGTATATGGACACCTTTTTTATTGTATATATTTATATCTATTTGAGTCTTTCCTTTGGTGGTCGTAGCTGATTTAATAAATTCCTCAGATATACATTAACAAGTTCATCTCTGACAATATGTACCCATGCTTGGTCCTTTAAGAGGCTGGTACAGCACAGGAGATCCTCTGGGAGATAGTGGAGTCTGATCAATTCCAGCTCCCACTTTGTCTGCTTCGTCACTTCCAGCTCTGCACCATACACTAACAGGCTTGGTACAGGAAGGTGCTTGAATTAGCCTTGAAGATCCTTATTTTAGGACCTTCAGCTAAGTGAAAGAATGACTAATTGACCAATCAGCTCTGACTGACATTGAGCAAGTAGAAAACAGAGGATATATTGCATAATGACTATAATGTCATGTAGATTACGTTTACTGTTCTTGTTCTTTTCCGAGAGGGGTCCTTCCATAGTACTGTTGAGCAAGGTGCTTAGATGTACAGTGAATTACAAGGTGAAACCTGTTGCTGTAAAATTGCTTTAAGCCTAAAGTATAGGGCTAGTTAAACATAATAAAAATAACAACACATAAGTCTACCGCACAGTGGCACAGCAGGTAGTGCTGGTGACTGATAGATCCTGGGTTCAGCTGTGACTTAGGTTGTAGCTTAGTTCTATCCTTCTCAGCCCTTGTTTTCTTTCATCAAGTGAAATGGTGACTTTAAATGGCCCTTTGTGCGTATGTGTCAAGAAGTATGTGTGTGATTATCCTGTAATGAAATGCTGTTGTATCCAGAGTGTTGCCTGCCTCACAGAATGAGGAACGACGGGTTGATAACAACACAGTATAAACTACTTCAGCTTGGTGTGTAAGTATCTCCACATAATCAGTGTCTATATTTACAGTATATTTTAACTTCCAACAAGTTCAAAGTGTGCTTTCAGTGTTTCCCTTGTGTAACATAGGCTTCTTTAATTAGAATTCTGTAACAAACAAATGTGATTTGTATCAAAATATTTCCATACTGACTTGTCAGCTGTCTCTTTTGAGTCATGGCTTAAGATAACATACATTTCAATTTAAAATATATGCCTTGGTGATGTTGAACCACACAAGACTTTCTTCCCTTCATAAGATGAGACTTCTTCTGCGCATATTGCTAACTTTAGCTGACACCATTGACTTGTGTTTCATTGATCTGCTTGATATAATGTGGTCCACCCTAAAAAATTGGTCAAAAACCCCCCAAAAATTACAAAAATTTCAAAAATTCACAATTTCATTCAAATTTTTGAAAAACCATAAAATTAACTTCTGTGTACTGTGCTGTAGGTGTGTGTGCCCTGTGCAATGCAGGATCTGTGCCTGTGTGTGCACGCACTAAACAAGGCACAATCCTAATATATGTGTTCTGTGCAGCAGCATCGCCAAGCCTGTGTGTTGCTAAGGTTGTGAAGTGTGAAGGTAAGGTTTTAAGGAGGAATGGGGCATGGTGGGAGGGGTGTGTCTGCCTTGTGGCTGGTGTGTGTGTGTGTGTGTGTGTGTGGAGTTACTGAAGAAGTGTGTGCAGCAGTTAGAGGAGAGAAGTAAAACAGTTGCATTTCTAAATAGTACGTTTGTCTTGGACAAACAGTGCACCACTGGAGTCCTTAAAATAAACTAATGGTGCTCAGCAGGTTCCTGCTGTTATTTTCTCACTCTTTGTAAGAACTGGTGAAATTTAACATGGGAATTACCCTGAAGTGATTACTTTAAAATTTTTACAGGATTTTAATGATATTTGGGAAGGTTGGTTTGAGAACCTTTGGGTGGGCTGGGAAGCATCATTACTTTTCCCAATAAATAATAGAAATGGCTGTCTCAATTTGCACGTTTTCACACAGCATAGCCTTTTCAGGAACAGATTAGATGCATAAATTGAGGGATGACTATATATTCTTACCCAGCCTGGCAGTGTCACAAAACAACAACTGATGCTTTGTGTTAATGTGACAACAAGCAGTAAACATCTTCCCACCACTGCCGCCATATCCCCCATAGCATCCTCTCTGCCTCCTGTACCAGTGACACCCTGACCAGCCATCAGTGAACTCAGCGACAGAACAGTCACAAGAGCTCACGTGCCTTACTCTTACTACGTCTCGCTATCATATGGCACAGAATACTGAAGTATTTAAAAATGCTTTGAACATTCTGCACTTTTTAAAAGTAAACTTTGGTAAAGAATGCAGTAGTGAATTATTTAATAATGGTGTGGATGATATACTATACTGTGGTCAGAAATTAAACAAAATAGGTCAAAAACCTCAATACATTTTTGAAATGAAATTACTGTACGGTGGACTGCACACTTAGAAATAATCACTCTGTCATGAGTACAATCTGATCTATGACTTGGAGTCTAGTGAGAGTCAGGGGATTCTAAAGGCCTGAAGACTCAATAGTCATGGTGGAAGTTGAGCTCAAGAGTACCCTAGAAAGGGTGCCGTTGGTCATACTAACTTCAGGACGAGGATTGGCCAGCACAGTGGGTGTCTAATCCTGTGCCAAGGCTTGCGTGCTCCACTTTGACTGTCCCTGTTCAGCGAGCAGCAGCAGGAACAGGACAAGCAGTTTTTTCACAAGGTACTGTCAAGCTAGATCCCTTGCATGCCCTCTGCTACTGCCATAAGTACTGGTATTCCTGACATTTATCCACATTTTTAAAATATGTGTGTTAAAGACAAGGTACGAAATGAAAATACTAATATAAAAGTTAAAGGACTTTGCAAATAGCTTTGCCTGCTTCAATAAATATTTGAATTTCTACTCTATTTTGAGTGATTAGTTATGTTTTTAAATTATGTGTTCAAAAAGAGATTAAATGTAGAAAAACTTTAGTAACCTTGGGAAATCCTTTAAGTAAAACCATCATTAAAGGATTTTTAAAATACCAGCAAATGAGAAATAGATTTTAATAGTAAAAAGTACAGTCAGTCAGTTTCCCATCCTGCTTGTCCTGGTATGGGGTCGCAGTTAAAATGCACGTTGGAATGGATTTAAGAAGTAAAAACATTACAGTGTATCTGTCACGAAGCTAATAAGAGACTTAAGTTTGTCTAACTTTAGTCTTGTTCTGGGCACATTATATTTTACTCTTATTAGTTATTAGTATCAGGACAAGCAGGACAGCAAACTGACTGACTGACTATATGTTTTTATTATTAAAATCTATTTTTCATTTGCTGACATTCTAAAAATATAATATTATCGATTTACATTACTTTATTTCATGTTGTTATTATCACATTCTGCTCAAATTGAACTTCGGTTTGTTTGTCTTTTATCAAAAGAGTGGATAAGAATGTGACAGTGCAGGAAATATTACAAGATAAGTTAAGGCCTAATAACATATTTGTAGTCTACATAAAGCAAAGGCATCACTTTAAGCAAGGCCACCTCTTTGCCTTGGTAGCTCCCTGCACTCAAGATGATTATAAATTTGCATTTTTGGATTATGCTTGCAGTGCCCTTGATCTTTCACCCTAGGTCCTTCGAGTCTCATTTTGCCCTTTGGTGTCTAGTATCTCTAACCAGTTTAGAATGTCACACACGAGATCATGTGGATAAGAGAGGATGCCAGCTGAGCCCATGCCCCCTTCCTTTCCCTCTCCTGTATCTATTAATATCCACGTTTCAGGCAATAACCTTTATCACTCCTTCCGACAGTTGTAGTCATACTTTGTCTGGTGGAACACCATAACTTTCAACGTGTGGGCAAGAGCTCTTGGCATGTTGATTTTAAAACTGGCCAATCATTCCTTCTCCTTCACATTTCTCTCCTGGGGAGTGTTTTATCTAATAAAATCTTGGTGCTGGGAATGAGTTTGTCCACAACACTCTCAAGTTTCTCAAGTAAATTTAGAGTGTCCCCAGAAATGACATACTCAACTCTGCCCTTGGAGCTGTGAAGGGCAGCTTATAATTTTTTCTATATGATAATTCTCATCCGTCTTCCATTGACTTTTAGACCAATATTAGTTCATAATAATGATTTTAAGATCATTAATTTCCACGTTCTTTCAGTGCGACATATACTGACCTTGAGCAATTTCTTTAAACAGTGAACAGTGAGACAGTGAAACAATGAAGTTTTGAACTTTCAGTGGGGCTTCCTGTGTAGCAGAATCTGGAAATCTTGAAAAAGCTGTTTTATATTTTGGGTTTTATTTAGAATGTAATTTACTTGTATTCTTGGCAAATTTCATCATATATGGATTGTTTTCTATATTTGAAAAATTCTATATATAAGAAATTTTTTTTTAGTTTTTTTAGTCAATAAAAGATGTATTTGAATTTTATTTTCTTTACTATTTCCCAATATTGCTTAGATATTTTGTAAGACTTAGTTAAGACCAATGTTGTTTATGTTTTTTGATTTTAAAGTGTATGAGTAAATATTAATATCTAAAAGTATGGAATTAGTGTAGATCTTCAGACCCAATTCCTGTTGTCCCTTGCTCTAGCTCACTTGACTCTGGAACTACTCGCCGGTGACGATGGCAAGCACCTTTGCTCACATCATGTCAGGCCGGAAGGCAATGGTGGCACTGGCCGGTTTGAGCGCAGGCACCCTGGCGACTAGCTACCTGATGAGGGATTCCAGTAGCACAGCTGCCCTTGAGAAGATGAAGTTGTACCCACCCAGGTCTGTATTCGTTCTGGAAAACTGACCAGTGCTGCATGGCAAAACTGTGCCCAGCATTGGTGTTCTCAGGCTGTGCCTCCTCTGTGCCAGTATTCAAATGCAGTTTATGTCGTTTGCGCTTACATGATTTCATTTATTTCTGTTCAGTTGGTAAATACCCTGGTAACAGTTCATTACAGTAACAGCCCATTACTGCAGGTACATTTTTTTATTTTATATTGTTTTCATTTCTTCATTTTTTTAAATAAATTTGACTATTAAGTGCTATGAAGCGTTAGGTGGCGTTATTACTATGTATTGTAGGGAACAAAATGTAATGTGTGAAATTGCTTAACTGCATATAAACACAAAATTGGATATTAATAACCTCATTAACTCTTTATTAGCTAATTTGTGTTCAAATTTCCACACTGAAATAGGTACTTTACAGTATTAGGAATATTTTGGGTAAATTAATTGGGGTTTCTTGGATGAAATCAGAACTAATCATAATTTACCTCATAAGAATGAATGGAAACTGCTTCCCGACATCCAAGTTTGCAGCAGAGGAGCAATTTCTAGGAACCGATTACACTCAGATACCAGGGTATAGGTGTGTATATATAAGCTTGAAGCTACAATGTTCACATAAGGCTGTGCGGATGACATTAATGCCTTTGCTCAAAATGCAGGAAACTATTGCATTCGGAATTGTAACTGAGCGTCCCTCTGAAAACACAATGTATACCCCACTTTTATTCTTTGAATTTTCACAAAGCAATGGTTTCAATTTCTATGAAAAAAGTAAGAAAAAAGGTAACAGTATAAGCAGCCTGAGTAGAACCGAGCAAAGAAAATTGACTGTAAACTTTCCGAACTTGTTTCAGAGCCCACAAGCAGTTGGATAAAGAAATATCAACATGTCTTGTTATTGAAATTTGCTAGTGAGTGACACCAAGGTTATTGTTACTCCGCGCGCAGTGCGGACTTCCCTGACCTGCGCAAGCACAACAACTGCATGGCGTCAGCGCTGACCCCAGCCATTTACACCAAGCTGCGTGACAAACTCACGCCTAATGGCTGGAGCCTGGATGAGTGCATCCAGACAGGTGTGGACAACCCAGGCCATCCCTTCATCAAGACTGTTGGCATGGTTGCTGGGGATGAGGAGAGTTATGAGGTTGGTTCAGAAGTGGACAACAAAGATCAATCATATCTGACTTAATCACTGTGGATTCTCAACAAGTCTTACTTCAGGGTCCTCCCCATCTTATATTTTGAAGCAGACTTAATTTCCATACCTAAAATGCTTTACTTTTAAACGTGTTTTTTTCTATTTTGAACATTGGTTTGCTCTGTGTTAAGATTAGATACCTCATATGTTACTTGTTTACTCTCACTTTTTTCAGTGCCTGTGTTTCACATTTCTGTCTAATCTCATCATGACCTGTAGGTGTTTGCAGACCTCTTTGACCCTGTAATCAAAGACAGACATAACGGCTATGACCCCAGGCACATGAAGCACCCAACCGATCTAGACAGCTCCAAGGTACACTAGTTTATCTGCTTCAACTAGCTGCTAAACCATCAGATTATCTCCATCTCTAACATGTATTGTTATGACTGAAAGGTGACTACGATACCCCCTGTGCTGGAACAGTTAAAACACATTCTCTTTAAGTAACTTTATGTGCTGTACTCTTCCTGCACTTGGTTCAAAGTATTATTCAATTAAACTCACAAAACTCTGAAAATGGGTGCCCTACCTCCTTTTTTTGCCTGCCTGAATTGTCCAACCCCCATTCCAGATCACCTCTGGCCTCTTTGATGACCGCTATGTGTTGTCCTCCCGTGTGCGTACGGGGCGCAGCATCCGTGGCCTCAGCCTGCCTCCTGCCTGCTCCCGAGCTGAGCGCCGTGAGGTGGAGCATGTTGTTGTACAAGCCCTGTCTGGACTCAAGGATGACCTGGCAGGACGCTACTACAGCCTGAGTGAGATGACAGAGAAGGAGCAACAGAGTCTCATTGATGTAAGCAACTGCCTCATTCCTGTGTCTCTACTGGTCTGGCTCACATATGCAAGCTCAGTCCAGTACCACTTTAAGGACACCTACACAGTACTCCAACTCTCTCTAATTCTCACCTGCTACAGAGACTTACAGTCTCACAAATCTGACACTCATGTTTTTCTCATGCTCTGTATACTGAGAACAGGTTGTCAGTCCATAGAGATACATAACATATAATTTAACAATGTTTTGCTCCCTAACCTTTGTTCTTTGCCCAACCCTGATTTGTGCTTTTACAACCCTTTGTTCTTTGATAAACTAATTTCTTCAGTAGTAATGGTCAGAAACTCACCTGAAGAATTTGGTAGGGTTGGTGACATAGAAGAAATCAGGATTAGCTACTACCTACTTTTTTCCCCATTGAGACAAATTGCTGTGTAGAGCATGTACGGCATGTGTGAACTGACCTGTAGACATTAATAACAATCGAGATATATATATATATATATATATATATATATATATATATATATATATATATATATATATAATAAAAT
>UFQX01000013.1:655751-988326 GCA_900497675.1 Arapaima gigas
AGATATATATATATATATATATATATATATATATATATATATATATATATATATATATATCATAAAATGTTATATGTTCTTATGTATGTGACAATGTGTGTCTGTGTGTATGTTCAGCGAGAAATTATATCAGTGTCACATACATTCTGATCACTATTGCTGGTTCTCCAAGCCTTGTCAGAGACCGAATTTCAGATTTTTAAAATAGTAAGTAGCCTTTTGTAGACTTTAATGAACTTGACCACATAAAAACCTAACAGGGTGAAAAGTACCTGTGTGCCAAATTTCAAGTAAGTGGCTTGAAAAACAAATCCATACATCAACAGACAGACAAACAAACAAACATACAAAGATTCAGGTTAGCAAATATAAAAATTCAATATACATAACTGATTTATCCTGATCAATGTTGTGACAGTCCAGAATCACTGGGTGCTATGCTATGGAAGTAGACCCTGGATGGGACACCAGTCCATTGCAGGGTAGCCACACACATGCACACAATATGGATATTTTAGGGAGTTCAATTAACCTGAAATGCATCATTTTGGACTGTGAGAGGAAACCAGAGCAATTGGTGGAATCTAATGCAGACAAGGGAAGACCATACAAACTTCACAGTCTGATTTGGATTCAAAATGTCAGAGCAACCCAGGTGTTGTGAAAGCTACTCACTGCACCACCATGCAGCCCAATGCATTGTTTTTATTTCTAACAGATATGTTTCAGTAATTATATTGTCACACGTGCAGTGTTGTGAAAAAAGCACATCCAATTTCAATTCTATGATTTATATATTAGGACATAAGTAGCCCTTATCTAGTCCCGTTTAAATATGTTTAAAAGAGTAAGTGCACAATTACTGCTTCTATACTGGTTAAGAAGTAGATGAGAACAAAGGGCTGGTAAGCAAGTACACACTTTTACTTGATCATCAGCAAATACTTTCCCCAGCATAAAAAGCTGAAAACTTGAGTTTGAAATGTTCAGTTTTGTAAATGCCAGATAACTACATACCACACCATGTTCATATGACCTGTTACATATTATACTATGTTTCACTGCACTGCAATACCTGTCCTACTGTCAGTAAACTTCAACAGTCCAACATTCCCCTGATCCTCTACTTCTTCATTTGTCTCTCTGTCACCTGGTACCCCATCCCAGGACCACTTCCTCTTTGACAAGCCCGTTTCCCCATTGTTGACATGTGCAGGAATGGCTCGCGACTGGCCGGATGCTAGGGGGATCTGGTAAGGTGCATGATGCATTGGAGACCAATGTGACAAAAAGCTGCAGGGATATTTTCCATTACTGCATACAGTATAGGTTAAGGTTGCAAAGACAATTTCTTCAGAAGTATGTCTGGCACTGTACACTGAATGGTTTTGCCCATTAAATATACAACAAATAAAGCAAATATAAAAAGTCTACACACACTTTCATAAATTTCAAATTTTGTTGATGTGAAACAAATTTTTGTTGACTCATGACTAAAGTTATATCTGACATTTTTCACATTTAATAAGATGTTGAAACAAAAAATGTTTAAGTGAAAAATAAAGTGATGAATTTTCAGGAAAAAAATTACAAATAAAAAACCTTCAATTCCTTAGCTGCGTAAGTGTGAACATGGTTCACAATGTGTATTTCTTTTTTGATTGGAGGACTCACTGCAAATCACTTAAAAAAGTAATCTGAACTCACTTGACATCAAATGAAATAGTTCAGTGTATCCATTCATAAAGGCTTATTCTCCAGGCACAACAATGAGAAGACCTTCTTAATATGGGTCAATGAGGAAGACCACACCCGCGTCATCTCCATGGAAAAGGGAGGCAACATGAAACGAGTGTTTGAAAGATTCTGCCGAGGACTGAAAGAGGTAAAGCCTACACTTCACTACTATAACTACCCATCTGCTAATTTCAAGTATTTTCTGTATTCACACAAAATATCGTGATTTAAATGTGAACTAAATCTTAAGTACAACCATGTTTACTTATATCATATTACATACTGTAAATAAACCATTTGTTAATTGCACATAGCATCTGTGTCATACATATATTTGTGTTTAGCCATTTTACATATATGGCAAATGTCCATTTTGTGTGTATTATTCTCCTTTGATTCTTCACATAGGATGATTATTGGACTGAGGTTTCTTAAACTCAAAGACAGGGCTTATTTATAAAACAAAAATCAGGGCTGTAATGTAGTGTGGGAAAATGGCTGAACAAAGGAAAACAAGCAAAAGACAGTAGAGACTCAAACATCAAAACTTTTGTCTGTGGTTACTGTCTCTCCACATCAGCCAGCATCTTGTTAATGTACACAGAGGGTTTAAACATATAATCAAAACTTGTGGTAACTAGACACTCAGGCACTGCAACTAGATGCAGATGTATTTGTATGATAACTAAACACATACAATTTGTTGCCAGCCTATTAGGGACATCCATCTAGTAGCAGCTTGTGCCACAGGACAGTATGAATTTATCTGGGTTCTACAAGTTGCTACATGCATAGTGGATGAAAGTTGCACCATGAGAAAATTGCGTTAAGGAGTTGCTGCACAGTCCAGCTCCGAACAGCCCTTTGTACCTCATCCTGAAGATGGTCCAAAGGATTGAGATACTGGGGACTATGTAGGCCATGAAGCAATGAAAACTTGTTCCTGGAAGCACTTGGTGACGATACACACTTTGTGACATGGTGCATTATCATGCTGGTGTTAACACTGGACAGGATGACTTCATGGACTTTAGTTTCTTGTGTTAGATTTTCATCCTGCCATCAGCAAGACGCAAAATGAACTTTGATTCATTTGATCAGGAAACTTTTCCCACTCCTCAACAATTTTGATGGTCCTATGCTCGCTGGCAATATGCTTTCATATTCTTCACTGACAATATTGACACCTGATGTGGTCTTTGGCTGTTTGTAGCCCCTTCAGGGCAAGACCGATAGGTGATGTGTTCTAAGATGACATTCTGCACATCAATGTTTAGATGTGCTTCGTCCGATTATAGCTTGTCTGTTTGGTTGCACAATACCACACACTGCAGTCATGTATGATTTGCGTGAGGGTAAGGGTTGTACTTGATAAACTGACAACTCATTGTATACTGATGTTCACCCTGTTTTCTGTGCCACAGTATATTGTCCATATAAGCTATAAGTGAAGTATTAAGATTTTTTTACCATTTTTGCTTTCATAATTTTTTAAACTTTTCTACATATCACATAAGTGATGTGTATGGTTTATGTACCCATGCCATGCTGTAGCCCCTAAAATTCTCTGTGTTGGACCAGGTGGAGCGACTGATCCAGGAGCGCGGTTGGGAATTCATGTGGAACGAACGCCTGGGCTATATCCTCACCTGTCCTTCTAACCTGGGCACTGGACTGAGGGCAGGGGTCCATGTCCGACTGCCACTACTCAGCAAGGTCAAAACTGAACTGATGAATATTAACCAGTTAAACTGAACTGGCCCTTATTACTTTTCCATCACCAGCAAACCTGACTCAGTTAATCAGTCAAGTAATCAACATACACGATTAGTCCAATGAGTTGTGTCTATAGCAGAATGATGGTGGCTTTCTTTTTTTTTAGGATCCCCGATTCAGCAAGATCCTGAACAATCTGAGGCTTCAGAAAAGAGGCACTGGGGGTGTGGACACTGCTGCTGTAGGAGACATCTATGATATTTCAAACAATGACCGTTTGGGCAAATCTGAGGTAAGCTTCAGGAAACCCAAAGTAATATAAACCTGAAAAATTTAACAGGAGATACAGTTTTCAGGCAAATACCATAAATTCATAAATGAAAATGTGAAGATGCCACCAAGCAGTCTAAATTCACATTTCAGTATATCTCTATAAAGTCAAAATAGAGGTGTATATAATTTACTAGTTTCCCATCCAGGGGTCTAATGTCCCATAATTCCAGAATAGGCTCCAGACCACTGCAAACCTGCAGTAGGAGGGCTGTAAAGAAATTATGGGTTGTGGGGAATTAAATATTTACAAGGAGACTTTTTGGGTGATTGAAATGGAGCATTAAAACCTGTCCTATTTAATCGTGTTTGTTTTTTGTAAAATAAATTCCAATCACCCCCCCCCTCTGAATCAGAATGGACATGCATTGACACATAGTGTTAGGAACCATAAATCCCAATAATGTAATGTCTCGCCTTGACTATTGTTAGTGGTGCTCTAAACCAAGGATTAAGGAGACAGGACTGCAGGAACACAAGATTTTTTCTCCATGGTGTGTTTAAACATTTACAGCATATTTAAGCATTCACAGAACCCAATGACGTGCCTGGCAAAGCTAATTAAGATCAAAAGGGTCAACATCCTTCCTGTTATTCCCCACAGTGATTTCTACATATAACTATTTACACACAGCAGTGCATTATGGGAGAGTCATGCTACACTACAATATAAGAAATGCTGGACAACAAGAAAATCAAACAATTTATTCACTAACTGTGAACAAAATGTGACTTCACTTTTATATTTGTTTATTTTGGATGTTCATTAGGTGGAGCTTGTGCAGTTGGTGATTGATGGTGTCAACTACCTGATTGACTGTGAGAAGAAGCTGGAGAAAGGCCAGGAAATAAAGGTCCCACCTCCCATTGCTCAGTTCAAAAAATGAGACTTCCATGAAACTTAGGGAACACTGCTGTTAGTTGTCCTTCTTATTCCTGAAGGTCTTATACTAGATTTAATAAAAGAATTTTACAAACCAACTGTCTAGCGTATTGATTCCTCTGAATGAAATAACACAGATAACTGAACCATTAGGCTGTAGTGATGACATTGAAAATCAAAAATGACAGGTGACATTGTTTGCTTTTGAATTTCATGTAACTTACACTTTCTGCTATAGAAACCATGTTTTTCTTGTCATCTGAACAGCTAGATAAAAAGCATGATTGTTATAAATTAAGCTGAATGCTTAATGGGTATACAAAATATTCAACAAAACAAAAATCTTACTTTGAAAACTATTCATGCCCTTAGCATTTACTATTAATTAAAAGCTAAGTCTTAACATGTTTTCAGAATCTGTTGATGGAAATCCACTTATTTGCACTGTGAAAACCATTTTAAATGAACTTACCTGTCTTTGTAAGGTTAAACACACCTGTACGGATCACCATGCTGGTCACTGCATACAAAGCAAAAAGATAGGATTAAAACAAGACATATGCAAAATACATGACGGAAAAACTCTGAAACAGTTAAAAACATACCCCAAGGCTCTAATTAAAATTATAAAAACCTTTAAAAGGAAACTCACCGGGAGCTCCACCGCAGAAAAAGGGCGGTCCCCTGGCCTGTCCCAGGGTGCTACCAGACAAAGCTTACCTTAGTGGGTGTAGCACTTCTTCCCCTATTAAAATTGTAATATTATAGACGAGAGCACAACCTTATTTATTAAGGACAGACACTGAAAAGAAATTAAACTTAATTGACATTAATAATTATCAAATTGTTAGACCAATATACTAATAGATGGATAAATGAGTTGAATACATGAACCAGGTTACCACTCGTACACCCACCCAGTGATAGAACTAAACTGCACTATTCTAACTAAACCATAAACTTTCACGCACGCATGCTTCCCTAAATGAATAAGTTGCTAAAATGAATAAGTACAGTAACCAAAAATAAATAAATAAAACCATAGATAACAGAGATACAATAGATTAGTAAGTAATATTGGAATTAAAATGGAAATGGAAATATAAATAATAATAAAAGTGAATAACTATTCAAAACCCTACACCTAACATAATAATATAAAACACACAATGCATCAATGCATAAAAAAATACTGCATGTTTCCTAACAATTCGCGACTGCGCATTAGCAACAAAGGCACGCAACCTCAGGGTCGTTGCCGAGCCGTGGACCTCCTACCATGGTTGGACATATTAACTATGTATAAGCAAAGCATGATGGGAGCCACAATTCCACCCGACGTTACAGTATCACTGATAAATACAATTCAAAATGCTGTTTAATCATTCTCCAGTTTTCAGCCACATTACCGGGTACCTTAATTTTAAGAGGTGGTTACAAACCTTCCATCATCTGAGTTTTCCTTTACGTCAAAATAACTTTTATCAGCATGCAATGTCACGGTACCCGAACTCTCAATATCCGAATTTTTGCTATAGCGGCTCTAACTAATACCTATACATCACTATCTGAACGGAAACTTTTTCTGTAACATTTTTTTTTATCAATAGCTTTTCCATAATAAAAAAAATCAAAATGTGACTATGTATTATAATAAACTCTACTATGTACGGTTATTTCAAACAAGAGACTTCAACTGTTACACTACGTTGTCTTCATGAGTTCTCGAATATTCTTTCAGTTAACAACACGCACTTAATTAGTAATAATAACTATGTAATTTCCACTTTTAACTCGATCAGTTCTCCCACGTGTGAATACTGAACCGAAGCAGGGATCTTTTGCGTTTAATGTGAACAACGTTGCAACTTTGCACTCACTGTTGAAGTGTAGCAGAAAAACCATCCGTGTAACTCTAACCACTAACTCAGTATTGGTAACTAATTCAGTTACACACCCAAAATGGCCGCCAGACACTTCTCTGGAACTTCTTAACCTGATAGTGATGTCCATGTTGCTAAATCCTACACAGCAGATCAGCAGATCAAACAACAAGTGTCTATCTCAACCTATTTTGAAGTCCTTTCCTAAGAAAAAATTTGGGCAACTGGTTAGGTCTTTCAGTGCCTCCTCATGTCTTATACTGAGATTGCAAGTTTGGGTCATTTAGCAATAGCAAGTTTTCAGCTAAATTAAATGGGACTTACACAAGTGTAAATTTATATTAGTTGCTAGAATTGACGTTGTAAACCCCCTCTCCAAAGAGTGTAGTTTCAGTTTTGCAATAACGAATACAATCCATAAAAATGCTAATTTCCGTTTGGTATGATCTGCTGATTCACAAGATCAACTTCAGCGGCAGATCCACAGACTACTTTTGTGGGCTCAGGCGGAACGGTTTCACAGGATCTAGTGTTTCAGGACGGAACCCTTATCGATCGGACTTCCGGGAAAATATATAGCTTAGTAGTGCAGTTCGAGGGTAAGTTAATTTGCTTAAATACTTTAAATTCTAGTAGTTTCTTACATTTAATGTTTTTTACGCACGTATACTATTAGCTTCGACTAGTCGTGTTTACAGCTTTGTTGAATTTTGTATTTATTCAATTGTTATAATTGAACACACGTTCTTCAGAGCAGTAGCCGGTCGACTATGCCTTTAAAGGTGTGTTTATTGTTTATTAATATTATAAATAAGATCAGCGTCAAGTCCTCTATTGTGCCGTTACTCATATGTAAACACAGATATTTCAGTACTAGGCTTGACAATAAGTTGCTACTGCATGTGATATTTTTCTTGACTATAAGTTGGTATTACCTGTTATTTTCTGATTCTTTGGTCTAGAATTGGGTTCATTTTGTTTTAGCTGTGGCAGTATTTCATTTTGAATTTTTATTGACTGATCGTCTTGTGACTTTAAGCACTTTTGCTTTGATGTAACCTAATACTGTAAGTTGGTTTGGAGAAAGGAAATAGATGGACTGATGTTTTGATGACATTATACTGTCCAGCTACAGATGCACAGTATGAGAATTCACCCAATGATGATATCTGATAAGTTCTATGTACCGATACCCATAAACAAATTTATGTAGGAAAACAGCCTACACCTGCCTGGATAATTACACACAAATGTAACATTTATTTGTAGTATTTGTTTTTCAGACAATTATTAAAAACATACAGTATCTGCTGAACAATGTTTGACTGACTACCTGATGCTTTAAATAGGACGTGGTTTTGTAGACTGTAGTGTTAAATGCTGCTTAACACATTTCACTTTCTTTTTTGATGGGGGGGGGGAATATAAAAAAAGTTGAAATACTGGAAATTGAAAAAAGGGTAAAGAAATAACACTTAATATTAACCATCATTTCTGGAAGTCCCTCATTTTATTTTTCTAGTAGGTGGCGCACATTATTCTTAAACAAGTGCACATCTGTCTTGTCGCAGACAATCTTATTTCTGTTTTTGTTAACCGACTTAGAAGCTGCACCAAACTATTTCACTGTAGGTACATAATGATTGTGCCGTCAAGTATCAGTTTGAATTATTGATCAAAGAAATACATTTATTTTAAACAATTAATGGCTAGTGGAATACATGGTAACTCGGTAATATAACTATTATCATAGTTAGATGGTTTCACAGTCTTAATCTATAGGTTATTTGCAGGGTTTGTGGATCTTTTGTCCAGAATTGATCTGCTAAGAATATAGTTAATCCACACTCACTCAGTGAGTTTCATTATTTGCTTATCTTAGTTATGTTGATGTGGGGCCTATCCCGGAATAACTAATAAGATAGGTGAGGAGAGGTACACCCTGGATGGGACACCAGAACATTGCAGGGTAGCCACACACTTAGGACAGTTTAGAGTGACCAGTTACCCATAAACTGGATTCTTGGATGAAACTGGGGCACCCATAGCATGCAGAATTCAGACAGACTAAGCTGGGTTTAGACCCAGGTCCCAAGTGCTGCTGTGCCACTGCTACGTGCTCTAAAAGTAGTTAAAGCTATATTTAAATTGTGTTTGTGTGTGTGTGTATGTGTGTGGGTAGTGATCCATTGTATATTACTGAATATATAGGTAGAAAAAAACTGTTCACATATTGTAATGTGAGCTGTTTAAAAATATCTTTTTAGCTAGCTATATGTATCTATAGATATGTATAATAGATATCTTTGCATTTGTTTACGTTATCTATCTACATATTGTAACAACCTCTCTTGACTGTGCTGTTGCCAGTGTTGCAACCCCTAGTAAGTATACCAAATGTCTGTGGTGATACCCCTGTCTAAAGTTTCTATTGTATTGCTGGGTTATGTAGGAGCAGGCATCTGTGTGTAGTAACCTCAAACTGGGGAGGCGCCTACCCAGTCTGCTGCCAGATCTACACATGCATGTGGTCTGGTCTTGCTCCATAGCGCAATCTGGTATCCAGGTTGGGGTCCTTTCCTCTGTGCCCCTAAATGGCCACAGTCCTGCAGGTCCAGCTCTCACTGGGTTTGTTCTTTGCCCACAAGCCACCTGGGCACCTCCTTGTATGCCCATTGTTGCTTCCTGGCCCTCTCCTAGTATCCCTGTACAGCAATCCCACTTTTTACTTGGTGGAGGCAGTCAGAGGGATAGTTCTTTTGTTTAGGCAGAACAAACATTCACCCATGTCAAGCACCACTCCCATCAGGACGTCCATCATCATGTTGCGGCAGTTCTGTGTTGAGGCCATCCAGAACTTGTGTTCTGTCCTCTTCTTTTCAACTACAACACTTAGGTTCCAGCACATCCATGTTTGGGCTGCTTGCCCTGTCACTGTGTTGCAGGCTGGCATACATCTCAGTTGTGCCTTCTGAGCAACAGTTGCTAGTACTGGGCAACATCCCTGTCTGAACAATGGAAACAGTAGAGCCAGTGCTGACCAGTGTTCTGCAGCACACTCCCTTCACCAGGCACAGTGGACAGATACTACAGAAAGAGCCCAAGTGAAGGATAGCACTGGTCATTGACTGGAACACCTGATCAACTAGCTTTTATAGAAGCCATTGCTCCAGAGATCTGCATTTTGTTAAACCAAGATTGTGATTGTTAAAATGGTGTATTCAGTACTGACAAGTAGTAGTATAGTTATTTGTTTACTATTACATTAAGCAGCACCCAGGTAATTGTAAAGAGTTTACAAACTTTTATAGCAACTCTAAGTGATTTGCTATTTAACTCTCTTTTTTCCACCTGTAAACTTCAGGTGGGTCACTGAAGTTTGCTCCTCTTTTCATTCATTTATTTCATTACAATACTGTAACAAGTGACCTCAGTTGTGCTGTCAGCTGGCTTACAAAAAGAGGGCTCAGGAGACGGGACTCCAGGAGCACGAGCTTTATTATGTCTGAGTGTGTTTCAGCAGGAACATAGAGTGCAGAAATGTGCTGGTCAGAGCTCTCCAGACAGAACAGTGTAGATTTGAGCAATGCCCATACAGCTTCCTGTTATAGTTACTACACTGAATTATGTACAACACATTAATTAAAATAGCTCACCACCCCTCACCCTCTGACTATCATGCTTATGCCTGAAACTGTACAAATTATTTGCAGGGAAAACAATAATGACCCGGTGGGCTCGAGCCAACAATGTGCACAAACACAAACCAGCAGATGCTACTCCCTGGAATCAACTTAAGGCAAATAGAGCTGTTGAGGGAGGCGAGGTGAAAGGGGCTTCGAGTGGGGCATCCTGGAAAGGGACAGCTGACCCTCTGCGGGGCACTCAGTCCAGCCAGCAGGTGAGAAAACCCAAGAGGAGAAAGAAGGACTTCAATGACACAGATGTAAATGGTTTCCTGGAGTACCTGCAGCAAACAGGGCAGCCACTGCCAGCAGGTAATGACCCAGTACTGAGGAAAGAGGTGGAGACAGCACTAAAGAAGGACAAGAGACGGGAAAACAGGAGGATCAAGAGACAGATGGCCGTAAAGAACAATATGGTGAGATGAACAGGAAAGAAGATGGATAGAAGGGACAGTGAAATTCTGAGTACTGTAATACCTTGGTTAATGTTCTAAATCTGTTTTTGAGAAATGGGGTGCTTAATGAAACAGTGCTATTCATTAATGTGTGGTTATTAATTCAATATACTGCATAAATGGGGCTTGAAAATGCACAAGTGAAACATAATACAAAATGGAGTTGGACCATTAATGAAAGGAGATAAACATAGAAGATGCTGTGTATGACAAATATAAACTTACACAACAATTATTTAGAAATATTAAAAAAATGTAGCTTATTAAAACAAACTGCTCAAAAGGCTAAAATACAAGGGCTATCATGAAACAGCACTCTAAGAGGTAGCACTAACTGAGGTATTATAATTGTCACTGCTCAAAATGGCAGGGGAGGCTCATGAAAATATCTTGAGAGCTTGTCCCAAAAAATTACTGCGTAGCCATTCTAAACAGCAGTGACATTATATTAAAGAAACAAACGGACCACATGTAACAGTAAGATCATTCAAGGGTGGTAGAAGATATGCATGTTTAAACATAGAGGTTTTAAACAACATGCACATACTTGTTAAGATTGTAAACGTAGTCAGGGTTCATTTTTGAATGAACTTCTAATCTTTATCCATTGCTGTCTGCTGGGCAGGTATGCTTCAACTGCAGGAAGCCGGGCCATGGGTTGGCTGACTGTCCGGAGGCAGATGGCGATGAGGAAATGGGGCGCGGTATCTGTTACCGCTGCGGCTCCACAGAGCACGAGATCCAGAAATGCCGCGCCAAAGTGGACCCCGCCCTTGGTAGATGCCAATAATTGGGATCTGTGAGAGTTGGAGGGGGGTTGATAGTATGTTCCAAAAGTTTAATTCATTTATGCATAATATTTAGTAAAAATCAGTCCATGGAAGAACCATGCAATTGTAAAGTTTGGAAGTCTTCTGAAACAGATTCATGTTCTAAAGCAATATTTCCCAAACTTTAAAAAACTGAGATTTTGGTGAGACAGTCATATCGCTTTTTGGGCAGAGGCAATTTTGGAGTAGTGATAATACTATGTTATCTAGCTTAGAGATAATGTCGTATATCTGTATACTAAATAAGAAATAATAGTTAATGTCAGCATCATTATTTTATTTTTTTCAGTAACACTATTAACTGTTTAATGTGAGAAATAGAACAGCTTGTGCTGAGAAGAAATTGGAGTGAAACTCTTGGTCTATAGTTATAATTTTTAGGTGTAGATGGTGCTTCAAATTGATAAGATGGTTTTTTTTTATTGTCTTCATGCTAACCAGTGCAGAAAATCCACCTTCTGGAAAGGTTAGAAGATATTTTATCCAACAAGGACTTTATCTTTGCAAGCAGAGGTTGAGATTTAAATGAGCAAAGGTATCTGCAGTGTGTGCTAATTTACATAACCATTTTCAGTCACGTAAATGGTCCTGCATGTTTAATCAAGAAAAATCTGAAGTTTTTTCCTTAGTTCAAACAGGCAGTTGTGGACATTTCCACAAGAAAAGTACTGCACTTCAATTAGAAAAAGGAGTTCAGTGCGATCAGTGCCCATCTTACCACAAATCTGAAAAAACCAGGCATCTAGAGGGTGGCTTTTCATAAAATTCACAAACATGTTGTATAAACCTTTGATAGCACTTCTCTCCTTTGGCAGTTGCAATGTGACAGATTGGAAGTCATTTGTTGTTGTACAAAAGTAAAACTAAAAATTCTGCCCTTTAACCCCTTAAAAACCTTTAGCATACACTATGAAGTACATGTCCCAGACTTCAGGAAACATGTATTCTTACATTAAATTTGATCACATCTTGACTGTTCCAGTGGTATGTGAAAAAATGACGAGTATCATTTTTACCATTTACTTGGTGTTGAAGATAATGACGTGAAAATATTAGCTTTTTAAAGCAATTTCTCATTCACAGTAGATAGATTTAGTTGCAGCTAAAGGCAGCAAAACCAGTTTTCTTTAGCCATTGATCAAGGTGCTGTGGAAAAATTTTAGCCCAATTCTCTATGCAGGACTGCTTTAGCACATGAAAAGCTGTTTTCAGGTTTTGCCACAGCATCTTGCTTGGTTTGAAGCTTCTTTCCAAAGAAACTAGAAATATTTACTGAATAAAATTGGCATGCACATATTTCTTAAGGGAAGTACTGCCAGAACTGTTAAGTACTTCCTCAGTGTCTTTATCATTTTGCAAATGAAAACCTTAAGTAAACTGGAGGTGGCAGATGATCCAACAAGTCACTGGTTGTAAAGCGAGAAACTCTTTGTGGTCTTTGTTGTGCTTTCAGGTGATTATCCATTTGCCAAATGTTTCATATGCAGTCAAACTGGTCACCTTTCCAGATCCTGTCCTGATAATCCTAAAGGGCTGTATGCTGCTGGTAAGTGTTTGTTATTATTTTATAAATTTTTTAAAAGTTTTTGGTCAGTCTATATATATATATTCTATATATAGAAAAGTATATTAAATCTCTTTATGATGCATATGTTTTGGTAATTCATTTCTTGAAGCCACTATTAATCAGATTTTAGCCATTAGTTAATCATTACCATAAATTTGAAGGTGACCTTTATGGGATTCAGATGTTTCCAGAATAAAATTGTGTCACTCTGTCAGAACCAGTTTGTGGTGTTTGGTACATGTTGTGGTTTTTATGTTCTGGGTTCCTTAGGAGGGTAACAATCAACTTAAACTTGATTTCTATTTTATTTTTTTGCTAGGTGGGTGCTGTCGCATTTGTGGCTCTGTGGAACATTTCCAGAAAGACTGTCCTGAACACCATAATCATGGTATCTAATCTTGTTACATGTTAAGAAATTGTACTTGCTGTGTTTATAAAGCTGCGAGGGTGAGAGAGCCATTGCAGTTGGCACTTTTGGAAACAGCACGAAACAGGATCACACCCTCCTACGTAAGGCCACTACATTGTAGTGTGACACTGATTCATAACTTTTTTCAGAACTGTGTTAAACTCAAAATTTCTATATGGGCAATCTTCTGTAACTATCTTGGACAAGTTGTAAAAGTTCCTTTTAACAATTCTATTAAATTAAAGCTGTACTGAAACTAGTGAAAAAAATGAAAATGCGCAAAACTCAAAATGAATGCTGATTCTTGTCATGTATGTTTATGGAATTAACCAGTCATTTTTCATACAGTCCACCATTTTCTCTTTTTTTCAGTTTTTTGATGTTAAATTTAATCACATTTTTGTCAGTTGTGGTAGTACACAAGTGGAAATGTTTTTTGTTATGCCATTCATTGGTGTGTAAGTTAATGAAGTGTGCAATAATAGGTGAAAAAGTAATTGGCCCATAACTTTTATGAACCTACTTAAGGGGTAAGTTAGTCTGCTGAGTACAATCAGGCCTAATTTTGCCAGCCATGTCCAGTATAACTGCCAACTACAGTACCTTGTCTTCACGCATAAAACTTTTATTTTTGCTTGGCAATCGATTATTTATTATCCTCTGTACACAATATTAGTCCCCTCGCATAGAGTATTTTCTGAATGAGTGATTTCATAGAATGAATGAACCCTGTTATAGAAGAGTAGGTATACTGTATTAAATATTTGCATGGCAGATTTTAATATTAGGAATGGCAGGGAAATTATGCAAATGGATACTTGAGTCTATGCTAAATTTATATTCTGGAACTTCTGATATTTGAGAATTTGATTCTGTTTTATTTTGTGCTAAGATTATTTTTCCCCTCACAGGTAATGCCATCACCGTGGGTCGCTTGTCGAACAAGATGAGTGCTGATCATGAGGATGTTCATGTTCCAGTGAAGAAAATGAACCCCAAATCAGAGAAAGTGGTTGTCTTTTGAACTGTAGATCCTCTGAGATGTAATGGGAGAAGGGGAAGAGCAGACAACAAGAAATGATCCTGAAACATTTTGTATGTGTGTTATTGGAAGCTACTTGGAAAAAGAACTATACCATAAAACTTTTCTTGGTTACATGCCGACATAAAGCTGAGCTGCGTCCTGATTAGTGGATAATAACCGCTTGTTGGAAAACACATTTTTCCTGTGAACTTAAATATTTATGCCTTGTTCAGAATGTTTGTACCTGTCTATCTACTGAGTTCCAGCTGGGGTGGACAGACTAGGAAGTAGTGTGTCAATTGCTGTATCTTGTGTTTTGACTGACTACACAGAAACTGACACGCTACTACAGCACGAATGAGGAGTAATATTTCTCTCTGTTGTTGCTAATTATCTGTCCACATCTAAATTGAATTTATCTGAATTAAAAACAGTGAAATTTTTTTTACCATATTTCAGACCAGTTGTAAATATATACTTGTTACAAGTTATTTTCTTATTGCCTCACTATTTTCAACCTATTTTCAAATATAGTTGGTAGTGGAGGGTAAGATGGACAAGGACCTAAAACTTTTATAAATTTTTTTTTCCATTCAGACAGTGTGAGCTGCACCCAAATCTTTACCTAAATGCTGTGGTTGCATGGTTGCATTCACTGTGCAAAAAAGCCCCTGAGATGATCCAGCACCTTGTAGCGGTCTGCAAGATCCAGGAAGGGACAGCGTATACTGAGAGGCACACAATGGGCAGGGATTATGTACGGAAACATCTGGTCTAGACATTCTCAAGTCTAAACGGGAGGCACCACAGATTGTGGTGGAGAACAACAGAGCAATGATGCTGTGGGCCTTCTTCATCCAGATAATCTGTACCTGTTTATCTAACCAATCAGATATAGTGGTAGTAAAGAGGAGAAAGCAGCAGTGGTGACAGATGTGGTGATTCCCAGTGATAGAAACATCAGGAATAAGGAATGTGAGAAGATGAAGAAATATTAGGAATGGAAAGAAGAACTGCAGAGAATGTGGACGGTGAACATTAAGGTAGCCCCTTTGGTGGCAGGAGCACTTGAGGCTGTGACCCCAAAGCTGGAAGAGTAGCTCCATCAGATCCCGGGTATGACAACATCAGTTTCAGTCCAGAAGAGCGCAATCCTAGGAACAGCAGAAACACTGCACCATACTGTGCCTAATACTGAGAATCTGAGAAAAGATACCACCCACAGGGGGAAAAAAAACCACAGTGAATAAGGAATTTTATACATATAAAATTCAGAGAGCAGAGCAAAGTAGCTCAGCAGAACAATGCAGCACACACGTAGTTCAATAGTGAACACACTCTAGTTTTCACAAACTGCTTTTATGCGTGGCTACAGGCATTGGGGGCCTATTGCAGAAACAGCGGTGCAAGGCAGGTACACCCTGGACATGCCAGTCCATGTCAGGGCAATTCCACACATAAACCGTAGGCAGTTTACAGTCACCAATTCACCTGAAACACGTTTAAAGACAGCGAGTAAAGACAGCGAGCGGAAACAGCAGCACCTGGTCAATCAGTGTTGACAGAAAAACTGGAATATTTCTGGCTTTCTGAGGGTCTTGGATATTTCTAGGAAAGATGTAGTGTGCTGAATAAAGAAATAAAGTTCTCCTTTACCCAAAACTATCTTCTTAAAAAGGTAATCTCAAGAAAATAAACAAATTGGAAAACATAATTCTGCAAATGTGCTCATATTTACAAGGTTTGTTTTTATGTTAATCTGAAACAATATGCAATGTATTATTTTTATTTAATTCTTACATTTTTATAGTTTACATACAGTTGGTGTCAACATATCCTGCAGCATAAACCTTAACACATTTTCCATACAATGTGTAAACGGAGCATCTGCTCTAACTGGTCACCAAAGTCACAATCCATGGAAATTTTCTTAGCTCTGCAATAAAGCTACATATATTTGAATTTGGCTGCTGTTTACAGCTATGAAACTGAAAATGCTGCATGTTCTGTCTGACAGCTTGGGGCTGAAGTGATGGCTCACACACTCCATAATGTCTGTGTGTGAACCAGCAATAGGAAGGTGAGGAGCCAGCAGCGAATGCAAAGTGCAATAGGCAGCTGCTCCACATGCACATAACAAGACTGACCTCTCCTTTTCTTCCTTGAAAGAAACACTCCATTTTTTCTGCATATTCCTTCTAGGATCCACTCTCTGGGTCAAACTCGTGATTTCGCCCCAGTGTTGCCGTACCAAAGTGACCATCAGCAAGAGTTCAACAGAGAAATTTGCAACACAGTGAAGCTCTCCAAAGTTTGTGGGCAAAAACAGAACTGAAACTATCTGGAGCATTGCTTTTTTTCATCAAGAACACACACAAGTAGTCAATAATGAACATCACAACAATGTAGAGGATTTAAACACTCATAAAATGAAACACACAACACCAAATACACAACAGCTTTTAAATTTGATTGTTTTCTCTGAGTTTGTCTTGTGGTAATGCTTCCCAGTGCTAATAGAATATATTTATTTACTCTTCCTTTCTAGGTTCTAGGTTGCCATACATAGAATGGAAGAGACTTTGATATTCCCCTTCTTTGAGCTTTTGTGAATGATGAGAAGGCTGTCCAGGATGCGGGAGTCACCACATCTTTTCACTCAACATCTGCATGCCTCGGAGATGTCACCCACTTCTTGCCGTGTGAAAGGACCTGTTTACCAACAGCTAGCTCTGTAGTGAATTATGTGCTTCATCTCGCCAAATTGTGCACACACACACACACACACACACACACACACACACACACACACACACACACACACACACACACAAGCACACAGAAAAGGTTTCAGTACCAAGAGCTGGCATGAGTACAGAGCAAATCACTCATAGGCTTTGTGAGGCTAGAATGCTAGGAATATAGACACACAAACGTTATTATAGTGATGCAAAACACTGATCAAAATTTGGATGAAAAGTAAATAAATTCACCTCACCTGGTGTCTTCTGTAGGTTAAGTGTTTTAAAGAGGACATTGCTGAACTCTGGCTCACTGTTGCCAAGATAACAGGTCGAATATAGCGGCATTAGATGTCAGACTATTGAGGGTTAAAAAGGGACTGTATAAATGCCATACTGGAACTGACAATTGGCTGTCAACATGTGGCAACCATGACTTGAGTTAATATCTTTTATGAAGAACTAGCTTCCAATCCAATAACAAGGCTTGAGGGGAACTATTTCATGGTGTCACTGCTGGTAAGGCCAAAAATAAACAGTAATATTACCCCTTAGAGCAGGTAACTGTATGGATACATTACATATACATTATACAGCTATTCAATAGATTTTTTTCTATTCAAAGTAGTTTGCATAAAGATGGGTGCTACAGTAATAGTATGCTTTTTCTTACGCTGAAAATAGAAGCTATTATTTTAGCTACAATCCTAAACAACCTCAGTACATTGTCTTTCAAATTATTTTTAAAAATGCTAAACGATAAACACATGCATGGTCAGGTATTTAAAAGACGCAGCGTTCTTTTTGCAACTGCAGTGATGATCTTCTCCTAAACATTTTGTTTTGGTGCCCACTGTGGGTCCTTCAAAGAAAAACTCAATTTTTTCTGCATATTCCTCCTAGGAGCCACTCTCTGGGTCAAACTCGTAATTTTGGCCCCGTGTCGCCGTCTCAATGTTATTATGTAAAGTGATTATTCTTCCTGTTCAAGACAAAACACAGAGGTATGATGAGGGCCAGCTGTCACATGGTAAAGCTTCCAGACATCAGAAAATAATTGGATGGACTCTTCTATCCAAAGATGGGGCATTTGAAGTATTTGCTTTATCAGTGAAAGATCATAAACTTTTGTTTTAACCTTCTTGTTCTACCTGAGTGAAAACATACTGCTATACTTACATTTTGAAGAGATATACTTTATATTAATCGATCAATTTCTATCACGTTATCTTGCAATGCACGATATGCACGGGTTATGTCATCAATAGTCATTGAATAAGACTGGGGTGTTTAGGATAGTTCAACATCAAACACACCCCAGGCAACATTTCCTACCATTTGTCGTCACATTAGAGACTATGTCACGGCCTTGAGCACTTGGGCATGACGTCAATAGCAATGACCCTCAATTATTGCTCTTAAAAATATGGTGAAAAATTATTTGTTGGCTTAGTAAGTATTAGCAAGGAGAAGTAAGCAATAAATGGGCTAATGAAAATTAGTAGCATTTACTCAGTTCTTTAGCTTTACTTGACATGTGGTAATATGTTTGTAAAAATATCAGTTATATTTGGAGGAATGCATGAAATGGAAGAATAACTGCAAGTGATGTCAACATTCAATTAAATTTAATTAAACTCAGCACTGTTTATGTGTGTCACGCGTGGTAAACAATGCACTACACAGTCCCTAAAAACAAGTGTTTTTTATCTAGAAAATTTGGATGCTATTGTAATGGTTCATAGGTCGAAACCATTCGCGTCCAATTAACAGAAAACCGTCATTGTTAAGAAGCAGTTTTTCGTCTTTATAAACTTGGAGTTTCCAGAGTGCAGAGCTTTGAATACCTATGCAAGCACTATATTTCAGTTTATCATTTTTTAAAAATATTTGCAAATAAGTAGCTTTTTTGGCTCTGACAACTTAGTACGAGAGCATACGAGTTCACAATGAAAATACTGATAAATACGTGCGATTATAATTTGTAATCCAGGTAATGGCGATAATTTTCAAGGGAGTGGAATACTTTTGCAAGGCACTGTATCTGCAAAATCAAGTAGTGTCTCTGATTTATGAATTTTGATTAGTAAACTTTTTGCCAATACAAACTTTTTTAAGAAGCTGAGTTCTTTTTACAAGTGCTGGTTCTTATGATGCACTGTGGGAGACATGGGAGCGCAACATCAGCGTGTCTTAGTGAGTGTGAACGGTCATCTATAGTATGGAGCAATTTCTTTGCTTAAATCTCCCAGGAAAAAAACCATCTGACTGTTAACAGAATCTACCTGTGCATCTTTATGCACATTCCTGCGCACCTCTGCTGTCTTTTCATTGTAAAATCATTCCAGGCACTTTAATACCCTTATTTTGGGAATGTGATTGTAAAAAAGTTTACACGGGAATCATTAAACTACTCAAAAAACCATCGACAGAAACTTTGATTAGTCCCCATCAATTTTCTTCATGAACCACAATCCAAATCAGTTTTTCATAAAGTTACATGTCCTCAGAATGTGTTGTGTGCCCTGCAACAGGTATTATTTAGTTGGATCTCAGTCGTTCATTGTCACACACTCAGATAGCATGAAATGAAGTTCCTTGCATCCATGATGTGCGTTTCAGGGGAGAAAGAAGTTTTTGAGAATAAAAAAGAAGAACAGATGCATGGACAGGTATTTAAATAACACAGCGTTCTTTTTGCAACTGCAGTGATGATCTTCTCCTAAACATTTAAGATAATATAGACAGTGCTGCCGACACTGTGGCTAATTTTATGTGTTTGGAATGTCTTGCAAGTATTGACGTGATAGGAAAAGTTTGGGATTTGGAAGAAAATACAGAGAACTTTGTCTCTATTACGCAAATGGAGAGTTGGTCGCACTCAGTCTATTCTGATGGTTTTGAACTTGGCTCAACAGGTCCTACTATAGTCTGTAAGTGGCCTGCTATTCTGGATCAGTATGGACTAGGTTATCGTAAGCAGGGGGATCCAAGTCTACGCCACATAACCAATGTTTAATTTTTGCATGCTGCACCTCTACATCTAATCTTTTAGTGTATAATTATCTCATTTCTTTGCTTTGTCTTCAGCAGCCCCAACAAGGCCTGTTGATTCTGCCTGTGGCACCTGACAGGAGCCGAACACTGCATGTCGTGATGGATGAGACCAGCGTATCTGCATAAAGTGAGAGAGTAAATCACACCAAACATAAAGTCGCACCCAAGTGTTTTAAGAGGGAAGAGAAGCTTTATATCAGTATATTCAAATAATGTACTTCTCAATGTATTTACAAAAAAACTCAGCAAAAAAATAAAAATTAAACACATCACAAATGAAAAAATTAAAACGAGAAAGTGGTTCATTTACAAAAGTCTCTCTGCAAGTCCACCACGCAATATTTCACGTAAAAAAGTAGATACTATTACAATGGTAGTAATGCTAAAAAGCAAACTCTTTTCAAAGACATTTCTTAAATAGTTCACAAAACACAGATGAAATTCAAAGCTAAAAAATAACTTTTTGCTGCATCAAAAGATAGACGAGACAATACAATTCACAGAACTCAACAATTATAATAATAATTACTTACAAGAGACATTGTCAGAACAATAGGCAGTGGTTAATGGTAAGAAAACCAAAAAAGCATTAATTACACCCATACCCCCAAAAATAATATACAAGAAAAATCACAGTTTGTCCGGATGACACAACTATAAATTAAATAAAATTATTGAAAGGAAATATATTGCAGTTCTCCAGCAAATACCTTCTCCAAGAAGAACATTTTCATTTCATAATAGGAAAACCACATCTTTTGTAGTCCATTCAGCTTTTAGGCTCTGCTAGTACATCTTACTTCGGTGACTTGTTGTTAGTCTAATATTTGTATTAAATCACAAATCACTAAGTTTTTATAAAATGAAAATTTTGCAGTACAAAATACTACTTGATCATATGGAAGATTTATTATTTTCGGGTAGGTCTGTCAGAAACCAGTGATATTAAGGATAAAAATATTAAGGATCTTCAGGTGTCCTTTAATGTCATGTGTTCTATGCTGTCATTGTTGAAATTCTCAAAGTTAAACATTTTTTAACAATACAATTACAGTACCAGCAATTTCTAAAACAGTTTATCTTGTCAATATTTTAATGCCTTTGAAAAGATATAGAGTTGTAGAAGTACAAATATGTAATTTTGAGAAGTTCAAACATTTTTCATGCCAAAATTACCAATCAAGTTACTTCTAGTGTCAGATTAATAACTGGTTCCAAAAGAATGCAAGTTCACAGAATTTCCAGAATCAATAAGATCTAATTTTTTGATGGAAGAGAAAAAAATGGGGGGTTAAACACTAGCAAATAATACAAGCAATATAATGGAATGTGTTACAGATAAGAGTTTAACGATTAAAACCAGAACAATTAACTATACGGAACACAGTTAAAGTTCCTTTAATCTAAAATGTAAAATATCTAACTTCATTCCTTTGGTGGCAGCAAACTTTCAAGTCACAATTTTAATCAAAAATTTTACTAGTTCTGTTCAACAATGTATTGTAGAACTGAAAAACATCTTAGTCCAACATGTTTTATGGTGAATTTCTCAATTTTCTTATTGTGGAATGAGAGAGAACCATAAAGGATAAGTATCATGGTTCTAGAAGCACTCTGTGCTCAGCCATCCAGCAGAGCTGGGAGTGTTAGAAACAAAAGATAAATGGGGTTTAAAACTACACTGTGGGTCAAAGCTAAGGCATTGCTGGGGGCATAATGCCTAACACTGGGGCTGCTGGAAAAGTGAAGCCCGGGTGAAGTCAGACATAGTTTGGGATGCAGGTGTTGAGAAAACTGGTGGCTGCTCAACATACAAGTAAAACATGAAAAAAATGTGAAAATAATCTGGAGTTTCAGGAACCATTAAACATATTTCTTGATGGTACAATCAAAAAATGTATCTAGCTACAGTAGCTGTATTCTTTTTCCTCTGTTTTTATAAATATAATAATACATTTAAATTAATCAGACAGCATAACCCCATTTTCCAAATCTCATGTAGGGTGTCAATATAAATTTCAGACCCTAACCTACCCTTGGACTTTTATTTTGTTCATTAAATGATTTTAAACATATTTCTCTTTTTTTCAGGTTCTATTCAAAAGTGCACAGAAAGGTTTTAGTTCCTCATATTTCAAATTCTGATTTTCATATAAATAAATCCTTTTCTCACTCCTGTACAGATTGAGAAAAATTTTAGGGAAAAAGAAAAATAAAATATAAAATTGCTGAACTGTAATGTACAAATGAAATCAAACCTAAGTTCATCCTCATTTCATTGCTGAAGTTCTTCTCTGTCCAAGAAATACACGTCTCTGTATATATACATAAACATGTATCTATGATAATACAATGACATATGTACACAAATATAGAAAATATTTAAGTAAAACAGTAAGTAGTTGCCTTTTCAGTCTTTTTTTTAATCTGGGGAGGGGATTCAGTCTTTTAGCTTAAAGATCTGCAGAAAGCAAAAGATGACAAAAGCAAAAGAACCAAAAAGTGGCGGTTCGGACCCACTTTCCTCCCAGGCAGAACAAGGCGGGATACAGCAGACGTCAACTAGATCCTTGTTTCGATAAACACTCCACAGGATGCCCACAGAGCCGATCACACGCTCATGGTCATGTTTGGAGAATACTGCAGAGACAAAAACAGAAAAAGCTTTAAAAAAAGCAGTGAACAGATTTCATTGTTGAAGTTAAAATGAAGGATAAGGGAGCTACAATGGAGAAAATTTAGAAAATTTAGAAAATTTAAACTGGGCTTTGAAGTCTGTCTGCAACTTGTTTCATTTTTCGCCCCAAAGTCACTTTCCTCCTTAGGCCAATAAAAGCCTAATAATAAAAATGACCCTTTATGTATTCAAGCTACATCAAAATTAAATGAAAATGAATGGAAAATAAAAATATGCTGATTTGAGAAACTATTCAATCCTCAATCCATCATTTCTCTTGTTACTGATCAGCACTGTGGGAAACAGGTGAATTAGGCTGTTCCATATAGATGTTCCGTTTAGGTGCATTTTACTGTCACTAGTTTAACAGATAAACACAGAACATGGATACGTCAGCAAACTGCTAATAAAAAGCACCTGGAAAATGTTTGGAAGGTTAAAAATTAAGTAGATCTTTCTTAGCACAAGGACTCAGTATAAAATGACAAAAATGAATAAATTACAAATAAAAATGAAAAACACTTATTTTAACCAGCAAAATCATAGCATTACCATATATACTATCCTGTACTTTGAGATACGACAGATTGTTATACATTCTTATTATACTCCCTGCAGAGTGGGGTCAGTGTATTTTGTTTCTTCCGATTAAGTAGTTGGGAAGGAAATACATATATATTGAAAAAAAAAATCTTCAGGTATAAATGTGCATTTCATTTATATAACACCTACAGCAAGAGAACAGAGGGTACGTACACTTTCGTTCTGAAAGGGGTTGAGAAAGCTGCCGCCCATCTCGCCATCATCCCGAGGAGTGCCTGGCTGGTTGCTCATACTCATGTTGCCAGGGGAATTCTGTTCACACAGAGGAAACAACGGGATTCACGGTGACTGATTGATGGGAAATACAGAAAAGGCAGTCAAACAGAGCTAAAGGGCAGGAATGCTTTGCAAAGACAATACCTAAATAACTGTTCAAAAAAATGAGAATTAGATGGATTATTATTGATTAGTACCGATTGCATTGTTATCAGGAGAAATGTCTAAAAGAATTCACATACGCAAAAGGTTATTGGAATGAACTGTAACTGTCATGGGTGATGGTGGCAGCAGGAAATTATTGACAAAATCTGCATTAATTCTACAGGAAATGAAATGTTGGTTTTGTGGTTGGCATCAGTCTAATAAGAAATATATTTAGAAATAAAAGCAATTCTTTTGACATTACCAAGAAAGCAGCCTTTGAAAGCCTGCCTTCACTGTGATATGGCCCCCCAATCCCAGCTGTGTAGCAGGAGCCATTCAGAGGGACTTGCCAGGGCAGCCGCAATACCAATCGTCTAACAAGAAGTTTTTCCACTGCTTTCTACAAGATAACGAAAGCAGATACCTGTGGACGTCCCACAGCTCTAGGGGTGGGATTGGGGGAATTATATGTCAAAAAAACTAAGACTATTTTACGACTCTGACCAGGACAAAGGATACAAAAGTACAAAGGATAGTTGAACCATGATGCAAAACATTGGCATAGTAAGTCTTCCAGTCATATAGCTTGTGCTGAGAATTGAACAGTCGAATGAGTAGGATGGTGACCAGACAGAGAAAACAAACAAATGTGGATGTCAGTTAGCAGGATACTAGAGCTACTGTGAAGGCAGCATGATGGCCTGCTGGGTAGCAGTGATTCCATACTCCTTGAGGCCTCTGTTTATTAACAAGGGTTTGAACGTGGCTCTATCTGCCTTGAGATTGCATTATCTCCCCATGTTCTCTTGGATTTCCACCACAATCATCAAGTAGGTTTCCTCCAACTTTCAAAAGACACAAGTTTCTGCTGAATTTGTGAAATAATTTGCTCTTAGCATATACGTGTGAGAGTACACTGTGATGGAGTGGTGCCCCCTTCACGGTTACCTGCCTTATGCTTGATGATTCCTGAGACAGGCTCAGGACCATCATAACCCAGAAGTGGATAAGAAATTACTGAAAATTAACAGAGGGATAGATGAATAGGGTTGTTGTGAATAAAATGAGAACAGGTAACAGTATTAAAAATGTAAAATGTGTGGGAAGAAAATGATGCCAGGAATGGTAATGAGAACAGAGAACATAACTTGATAGGTATTTCACTTCTCGTATCTTAGATATGAACTACTGGTTGGTACGGAGGAGTATCATCCACATGAAATACATATAAACTTGATTTGTTGGTGCCATCCAAGAAGACAAATGAGATTCTCACCTTGGGGATGCTGTCCATGTCACCTGATCCTAGTGGATGAGAAACTAGAGTTAATATGGAACATTTTATGTTTAACTAAAGATGCTGAGACAGCATGTGTTTATTAGCAATCTTTGGTGATTTTGTCAAACTGGCTACTTTAACCTTCATATTAAAGCTAAACGAGTGAAAACAAAGCTACTGTTTGCAGTGTGATTATAATTCTAATATTCATTGTTTTGGTAGCATAATGTCTAGATTCAAAACCAGACTGTACACAAATTACATCAAAATAAAAACACATAAAATATAATATATATAATATTTAATTATAATTAATATAGTATTTAATTTCCCGGAAACACATCTCTTTGGACTGTGAATGAAAATCATAGCCCCCAGAGGAAACATAAACTCTACACACACTGAGGTGGATTCAAGCCCACGCTCCATCAACCCAGGTACTATTCCACCAAGCTGCCTACTTTTAAAAATTGAGGTAAGACTTAAATTTCTATCATTTATTTTTATAAAGATTCAAAAGACCCAGGTCTGGATCCTACCTCTGGATAATGCACCCTTAAAATCGCTCCATTAAAAGTTAGCCAGGTGTTTATGTGGGTAAATCATTGCTAGGAGCTTCACACTGTAAGCTGCAGATGAAGTGACAGCTAAATGAATAACAGCAGTAATAATGATCTATGCTACCTTTTCATTTGCTATTAAGATACCTTAACCAAGGCCAGTTTTATTCTTAGGAGGAAGTAGGCAATTGCAACAATGAAATTTGCAACTAAAATCCAAAAAAATAAATTATAATCTTGGATAAAATAAAAAGACCTTCCTTAATAAACAAGAGACCGTCAAACAAAGCCATGGGAGGTTACTTTGACACGTTTTCAGTATATTCAACATCTCGCAGCACTGAACTCTGCTCAAAACCCCACACATCTGCTCTCATCTCCTGTGTGTAACGCAGGAGCTGCATAGAGATGTGACACCAGTGGTGGGACGTTCAAAATGTCCCGGACTGTGCATTCTGCCCCAAAGAGTATAAACATGCAAATTATTGTCAACACTAAGTGTTTTATAATTGGGTAACTGCTGTTTACAGTGTTTATCATGCTGAAGTCATGGGCTGATAGTTATATAGTTGTTTTCACATGGCCTGGGAGGGCATTATTTATTTACTCCCCCCCATTTGAAATAATGGGAAATAGCACTTGTTATGTAAAAAATTTGGAATCCGATGCCTTTTCAAGGATGCGGATTTGGATACTGAGGGTTTATTGTGTTTTTGTCAGAAAAACAAACTTTGTAGCACCACTGTAGGGTTCCGCTTTGTGTGCATTCCTGTACTATTGTTGCGTTTAAGACTCAATTTCAGACATGCACATTATTAATAAAGAGACTTTCTGAAGATGCCTGTCTCCAGACCCAATGCATGGCAATAACACAAAAACACTTCAAAATGAAATTCAACAATTGAATTAATTCAATCTTTAGTGTAATGGAACAGTAAAGACAAAAGAACTGCAGAAAACAGATAAACGGAGAGTCCAAACAGTAAATATGACTATGGAGACTGTACCAGGTGAAAATACCAAACAAGGGGCAGCAAAAGTTGAGAACTTGGCGCAGCCTGAACTGTAACTGGGACCGCATAATGGCTGTTGTCTCATGCCGCTTTACTGCTGGGAGTTGCACAAACACGCAAATTCAATCCTTGCTAAATTCAAAAAATGCTTCCCGATGCTTAAGCAGGGGCGTTAAAAGAAACTCCAATTCTCGGAACTGTAACGGGATTTACTGCAAATATATTCTACTGCCACTAGGGGGCAGGTTAGACTACTTAAGTTAATTTAAAGATAATGCGCAGTTTTTTAACCAAGATATTCCACGGACTTTTGACCTCGTCGCCTCATCTTCTAAAATATCAACGACAGAGTTTATGAATAATCAGTTATTAAATACAGGTTTCCGCGCTTAATTTGCTCCTGAAAACACCGCACACATTGAACTTGCGCACATGGGATGCTTTTTAGCGTTATTTTAAACGGGGAAAACCCGACTTTCCGCAACAACACCGAACAGCGTAAAACACGCTGCAGCGCGTGCAGCACCGCCCCACGTGGCACAGCAACCGCATTGCGCAGCAGAACGTCGCGCGGTTGCGCAGGAACCGCAAAATGTGCCATAAAAGACTAAATGAAGCAAACAGCTGAAATAAAAAGCTGGTTAGACATGAGCGCGCGTGCACGGGTATAAATCCGTAACACTATACAATATAGTTTATTACAACAGATACAACATTGTAACGGCGTGCGAGGGCGGCGTTACTAACGGAGGGCACAGGAGACAAAGTTGCGGGAAGACGGATTTAAACTTTGTGCGGCATGTTCAACAGCAGCGCATGGATTGATCTTGGTTTTTATTGGCGTTTTGTTTTTCTTTTTATTATGTACAAGCTTCGGAAAAAGATGTTACAGTAAAAGTTTCTATTTAGACACCGATATTTAGGTATTTGTTTTCATACTGGCTTTGCAAGCCTTATTACATTCTTTTCAAGTTTTTAAAACAAGATTTTCTACCTTTTCGGCCCCATGCTGCACTTTATTTGTCAACACGAGACAGGATATTAGCGGTGTCCCCCTTACAGCTTGCCGTATTGTCGCAAAGCAGTATGGGAATTTCTTACTTGTGTACAAATTTCTGGCATCGCGCCGCGGCTCTGTCGCGCACACCGGAGGCTGGTATTAAAAGATTAGCTGCTTTATGGTGAAATTAGGTATACCAGGGTAGAGCTGTATTTAAGCTTATATGTGATGGTAGTCCATGATTCTTTTTATCTTTTCTTATCTTGCCTTGTCTACGTGATGGGAATAGATCAGTTTCAGTGACGTGATGACCAGTGGAAAGCATTAGTTCACACGAACCACGTTGCTCTTCTAATGATTGGGAGATGTTTGCCAACACATTCAGTTTTGTTTCAAAGGGTCTACAGCTACAATCCAATGCAAGAGATTCTTTGCTGTTTCTCTCAGCTTCTACTGTCCTGTGCAATGTTGTCCTTAGGAGCATAACCTTTCTCAGCTGTTACTACTGGCACTATTTTTAAACATGTGCAGTACTTAGGAGGGGTGGGGCTGCTGCTGGCACTTGGTCCCCCAGAGGTTTATTTTCCTCTCTTGCCTCATCCTGGTTGGGGGTTTTTTGTTTTCCCCTCCTCAACTGCTGTCAGGATTACGGCTTTGCACTTATACCTGGTATAGTTGCTCTTATTAACACATAACCTCTATTTATAGCCTCACTTTATACATGTTACCCATTCTGTTGTCTTAATCTGCTGTTCAGTGCTGGGAGTCACTGGGTGAGAAGAAGTGCTCTATAAAAATAAACTGAATTGAATTCTTCCTGAAAAAAATTGTAAGTCAAATGCTTGCTAATGATTTGTCAGGTGACCTGCTAAAAACTATAACCAACTAAAATACTGCAGCATTTCAGCAGACTTGCCTGAATCATTACATACGAGTAGTTTCTGTCCGTCTCAAACATAGCAAAATATAGCTATAATTTTTCCACCGCTGCAACTTTCATTACTGAGAGATTATGCTGAAATGCTTAATCTGCAGCTTGATGGACACAGAATTTGGCATACTGTGAAAGCTACTTTTTTATTAGCATTATTAGCAGCATTATGTCACAGCAACATACAGGCAGAAACAGTACATAAGAGACTGCACGTCCACTTAAATACAGCAAGGGGTAAAGGTCACATGATGACAGTGTATCACAGGTACGATCATACAGCACTGTCTAAGTTCCAGAGGGGTGTCTGTACATTCCAAAACTGTTTTAAATTATTGTGTAGGCCAAATGTGACAGCAAAACAGATGGGGACAAGTCAAATTTTATACTAAAGGTCTTTTGAATGGTTGAGTGAACTTCCTTCTAATAAGCTTGTATGTTGTCACAGTCCCAGGATAAATGTATCAAAATGCCCAGAGCCACTTGGCACCTAAAGCACATCTGCGATGTCCCTGGAAACATCCTATGAAGATACACTGGGGAAGAGTAGATTCTGTGAAGGAGCCTGATGTTTCACTTCTGGAAGCCTAGGGAAGTGCAGGCTTGGAAAAGTTTTGCACATATAGCTGGCCATTCATCATCGCTGAAAGACATGTCAAGGGAGACAATGCAGTAATGCAGTAAAATGCAGAAATCCAGTCTCTGGAACTGTTCACTACAATGAGTTGTTTCAGTACTTCACTTAACTCTGTCTGATGTCTGTTCTCGTTGTCTGAGGCTGTGATGAAGTTACAAAGTTGTAGATATTTTTAAAAAATCTCTACTGGAAGGTCAAATTTAATTCTTAGATGGTCAGTGTTTTCATCTGAAAATAAATCTGAAATGTCCAACAAACATTTAGACAACCATTTCTGGAGCAAATTTTCGTGGGTGGTTCTGGGCTGAGAACAATAGAAGACCAGAGAGAAAGACCTCATGGAATCCCCAGGTATTTCTTAACATCTCTCCAGGCAGAAAGTGTTGGATATGACAAAGTTCATATGTTACTGCAGTCAAACTTTGTCTTGACTAAGCCGGTTTGGTCCGGTTTTATAGTTTTCAGTAATATTGTTTCCAGCCTCCTTTGTCAGTGTTTTGGTTACAATTTTCACGTCCACATTCAGCTGATAGATCAAATGATAGGTCAGCAGGAGGAGCAGTCTAAAGGATATTTTGTCTTTCTTTAAAATGAAGCTAATTGAAGCCATATTCCAAGAATGGGGGACATGTTCCTCTTTAAGCAAGCTGTTAATTCCCAGCCTTAAAACAACATGAATTCGGACCAAAATTTCTCACAAAACCGGGCTCCTTATGACCAGAACACCAGAGTGTGTCTCATCTGGTCTGATTTTGAAAAATTATTTTAAACAAATTAAATTCCTCCTCTGTAGTACAACAGACTCCTTTCTGTCAAAAAAAGATGCAGTGCTCATTCTTGCTTTAAACTCTGCGACAGACAAAGTTCAAAGCTAGTTATAGAACACTTAAAACTTTGTAATTCAGCAAAAGAAGTTCATGGACCTCACAGACATCTCAGGCAATGAGTTTACGATAGCTGTCAACAACAAATCCATACTGTTGTCTGCAGTTACCTAGTGACCCATTTATGTGGTGAGGCTCCATTCCAGGCATCCCCCCTATGGGACCATCACCTCCAGGACCCATTGGGAACTGTGGAACAAACAAAACAGAAACACAAGGGTTGTTGTCAGTTCGGGCAGCAGGACATGCTGAGATGCAAATTCCTAGAGTGAAACCAGGTGTTGCTACCAGATGCTGGCTTTAAACTCACTTACAAATCAAGCAGCGTAAATTATTTGACAATGAGAAAGATGGTAGACTAGTCCTCTTACACCATTGAAGCCTTTTTGCTACTGTATGAAAGCAGTACCAGGTTATAAGAAAATGAGTATTTAGGATCCTTTACAAAAATGTTGCTAAAATAGAAGACAATCAACAACAAAGGCCATGTTTATCATATGACCAGAAGGGACAGGCTTTTATTCACCTGGGCTTTTATTCAATAGCAGACGTAATAAATGTAAAATACGTTTAAGATTTATTTAAAAAATTTAGACACAAAATACTGGTTTTTAGTTGTTCTATGTATCTGTCCATTTTATGCTGTTTCTTATAATTTCTTACATTGGACCGGTTTGCTCCTGGGGGTACAGCACTGATCATAGTGTACATATTTTCACCGGAGTTTGTAGAGTCTGAAACAGAGATAAACCTAAATCAAAAGGCAAAAAAATGAAGTCTAGCATCTGAAACGAAATTTTATGAAGACAACAGCTTGCAATTGTAACAAACTAACATGGTGTGATTAAAAAAAAACTGCAGAAAGCATTAAGGACATATGTATAGCAGTTGGGTTTGAATGATACAACAAAAGGAATGTTACAGCCAAACAGATGTGGAAACAGAAAACACAAGATAGGAGGGCTATGGCAGGAGGTCATCATGGAAATACTGACTCAACCAGCCACCAACAAGAAGAACACGCAGAGAGGGACCCTACACAGCCGCTTATTTGCAATTTTGCATACAGCCACACAGACAAAGACACACATTTTGTTGGTAGCTCTGTAGTTGGCAGACAGCTCTAGAGCCTACCTGCTGGACTGGGCATTATGGGAGTCCCAGGTGGGCCCCCACCTCCAGGTGGACCCTAGGAAGGGGAATAAAATGTAACATTTACACTTTGTAGGTTTTTGCTGAACAGCAGCTTCCACTGCAGTGTAACACTGAGGCCAGGAAGCGTGGGTAGCTTTTCCTACAGACTGTCAGGTTACAGCATAGGGACTTATCACATCACCACCACTTAACACCTCCCACTTTATCATTACCACCATCACCACCATCACTGCTGACTTTGATGGAACAAAGCATCTTTCCTTTTTTTAATCAATTCACCATCTTATCAATTTGTTTATTTATTCACCTCTATCTATTCCTTTTACCTACTTAACTATATTCTGCTTCAACTTGTCTGTATATTATGTCATTACGTTGTCTCCTAGCACTGTGCAGGAGAAACTACATTTACAGTTTTACATCTGAATAATTGTAGAAAGACAATAATGTGAACCTTGAACCTTGATTCATCAGATTTTTATAGTGGTAGTTTTTATATTCCACTTCATCCTGATTCACTTGGTACGACTCAGCTTTTTGCTTCAGGGAAGCTATTGATTCAGCTTGTGATTCAAAAAATCCTCTGAAGAAGTGATCAAGTGCTCAGTCCTGAAAACAGGATCCTCAGAGCTATTCATGGGATCGGGTAAATTGGTGAGATTTGTTTCAGTAACAACACTGAGAGAGTTTCTTAGTTTAGCATTGACAGCATCCACCTCAACCAACTTTGTGAGCTTAGCTTCCATACTGCCCAGTCAAAAATCTCATTCATAATGCGCATACGGCTGAGTTGATGAGAACACGTCTCTTGCATCCATGCGATCAAATCTGGTACGGCTGACAAAGGAGCAACTGGCCAGAGCTCCAAAGGAATATAACAACCTACTTTGATTGTATGATCAGACCATCTTTGTCATTTTTGGAACAAGAGATGTCAAATTCTGTCAATTGTGGCACATGACCTCACAGGTCTCTGGAGTAGAAATTTAAGCGAATACATTAAAAAATGGCCACGTGACCAGTCATCATATTGTTTTGAATTGTACTTAGAGAATTATTTAATTATTCAGTTATTTGGTTACTCTAAATTGCTCATAGTGTGTGTGCAACCCTGTGATGGACTAGCACCCAATCCAGGTTGTGGTTTCATAGTCTTGAACCCAGTAATTCTGAGATAAGGTCCAGGGTGCTGCAACCCTGACCAGGGTAAATTAATTAACAATAATAGACGGACAGATGAAAAACTGTTTGGTTTTCACGTATCTGTAAACATTGTGTGAACTAGTGGGTGGCTCAGCCATGACATGGGGGAGGGCTGACTTGATGAACAGCTCCCTTCTGATGAACAGAATAATGACTACCAGCTGTGGACAGTTCACACCTCCTCAGTCAGACCATTTAAGCAGCTGCTGTGAGGCCTGTTGGGGAGGCTTTGGCAGGGAGTTTTGAGGGGGTCCCCTGGATTGGATTGGATGAAACTGGTGGTAGTTTTGTGGTTTGCCTGCTCAAGTATTTTGCAGATGCATCTTGTGTTTTGCTTTAAAGGGGCTGTGTTTCTGATTTTTAGTGTGAACCAAGTTGTTCCCTGTGTCCGTCTTGCTGACCTGGCCCTCATGACTGAATGAACTTCAAGCCAGCCTGACTAAGTATTGTTCTACCCCTACAGAGGTGGTCTACAAATGACAGATGAGCAACACACTCGGGCAGCTGTTTCTCTCTCTAACTCCTCTCCCATTGCTGGCTAACCATGGCCCACACCTACCGCATAGCTTCCTGGAGATGCTGAGGAGTATGGGATCTGGGGAGGAAGATGAACACAGTTAATGAACATCTCATACAGATACTACCAAACACTCTGAAAGACTTCTGAGCAGATTCAAATGTTACAAAAATCACTCAGTAATATCAAATCAATATAATAGGCCCGAAGAAACAATGAGATGCTGCTTTTATTCACCAAAACAGGGAAAGTAATTCCAGCTACTGGGAGTGTGTCTCGTATCATAATATCTTTCAAAGCACCATCTTATGTTGCAGGTTTCTTCAGAAATATATGGAAGTAAGGAAATTCACTTTTGCTCTGCCAGATGGATGAGGGCAAATCAATGTTAATGTTAACAGCAACATACAGTGCCTACAAAAAGTATTCATCCACTGGACTTCATTTATTGTTTTACAAATTACAATGGATTTAATTAGGCTTTTTTGACACTGATCATAAGAAAAAGACTCAAATGTCAGTGGAAACAAATTCTCTACAAGACTTTATTAGAATTGTTACACACAAGTCAGTATTTCACAGAAGCACCTTTGGCAGCAATTGCAGCCTTGGGTCTGTGTGGATGGGTCTCTGTCAGCTTTGCACATCTGGATGCTGCATTTTCCCCATTCTTCTTTGCTCAAGCTCTGCTGAGTTGCCTGGGGACTGTGAGTGAAGAGCTATTTTCAAGCCGGTTCTCAAATTCTCAATTGGATTGAGGTCTGGACTCTGAGTTGGCCACCCTAGGATATTAACACTGTTGTTTTTAAACTAATGCTTTGGCTTTATGTTTTGAGTCATCTTGCTGGAAAATAAATCTTCTCATAAGTTGCAGTTCTAATTCAGCTACTCAGACTCCAGCAGGTTATCGTCCTGTATTTGACTGCATTCATTTTAACTTCTACTTTTAGTCCTTCGAGGGGCTGCTACACAGAAGCAGCTACACAGAAGCAACTCCACAGCATGATGCTGCTACCGCCACGCTCGATGATTGCAATGACATGTTTTTGATGATGTGAGGTGTTTAGCCTGCACCAAACTTAGTGCTTAGTATGATGAACAAAAAGCTTATTTTGGATCTCATTAAGCCTTTAAACCTTCTTCCACTTGATTTCAGAGTCTCTCACATGGCAAACTCTAGCTGAGATGTCTTTTTTTATCTTTGGCACTCTCCTGTAAAGCTGCAATTGGTGAAGCACAGGGGAACAGTTGTATGCAGTCTCTCCCATCTCAGATGCAGACGTTTGGAATTCCTTCAGAGTTGCCATTGGTCTCTTGGTGGCTTCCTTCACTAGTGGCCTCCTTGCACAGTCACTCCGTTTTTGAGGACAGACTGATCTAGTCAAATTTAGAGCTGTACCACATTCTTTCAATTTTTAATGATTGACAACTTAACTTCACTTTATTGTATTCATCCCCTGACTGGTACTTTTCGGTAACCTTGTCACGGAGTTATTTGGAGTGTTTCTTTGTCTTCATGCTCTAGTTCTTGCTGACTCACCTACAGCTGGACCTTCCAGATACAGGTGTATTTATACTACAGCGATTTGAAACACCTTGCCTGCAAACAGGCGACAACTAATTATGCAACTTCTAAAACCAACTAGCTGCACCAATGATGAGTTATGAATTGTCACAATAAAGGGGGTGAACCAATGAGTTATTTTTGTACATTTTGTACATTTTAATAAATTAAAATTATTTGTGTTCACTTTGTCATTTAAGGGTCTTTTTCTGCTGATCAGTGTAAAAAGCTGAATTAAATCCACTGTGCTTTAATGTTGTAAAACAGTAAAACAAAGACGTCCAATGGGGGTGAATACTTTGTGGGCACTGTATAGTAGACTTTTACATTCCAAACACAGTAAAAGAAAAAAATATCTTAATAAAAAACCATACAAAATACACAAATTCCTATAATAGTGGAATACTTTTGTCAATAAAAACAAAATTTAATATTAGAACAGGGATTAATAACATTTGTATATTATACCGGGTAGTCAAACTGGTTTATGAAAACCAGGGAGTAAATATATCATTTAAAAATTTCTATTAACAAAATGTATTTTTTTCCATACCTCCCTTTTCTTCCCAACATACATATTGTTGTACAGCTACTTTGCCTATTCAGTTTTTCAGGAGGGGGCTGGGATCACAGAATTAAACCCAACCCTTCAAGTATTTCAAAAGAACATGATCAGCAGTGCATATGCTGGCTCTTTTGTATGAAGTATTTTGACTGGTCTAAAAATTGGGCAGGAAACTTTACACCGATGGTCAGGAGGCAGGTGTTTTACAGACGACGTTTAAAGTAGACCGTTCTGTACATATACAAAAGCCGTTCAGCACATATCTAGTATTATAATGAAGTTTTATACAATGCACCTCACCTAATACCAAGTCTTCAGTTAAATCCCCTTAATTTTAAATGAATTGCTAGAGAAAGCAGTTGTGTTTAAATGAAAGTGCACTGTAGTACTTAATGGATTTATGTATAAATACTGGTGAGAAACGCTAGGTTTTTTTGAACATCTTGAGAGGCATGTTCACACCCACAGTCCCTTCTGCCTGCACACTATATCATATTTATGACAATAATTATTGTACATTCACATGCTTTTATTCATTCAGCAGTCATTGATGATGTACAATGATGCCTAATGGCTATAAACTAGTATTTAGTTGACACCTCTATCCAAGGTGACTTACAGTACTAAACAGGCTACATTAATCTCCCTGCCATCATTCTCCTTTTGTACACCATAGCAATGAATCATAGACATATGCTACAAAACAGAGTCAATAATCTGCTGGGAGAAAACAGTGCCTGAAGAAAACCCACTGGGAGAACATATAAACTCACACATACTCGGGGGATCAAACCAGTGCCTGAGTGTACTATCCAGGTGATGTGAAGCACCGGCAATACCCGCCAGCAAGCACTTAAATAAGCGTTTTGAGACTGTGCGGCTGATGTACAGTACATCTGAAAAAAATCCTCCCAAAATTCCCAGTACAATGAGCAAAAGGCAATCTTTTGAGGCAAAGGGTGCCTATTTCATGTAATGCAGTAAGGAATTTTTGTTACACAGGACCAGTTTCTGAAGGGGAAGAATGTTATAAAAACATTAAAGGGCATAATGAAAACTGCATATGGAAGAATTTACAGAACTTGTCCTGCTGAGCTGTTCATTCTTAGTCTACAGGATTGGCTGAAACAAGACGAATGCTGTTCAAATATAGATAGTCCTCAGCAAATACTTTATTTGAAACGTGTGATCCAGCTAATAAAGAGTTTAACCAAACACAAATAATTAAGAATTCAGCTGGAGCGAAAACCAAGAGACACAGGGGTCTGCCAAGAGCAGGACTGAAAAATCAGTCAATGCAAAGTCACCCAAACAAATGTTAAAATACTTCCTGCAACATCTTGATGCACAAGTTCTGTTGTAGAAGGTACTCACAGAGTTGGCGTTAGGAGTGTTTGGCCAGGGTCTACCTCCAGGGCCCCTAAGAAACCAAAAGAAAGTCATTTTAACTCTCGGATTGTGGCATACGTTGGTGTTTTACTTTGACCAAGATAGGGGTGAATATGTCCAATTGATCGACAGCTTAAAGGGTTTCCATCCTAAAATCCTACCGGCTTTAAGCGGAAGACATTTTTGAACAGGCCATGTCAGGTTGAAGATGCCTACTGCCCTAAAAATGTGTTGGCTGTCACACTGCCTCTCATTCATATCTTCCATCTATTAAATGAAGCAAACCAAGTGTATAACACTAACTTAAGTGGCAGATTAATACAGCTGAACCATGGATGTGTTGATTTGACTACATGCATATGTCTAGAGGTTAAGAACATGTACTTAACTGAACCGAAAAACTCCTACTTTAACTCCCAGAAGGGGTCCTGCTGTTTTACCCTTGAACTGACTGTTGGATTGCTTAAGGAAACGTTACAAATGGCTTGGGGACATATTCTGAACTGAATTAAGTGGACAAATCTATAAACCTTTCTGGAAGTACCATATCAGGCCAGACTGCAGGTGCACATTGTGCCCAGAAGCCCCTGAGACTTTCCACCAGCTAGTAGTGGCTGCAAGATGCAGGCAGTGAATACTGAGATACATAACCAAGTGGCAGGGATCATATACAGGAATATCTACAAGGAATATGACCTGGACACTCCCAAGTCTAAATGGGAGGCACTGTAGAGTGTGGTGGAGAACAACAGAGCCAAGAACCTGTGGGACTTCCACATCTAGACAGATAAACAGGTACAGACTAACCAACAACCAGATATAATGGTAATATTCAAGGAAAAATAGAAAACAATAGAATACAGCAGTGGTGATGCTTGTGGTGATTCCAAATGCTTGGAAAATCGAAAAGAACCATCAGGATGAAGGAATATGAGAAGCTGGCAAAATATTAGGGAGTGGAAGAAGAACTGGAGAGAATGTGGAAAGTGAAAACCAATGTAGTACTGCTGGTGATAGGAGTAGTTTGGGACGAGATCCTTAAAATGCAAGAGTGGCTCCATCAGATCCCAGGTATGATAACATTGGACTCAGTCCAGAAAAGTGCAATCCTAGGAACAAGAAAAATACTGGCTTGTACCCTTAAACTCCCAGGCCTCTGGTAGGAAGCCTGAGTCTGAGGAAAGTTAGCACCCACAGGGGAAAACTGGGTAAGAAAGGAATTTATATACATAAATCTATTTATATCTATTTATACTTGATCTTTCATTCAACCTGTGAATAACTACTTGTCCAATGAACAATTTAAAGTGGCAAAACTACTTGAAATGCCTGTTTTTGGATTACGGGAAGAAATCCATGTGAACTCGGGAAGACCAGAGGGTGTATGTATTCACACACCCTGTGTATGTATGAATGTATGTATGTATGAATACACGTATTCATAGCGGGGCATTTATATGCGTATTTTGTTCTGTGCAAATTGCTGTTTTTTATGTTTGCTATGCAATTACATTTTTTACAAAGATATATAGCATTATGTTTTATTAACTTTTATGTAAGTTCAAGTTTATTGTAGTATAATCCATAAGCTGGTAACGGGTTTATACATGGTTTTTGGCTTCACAGCAGTGTAACACACATAAATACACACTCATACACTATGTTCAGTTTAAAGTCACCAATCCAGTTGGAAAATGTGCATTTGGACTGTGGGAATAAATTGGGCCATCTACAAAAGAACTGTATCAACACACATGGACAGCCATACACTGCAGGAGGAACTATTGAATGGAAATGGCTTTGTTATATTCTTTTAAGATAACTACTGTTAACTATTAAAGTAATTGTGCCCAATTTAATAGTATTTGATGATATTTTAGCAAATGTCACACATAAGAACTTTTACCTTTGTTGTAAACGGTAATTAAGTCTTGTAAGTTATTTTTCAAGAAGACATTACCTTTGTAAGGTGGGGGAAGACTGAACAATTGAAGACTGAAAATTCTTTGCATCTTTGAAAATTCTGAACTTGAATATTCACAACACCAGGATATTTACACACGTGCTCGGCCAGGAGAAGACGTGAAATTAAAGCCAAATGTATTTCCTCAGTTTCAGATCAGTTTTCAAATTGTTAGTATTTGCACACTGTTTCATTTGAATGCACTATTAATAAAAAAAAAGATGAAACACAATAGTGTTAGAAACAGTGGCTGTACTTACATGTTCATTCCTGGCATTCCTGGACCGCCTAATGCATTTAAGGGGGGTCTCATTCCTCCTCCGTAACTCTGTAACAATAATTAAGGAGAAGAACAGTCAAACAATGAAGAGACACAAATACTGAATTTGGTTATTCTACTAAGAAGACTGTGCTAAATTAGTAATAAGTTAATCTTCACTGTAACCGGATCAGCGTCAGAATAGAAACAGAAAGATAGGGAGTGCCTGAGATAACTGGGAACAGTTATCATCCTCAAAACAAAAGACACAATGGAATGAATGATTTAGTCTATTTTGGTACCTGTGGGCCAAGTGGCACCATCCCCCTGGGAGGAGTCATCCGCTGCATAGCACTGCCAAGATTTGGATGTCCTAAAAATAATAATAATTCACACACATACTTGTGTTAATTTAAGATAAAAAATATTAAGTAATTACAATGTTGCTGTACTTAAATATAATCTTTTCTTATAAAGTATTATAAGAATAAAGTACTGTTCTTCTGTGCTTTTTAATGAATTCTTCCTGGAATCAAAGGTAAAATTCCATTAGCATGAAATGCATAATGCTGTTTTCTTAGAACTCTATGTACCCTTAACACAATTTCCTAGAAAAAATACAGCAATCCCTTGGTGTTTGAACTCCCTTTCCGAATTTTCACCGCAATGGCTGTTGAAAATGAATACCTGCGTATCAGTAACTGAGTGGAAACTTTTGCTATAACAAATTTTTACTCGAAACTTATCGATAAGAAAAAAATGTAATTGTGAATAAAATAATTTTATTTATTATTGTTTATTTTTCAAAATAAATTAAGAAAAGACATAAATACCATACTGTACTGTGTAGTGTGCTACAAAACAACTGTATATATGGAAATAAACCAAAGTATGCTCATGTGCACCAGGCCACTCTGGTGTCTGATCAGTGTTTTCCACTACTTTTGCTTTGCCTGAACATATTTAAGCACATTTACTGTGAATTTCATTTTTTCAAATAAACCTCTTTATTTAAATGTTGGTTGGTTTATCAAAGAAAGACGTGGATACGAATGGTTAGTTTGGTCGCATGACTTCACTTCATTCAACACTGGACTCCCGCTACGCACCCCGCGGACACGGCCTCTCATCTCCCACGTGTAACACAGGTGCTGGATGCGGACGTGACACCGATGGCGGCGCTAACATGCAAAATGTCCTGTGCTGTACTGCACTGTACATAATGTACCACTGCTTTATAAACATGCAAATTATTCCCATTTCACATAGGAATTTGGTATCTGCAATTTCGGTATGTGACGCATTTTCAAGGACTTATCAGGTCCCCAATGATAAGGTCAGGTACCGTGGGATTACCGCACAGTAAAAAACAAGAAGAAGACCCGAACAAACAGCACACCTGAGTCTGGTGACACCAGAGATCTGGCACTGACCTTGCTGTCTCGTAGGGTCCATCACACTGGGCAGTAAAGGCTGGTTTCCGGGAACACCCCCCATGGCCTGGATAAAGGACATACTGCTTAGTTATCTCACTGTACTGTCTAACTGTGTGAGAAGAGTGCTCTATAAAAAATAAAATAATGAAATGAATTGAACTGCTGACTGTGTTGCAATCCCACAATCCCTGTAAGAGCCCCAGGGAGAAAAGTAATGACTTGAATAATTAGAAAAAACAAGCATAATGTACTTTGCAAAAGTATATACGTTTATGTGAATGATATCCATTCACATACACGATACACATACATTTATGTAAATGTAAAGAACTACCAAACCATGATGTCATCGAGCCACCCGACTGATTTTTTTTAAGAACCCCCCCTTTATAAGAGAACCTTATAAAAAGTATCTTAGCAAATAAAATACATTTTAAGTGAATATAGGGAACTTTATGAGTCATTTTAGAGATATTTATTTGAAAACATGTAATGTGGCAGATGCCCACAGATATCAAAAAAGACTAAATCATTCCATTGTAACTTTTGTTTTGAGGATGATAACCGTTCCCAGTTATTTCAGGGAACGTCAAGCTCCATATCTTTGATTTTGAACGTCTTTGGTTAATTATTGTATCCTATAGATATTCTCTCATGGGTGGTCATATGATGGATATTTTCACAGGCTTTTTATAAAAAACCAACATTTTTCTACATTGCTTGGCATTGGAGCAACAGCAACATTTGTCTTGATGCTGATGCAATTACAGTGACAGTTAACTTTAAACAATTTAGGACATTTTGCTTTGTAAAATTAGTAGAATAACCAAATTCAAGATTCGAGTCTCCTTAAAATTGAGTAAACTCACTCACTTGTTCTCCCATATATAAGATATTATATATTTCATGTACTCACTATAGAGTAGGATACATTCAAGCGCAGCAGAATGACGTAATGAGCATAACCCGTCCACTCAAATATAGATTCAATTTTCATGCTCTCAAAAAGTAAACTTTATCTAGTTTAAAAAAAAATAGCAATTCAGTTCTCCTGACAATGTTTCTGCAATATATTTAAGAAAGTGATTTCACAGGAGCACCTGGGCTACACGGTGAAGCCCGTACCTGACTGGGTATTCTTAGGGGAGGTCTTGGGCCACCAGGATAACGCGGTGACATGAATGGCTGTGGAGACAAAACATGTAAAGAATAATGTTCAAATACGAATAAATCAATGAGGAAAAACTATAACCAACAGCATGCCGGCTCACGGTAGCAATAATCCACTAAGCTAATTGTTATGGAAAGGTGAAGCACATTTCCTTCATCATTTCTACTCTAATCGCTGTTGGATTAAGACTAAGTGAACTCTTCTTTTACACGCTTATATAATACACAACCACACTCACAATATCATGACACTCCCTACAACATCACAAGAGTATTTTTGTGGGTGCACACAGTTTTAGGTCGTCATAGTTAGACTTATTCCTTCATGGATAACAATTTATTCAGAGTAACCTACTTTGTTGTACTGTTGCATTTATTGGCTGGTTCTACAATAAGATGTTGGACTTTGCTCTTGCTGTTGTCACTGTGGGGTATTATGTCCTCCTGCCAGACACACACAATACTTATGAATTTACTTTATTGTACCACATGGGAACTGCCCACCTTTGCTTTTGGGCCATTACATCAAAAGAGGTCAATGTATGTTTCCCTTTTTGAATTTATATTGTTATTATATATTGTATTTGTTTTTGTGGCCGCCGATTGTTTTATGTGTTAAATGAAAGTCTACTTATAATCCGTGTTTCAGAGTTCTGTGTCTAGGTTTGGCCATGGCAGGTCTTGGTATGATCTAAAAGGAGTGGGGTCTGTGATGCATAAGGAGGCCCTGAGCACAGCATAAGGTAGAGGTCGAGGTGCATCAGGTACAGCGTGAAAGCTTTAAACTTGAAGATTTGCAGGGGCATGGCCCATGTATGTTGTGTTTATCTTGTCTTTCTGACTGTCTGGACCTGTAAATATTGTCAGTAGTTCAGTACTCATCAATGGAGCATTAAAATCTGTGTTTGCCTTTGGCATCCAAGACATCTGTAAGCCCAACACTCTCTCTGGCAACACTATCCTCACCTTTGAACCCTAGTGTGACACAGAAAACAAAAAAAAAAAATCTGCATTTTGTAACTAAAAAACCATTGTACACTGCATTTAGATCATAATGTTAACCTCCATTGACATGATTGGCAATTTTTTAACTATAGTCACTCGTCCATTCATTGTTAAAAGCTCCTTGTCGAATGCAGCATTGTGGTGGTCTGGAGCCTAACCCAGAAGCACAAGGCAGGAGGTGTACCCTGAACCCCTAAAACCCTGAATCAGGTGCCTGTCAATTACAGTTACGCTGATTCACTCACTCACACATACAAACACCGAGTGTAACTGTGAATTAAAAATGAGTTTTGGGTGTAACTTGGGAATCTGAAGGAAACCTGAGCAAACACGAGGAGAACATGCAAATGTCACAGACAGAACCAGATCCAAACCTGCATCTGAACCAGAGCTACACACTGTGACACGAAGACATCCTACTTTATATACCGTCTCTTTATTATGGATTGCTTGTGTTTTTATTGGAAATTCTGGTAACACTAAAACCTTTGTTTTTTTTTTTACAAAGTGAAACCTGTAAATAAAAATTTACGAAATGATGTCAAAACAAGATTATTGAAGCATTCCAAGAATAAGACTATAAGTTTTTTGTTTAATTCAAAGGTGTGGCACAAATTTACAATGTCATATTAATATCTTTAGATTAGAAAAATAATGCAGTTCTGTAGACAGTTTCCAAAACAGAGGTCAGCCTTCCTTCCAAAGACATTCATATTATTCAACATCAAGCATTAAGAAAAAAAAATCATTTGTACAACTTATACTGAACTGCTCCTTTCTTCTGAAATCTGAGACCCACCAATGCAAACAATGACAATATGTAATTATTCAGTTCATGAATGACAACAGTTCAAACTGTCAGAGACCCACCTAGTTGTTTCCTTTCTAGAACAGTCTACACATAGAACACAGCAAACAAATTGCACAGTTTTGTATTTTTGGTTTTTTGCCTGTGTGAAGTTTGTTTGCCTCATGGTTGTTTACCATAACAATAGATATGGTGCACAATGAAAAAAATGGACAGGGCACCTCGTGTTTGTAAATTACTGTATGCGAGAACACAAAACTTCCTTTATTTCGTTATTTTTTATTAGGCAAAAAACATATATACTGCAAGTTAGATATTTCCCATATTTTCTTTGAACCCCCGCACCCATACGACATTAAAACAAGAAGAAGAAAGGGTACAGCACTGTGGATGAAGCATTTTCATAATCAATAATCGACAGACAATAATCCACTTTGGATATAACAAATTGTTAGATTTTTAGTTTCAGTCTTAGCAAGTACCTAGTGATTTTGGAAGTCAGGTAGCAGGTCTGATTAGGATAATATGATTTTGTTGTTATGACGCCTATGTCACAAACTGTATCATCGTCACAGGCATTTTCAAAATATCCCGATGGAGAATGCAGGAAAAAGTACTTGCGCTGAGTAAAGACAAACAAATGCGTTTCCCCTGGTATCTCTATTGGAGATTTTGAGGTTGAAGTTGCTAAACTGAAAGTGACACACGTGTGGGTGTCTGAATTCACTGCTTAAATATCTTGGTCATCAGTGGGCAGAGCTGGCAAAACACCACAAGTGGACTGAAATATGAAAATACCATTGAGAAAACAATCTCATTCCCAAAATGCTGAATGAACTTCAACCTACTTTCAGCACATTGTAACATGCCAGTGTTGCTGCCCTGACAATGTTGGGGTCAACACACGGTACACGTGAACAATCCTCCTCAGATCTAAACAACCGTTGCTCAAGGTTATCGGAGAACAGTCCGAATGTCTGCACCACGCTGAACACCACCAGTTACAACCCAGACTACAAAGATATCAGCAAAACTATGCAGCAACAGAAGACTCATGAATATAACAAAATATAAATGCAAAGATGACATTTGGATGTGTTTTAAGCCAGGACTGTGTGAAAAGTTAGCTTATTTGTTTACGCTATTAAAGAGGGCAAAAAATTCAATTCAATTGTTAAATATTCTGACTGGGGTCCCAACCAGGGGGGGTTTTATTGCGTAGTGCCCTCTGCTTCTGGAACGGGGTTTGGACCGCCATGACCCCACTCGGAACTAGTGGTTAATCAAAACGGATGGATGAATGAATGGATAGAATATTATCTCTGGTTCCCATTTCGATTACTTTTAAAATATTTCTGCAATTGGCTTGTCAAGGAAAAAAGGTTCCAAACCCCTGCACTCCCCCCTTCTATGAAGTTTATAGATGAACTGTGTGCAAAGAAGAGGACATCCCTGCCTAGTATGTTGTCAAAGGGAAAACTGAAAAAAAAATTTAATCCTTGTAATACATTTTTGCCTCTAACCACACTTTTGCAATACTGCAAATAAAAATTCACAATCAATTCTGTTAAACTCCTTTTTTGCATCCAAGGAGACTATTGCTTCTGTGATGTCCAGAGGAATGGAGGAGTGTATGAATGTTATCAAATGATGCCCCTTGATAAAGTCTGTCCATCATCTGATGACATTACGTCTGCTATGTTTAAGAGCTATACTGGCTGATATGAACTACACTCTTAACAGGTTTTTACCACTATAGTTGTATAACAGATGCTTCACTGAGGACCTTTGACACAGAGAATACTCATACATCTCAAAGAGAAGTGGCACCAATTAATCAGAATTTTTACATAAAATTCAACTTGAGAACCATCTGGCCAATGGCCTTGCCACTTTGGAGCACAAAAGCTTCTTGAATTTGCAATGGTTTATCCAGATCTTCCCTCATGTTACAACCTATATTAGGAATATCTAAATTCTGTAAGAAATCTAACATGGGTGATCTGTACTTAGGCACTCCGAAAGGTGTCACTGATCTCAAACAGATTTACTGTGAGTTCACTAGAGCCCTTGCAAATCTATGGGAAAAGCACAGATTTTAACTGAAATTTAACCAGAAGTCAACCCATCTATTTGCCAAGTTTATACATGTACACACATAACCAAAGCAAGCGCTGCTCTACTTGTCTGTTGACAGCAAGGTTTGCTGAGTTTGCAGATCCAGATTTTTCTTATACTCTGTGAGGGAGATATTGAATAATGTCAACCTAATTTCATTATAGAGGCAATAAGGTCTTTTTGCTTTTGGTCCCTTGCTTTGTTGAGTAATCAAGTATAAAAAAATAATAATAAAACAAAAATCACATCCTGGCTCTCAAACCCAGTTCCTTATATGGATAGTACTATAGATTTAAAAAAAATCACAAATAAAACACCTCCAGTGAGATATCTCAGGACACACAGTCATATTTAAGGTCAAATTAAAGTGTATAATTGAATTCTGTGGGAATGCATGTCCATGTGGTGTGTCTGCTCCTTGGAGGGGCTCTATGTTATGTATTACCTGTGTGTGAGGGCCCATCATAGGGTTGCTGGGGTTGTGAGGTGGAGGCGGTGCGTGGGGTGAAGGCTGTGAACCGGGAGGGCCCTACGAAGAGAAGAGGAAATCCATATGTTACACATGCAGAAGAAGAAGGGGCACTGGTTGTTGCCAGGTTGGGTTGGGGCTCAGAAGGCTCTACAAAAGATGAAAATCAATTTACTTTGGTCCAATTGGCCTTTGTGCCCCCATTTAAAATCAGGGGCTAGTTCCTCTGACATGTATCTTTTGCACTAATTTCTCATAAGGAGCTGCAGGCTTTGAGAGGACAATTATAACTGGATCTGGGGAACAAGTAACTTTACTCCAGAGCCATTGCTATTTCTTATATCATTATAGGTAAATGTCACTTTTGCACAAAAAAGTTAAAAGTCTGCTGAGTGGGATCTCAGGATGAACCAGTAAATGAGTGAGTATCAGGGGCCACTTATTGTATGATTTTGTTGCTTTCAAAGCCCTGAAGAAACTCATAACCCATAATTAATGGACACACCTTTCAGGAGTAACTTGCAAAGGTCACCCTGCAGTTAACCACACCTCCTAAATTCTGCAAAACAGATTTTAGGAGCCCAGCACAACTAAACGCAATGATGAGAAGATGTGATGGTGTTTATTCCATCTTTTCACAGAAAAATGATGCAGATTTCAATAAGTCAGGGGAAGGATTCAAACAGTGAAAAGAGTTTAGTGGCTTTGATTTTTAAGAAAAGGGAAGGACATCGATGAAAAAAAATGAAATGCAGAAAATGAGATTCTTCAACTTCAATTTGGAAACATTAAGATGACAAAGAGACGCTATTGTGTTTTTTCTTATTCTGAATAAGAGGAAAGAAGTGTCTGGAATAAATTGAGAAGGGAATTAAAGAGATGTGGATGTTTGTCTTCACAGCTGATAGAAAATACAGATATATGAGTATGCATGGATGTGCCAGTGAGGAACCCTCCCTCCACTGAAACCTTCCACCATGGGTACCACAAGTACACAGACAAACAATTAGTTAAAAACTTATATCCTAAAGGACAACAAATCATAATTTCCTTGTACCTGGTCTAATAAAATTGTTTGCGGATGTTTAATCGGCGATTCCCTAGCTTTTTAGGCAATGGCCAAAACCACACCACAAGACAGCTGCTGCAAGCCAGATGTATCATTGCATACTGTATGCTGAATCTCACCGAAGAACTCCTTGTATCTGGAGTTCTTATCCAGGATTGATCTCCCCCACAGTTTCTCCAGGTAGGACCAGTTAACCGTAGTCAAAGTTAATTGTCGAATTTGCTGGACTACTAAATTAGCAAATATAAACTACTTCTGGATATCTTCTGGCTAAAGGAAGAAGAAGTAGAAGGTTTTGGAGGGGTCTCATCAACATTAAGCTACGTTTTTGCGTTTCTGTTTAAAGACATGAGAGTCATTTCATGACCTGCTGCAACATTTGCTATTCTTGCCCAAGAGGCAGTAAATGATAATACAAAATCATTTATCACTTCATCGTGAAGAAAAAAAGCCATGCCAGTATCAAAACAAAACAAAAACAAAACAAGCCTGTTGCAGAATGCACAGAAATCAGAAAAATAAGCTTTTTTTTTGGAAAAAAGCTACAGGTATTCCAACATGCCAGCCTGCGCCGTAGATTAATCATTCTTTAATAAATCAAATTAACTGATACAACCTTAATCAAAATGTAAATCCTCCTCCAAACACCTTTTCTTATTAAAACCAGTATTATAACTGACCATATCAATGTAAGCAATGCTTATAACAGGTTTTCAGAAACGGTAGATCCACATTTTAACACAGAACAATGCAAAATCCAACTCAGAACAACAAATATATAAACACATTGCATAAACAACCCTGGACAACAAAATTACTGTATCAGTATCAACGTATTGAAAATGTTTTTCTCTTACAATTCCTTGGCAGTCAGTACTTCAATACAAAGTCAGAATTCTTAAACATGTATCTGCATCTACATCTGTGCAGCTATAAAATAGTACATATTGTTTGTTGTAATAAACTCAATTCTGATGCTTTCTGCTTGAGAAAAACAATGCAGAATGCAACGTACACATGCAGTGTAATAGTTTTTCTCTTTGGCTTATTTTGTTTTCACATTCATTCTGCTGACTCACTGATAGCATAAAACAATTCCAAGCTTTGGCAGAATGCATGCCACCCTCCTCACCATTTGAAAGCTTTGTGTCTCTGAGCTTCCGACAGCATGGGAAGCCCAAAATAGAACATAGCTGGAGGGAGGGAGCAACGGAGGTGAGCAAACAGGGATTTGGGAGAATCTGAGGCAAACATACCACAAGCACCATGAAGAAAAAGCTGTTTAAAGATTACTTGCGGTCAGTGTTTGGATTTCAACACTGCAGCAAAATGCATTTGACACTCCATCTGCATTTACAACTGTATGGCTATAAAATGGTACATACTGCTTTTTGGGATAAACACAATTCTGATGTAAACATCACACGTCATCCATCCATCTCATTTAAAACCATTGTGCAAAAACACCTCTGCCATCAACGCCTCCTTAACCCCTTAAAACAAAACTTGCTCGCAAATGATCCCGACTAAAAAGATAAGCTTTGTGATATTGTTTAAATTCCACAACAATTAAATCAAAGCAACCAAGTCATAATGTAATGTATTGTATCCATTTTTTCACAGCACAGTCTCAAGGATGATTTATCACTTTGCCTTAGACACAGAACAAATAAAATTTATATAGCTGTTGCCCTTTTACGCTATAGTCCATAAGAAAGTCCACAAAGCTTTCACATCATACAGTATAAAATGCATTCATTCTACTGTGGAAATATGTGGCTGTTGAAAACACTCACACAGTACAATGAGGTTCTTGTCAACAAGTATCACTGGGTCGTAATCTAATGTGTTGCTGGTGTTTTCTGCAATGTGCAACATCAACATCTTCATAATGATTTGTAAGTAAGTCTTGTGCATATGGCCCTGGACATCTGTCACAGTCAAAGCAGTGTAAATGTCTACCCCATCAGATTGTGGTGTTATTGTATTGTGATATACATGATTTGACATTGCGAGGGGCCCAGTACAAGAATTTCAGCTGCTGTTATGCAGATGAGCTTGCAGCTTACTGTCCAGTATGAATACAAATGGACACTTTCAAAAATGCTGGGGAGATACAGACAGATGCTCAAGAGCACTATGATAACAATGCTGCCATTACATAACATCCTGTCTTGGCTTCCACAGACAAGAAATCATAACCCCCCATTCAGACAAAATCCATAAAAGAAGAAGAAAAACACGTAGTGTATCACTGACTCTGAATATTTATCAGATTCCTGAGGACACCATGCCTTAATGAAACTCCAGACAATAGTAACCATGAAGGAAATGCTGTAAAATAAAAATAGGAGCTGACTGCTATGTGTTGTGAAAATGATTTGCCTGATATGAAAATCAGGAGAACATGATCTCAACAGGATAAGCAAATCCATTTGCCCCGACACTTAGCAAGCACTTTGTTTTTGCTTTTACTGATTGGTTTTGACCAAGTGACAACTGCATATATCAAATACACTAACACGCTGTACAAACATTAAGAAATAAACACAAGTGACTCATTACACTAGTGCTTCATGGCACAAACACTGTTGGAACTGGAGATCTGGCCACAAGTCAGAGTTTTTTTTAAAGTCGACCCACTACATCAGGATAAAAGTTTAATAAATATTTAGTGTAAGACTTTATTTATACTAGTTTCATCAACTGGTATCCTAAAAGGTCGGGTCTAATTTTATACTGGATAGACAGGATGTCAACAATTTCTGTAAAAGGATATAGCAAAGAATGGACAAAAACACTCAGTTTAATCTATGTAACACTGCAAACATCCCACCGCGCCCTCCTATTGTTGTTCTTAGTGTTTTGCTGTGCTTTAGTGGTAGTAAACAGAAATATAGATCACAGATGATCTCAGTACGAGCCATTTTGGAAAAAAAAGAACGGCAAAGAAAATAAAATTAAAAATAAATGTTTGTCCCTTCAATAATTCACAACTGGAACGTTCACAACACAAGGTACGGGTGTATCGGCGTCCCTGAAAATTTTATTTACACCTACACATAAACAAATATGTTCTACCAAAAAGTTACTGATTTGTTTTCAGAGTAATAGACTTTTTTGTTTGTTTGACGGTTGAAGGTTCATGCTTTCCAGATTATAATCATGAAACTACAAGATATGTAAGTACCAAACTGGAGCCAGGTCATGACCCACAAGATCACAGGAGATGGTTTTACGTATGCAGAAAGCACAAGGTGAGTGTTGGCAACAAAGCATAAAAGTTTAGAGGTTAAATGACGCACCCTAAACCTCAGTGACAGCCAAACTCAGATGTTAGTTGTTACCTGTACCAAGAGAAGGCAGAATTCTGCTAATTTCATTCCTTAGGTTCAGAAACGGACTCTTATTTCCCTCCCATAATATTTTGATAAACGTCAGCCTACACAAATATGAAAAATTACCGTTTTGCTCGAGTGCCACAGATACTTATTAATAGAATTACAGTTCTGGTCAACATTACTGGCACCCTTGCATTTTAGGTATGCCATATATAATACCTTCGGGAATAATTGGAAATTTTACAACTTTTGACCATCAGAATACTTTAATAGGATGTCCAAAGTTATACAAGTTATGCCACAAATGGTCTGTTCAACTGAAATGAAGTTATTTTCCACAGTGGGAAAAGAAAATATGACCTGGACAGCATTAAAGATACCCTTCCCTAATACTTGGTTGCACAAACCATGAGGATGGTGACAGCCTCCAAATGTTTCTTGTAGCATCTATTAGCTTCTTGCACCTTGCTGGTAGTTTCTCCCTCTCTTTAATTGCAGTTTGTTGTAGTTCTTGAATGTTTTCAAGATTCTTTTCATCAAAAGCAGGTTTCAGTGCTTTTCAAAGGATTTCAATGTGATTGAGAACAGGAGTCACTGCTGGCTAGTTTAACATAGTCCATTTCCCCCCTTTTTAACCATTCTTTTGTGCTTTTAAATGTGTGCTTTGGGTCATTGTTCTACTGGAAGATCCATGAGCTTTGATTCACACCTAGTTTTCTGACACTGGGTAGCACATTAAACCCTAAAGAGCCTTGGAAATCTTTTGATTTTTAAAATCCCTTAATACATTCAGCCTCCAGGACCAGAAGCAGTACAGCAGCTTGACAACATTATGGAACATCCACCATATTTAACTGCAGGTAGGGTGTTCTTCTCCTTACAAGCTTGGTTTCATTGCCTATAAAAAATCTCTGGTCTGCATTGCAAAGAGCTCTATTTTGGTTTTATCTGTCCCCAGAAAATTCTCCCAGGAGGATGTTGATTTTTCTTGGGAGGTTGGAGTAACTATCAGTCATGACTTTTTTTTCTCCTCCTCGGCTTTCACCAATAAAGCCCTTCTTGACAGTGTGAGGCATGTGGTACAAGCTGACACCATCACAGCAGGTCACTCCATATCAGCTTTAAGCTCTGTGGATGTTATACGTGGTGTTTTTCAACAGGTCACATCAAGTCTTCTTTAATCAGTTTTCATCTTCCCAATACATCTTGTGGGTTTCATGGCAGTTCCATGATCAGTGAACTACTTAATAACATTGTGAACTGTGGAAACAGGGATGCCAAGGTTTTTCTCAGGGTCGAAGACAGCTCTCATCTTCACCGTTGTCAAAAAGGAAAAGGGAATGAAAGTGATCTTGTTTCAAGCCACAAACTTGAAAACATGGCACACAGGTACTTCTCACTGTTTAAGGCGCCTTATAGTATTTGGCTCCAACACTCAAGAATCAGAAATCAAGAATTCCTTATTTCTGAACATCCTTATACAGCAAAGTATGCAAAGGAGCACAAAATGAAGTTCCTCTGGTCCATGGTGTACACAACAGGGGGAAAAAAAATTTAGAGGAAAAAATTAATTAAAAGATAATATAGAAAAAAGAAAATCTGTATGTATAAAAGATAAACACAAATGTGTTGATAAATAATAAACACAAAAATAAACATACATATACAAGCAAATATGCACATACACATATATGCATATGAAAAAAATATCGTAGATGTCATATCTGTTCTGTTGTTTTAATCTGCTGTTCAGTACTCTGAGTCACTGTGTGAGAAAAAGTGCTTGAGAAAAATTAATGGAACTGAACTGAATGTCAGTGGTGATTGACAGTGGTGGTGGAGGTGATCGGACCTGACAGCATGAAAGCTGGTCCTGAGCTTGGTGGTCTTGCCCCTTACATCGCAATAGCGTCTCCCGGATGGCAGTAGTGAAAACAGATGATGGAGGAGGTGAGAGGGGTCCATGGTGATGATGTGAGCTCTTCTGATGCACTGCTTGTTGTAAGTCACTTGGATGGTAGGTAGTGAAATTCTTGAGATGGACTGGTCTTCAATACTCCTTGCAGAGCTCCCTGGTCAGAGACAGTTTAGTTCCCATAACAAATTGAGATGTAGAAGGTCAGGATGCGCTCTATGGCACACTTGTAGAAGCAGGTGAGGATGGGGGAGTGGAATTCCAGTTTCTTTTTAGTCTCCTCAAGAAATGGAACCAATACTATGTTGCTTTCACCAGGTGGGTTGTGTTGTTTGTCTAGGTGAGGTCCTTGGGGATGTACACTCCCAAGAACTTGAAACTGTGCACCAGTTCCACTGCTGAACCACCAATGCACAGAAGAGTGTGAGCAGTGTCAGTCCTTCTGAAGTCAACAATCATCTCCTAGTCTTTTTGGCACTGAGAGATAGATTGTTGTCCTTGCGCCAGACTACAAGCTGCTCCACTTCCCCTGTTTAGGACAACTCATTGTTGGTGATGGAGTCCACAAATGTGGTGTCATCAGCATAGTTAGGGATGTTTTTACTGATGTATTTAGTAACAGAGTCATGAGTTTGGAGGGTAAACAGCAGTGGGTTGAGCAGAGAGCCTTGCAGAGTGCCAGTGTTCAAAACGGTGATGTGGTACATGTTGCTGTGGGTCCTCAAGGCCTGTGGCCTGTTGGTCTGGAAGTCCAGGATTCAGATTCAAGAGGACTGAAGAAGCCGCTGTGTCCTACTGTGCCACAAATTTTATTACTTTTTTCCAGAAAAGTTCATCTGAATCTCCTACCTTAAACCACTGTATAAGGTCTTTATAAACGATGCCTCATTTTCATAATACCTCCTGGGATTAAAATGACTCTTCTCTCCTGCCTATGGAAAACCTGCATAAATATGGAAACCTCAAATCCAACTTGAAAAGTTATAGAGACTTCAAAGGAATTTTTGTTTTTTTTTTTGCATTTTTGTAATCCTTGTAAAGGGGGCAAAATGTACACAAACCACTAGACAGATCAATCAGCAAGGACTACCAACTACATTAAGCCTGGATGCAACCACCCAGCAGCTCTTCTATCCCTGAACAATGACATACTCCCAAAAGAATTCATTGTTGCCCCTCAGACATGTTTCCCCTGACACTTCCCTTTAAACCGCAGTGTTATACTCAACACCTGCAACAAGTATAGTGAACTAGATTGCCACAAGGTTAGAAGTGTAACAAATATCAAATATTTCCAGCATACACATTTCCAGGATATACAAAAAAAATGTGTGTAGTGGACAGTGTTTGGTATCTGAACTCTGTATATATACCCAAATTTTCGCTATTACGCCTCTTAATACCTAAATATCGGAATTTGTATGGACACATGGCTATAACAATTTTTCATGGAAAGCATTGCCAAAATAAAAAAAAGTACTGCAAATAAAAACCAAAATAAATTTAAAAAATCAACAAATACTATACAGTGCTGTACAGTGTAAAAAGTAACTATATTCTAACATAATAATCTTTTATTATAATAAAAAATGTGCATGCCTATGCACAATGGTGTCATCAGTTTCTGCTCATTCCGCAGTCGTGCGCCGGCTTTGTCCGAAAGTGTGTGCACTGTGTTATGCAAATCACAGTTACTGTAATTTAAGTGCTTGTTAGTGGAAATGGGATCCAGAAACGTGGAAAAAATGGGTGGAAAAGACTAAGAAGAAAGTTGCAAAGAGGCAAAGAAAAGATCATACTTAAAGAAGATGGCTATGCTGCCAAGAAAATCTTTAATGTCGATGAGACGGGCTTATTTTGGAAGCTGATGCCCAGTCATACCTTCTTTGCGGAGGATGAGTGCCAGGGTGCAAAGCTTCTAAGGATAGGCTCACATTGCTCCTTGGGGCTAACTTACGGTGACATAAAACTGAAACCACTGCTTGAGTACCGCTCCGAAATCCCCTTAAGGGGATGATGAAGAGTTCGTTGTCAGCTGTGTGGAGATCCAACAGAAAAGCCTGGGTAATAAGGAGGTGTTCACCGATTACGTGAAGAATTACCTGTCATTATTCAAAGAGTACACGCATAGGAAGGATCTTGCAAATAAGACTCTTCTTACTGTTTATAATGCCCCAGAACATTCTAAGTGTTGTTGATTGTGGTGACAACATTTAAGTTGTTTTTCTTCCTCCAAACACAACATCTCTCCTGTACCCCATGTACCAGGGTGTCATTGCAGGCTTATTATGCAAAAAAGTTTCTCCACCAAAAATGAATGGCATTTGGAAGAAGCTTTTTCCTTAGTTTGTTTCCAGGTTCAAAGGTTTCGAGGACGTGGTGGATGCAAAGGTGAAGACTGTGGCTCTGGCTAAGGAGGCTTGCTTCACTGAGGTTGATCACGAAAATGGTGAAAAGCCTTTAGTCACAAGCCAAAGAATTTACAGAGGAGCTAATTCAGGTGGGTGTCCATTGGTCCTTGGAGGATAAGGAAGAAGAGCACAAACAAAAAATCCTTCCTGTGCTGTACAAGACCACTTTAAAAGAAGTTTCAGAGCATACAAATAATCTCACTAGTCACGGAACATATCAGTGACATGAACAGTTGCCTTGCATTCAAAAACACTACCGAAAATGCTGTCACAGGTTATAAGGACGAAAGGCCAAACAAAGTTTCATTTTGAATTATTTTTTGCTCACATCCACCGATCCATCACAGCCCTCCACTTCCGGGGTCAAATTAACCACGAAAGGAAAGTTGTCCTTCAGTGGGACACCACCACCAATTTCTCCATTTTTATACACTTCTCCGACAAAGACAGCTGACGCCTCCCTCCGACACCCCACAAACCTCACAAGCCTCTCTTCTACAATTCATTTGGTGAGTAAAAGCTGCTAGACTTGTTTAAATTATCTATAAGTTTTTACTTAGATTTCTTTATTTTAATAAACCTATTTATTTAAATGCTGGTTGTTGCACTAACACCCAAAATGTCCTCTGCTGTACAAACAGACACAGACAAATAGACACTGTATCTGAAAAATTTGGTGTTTGGCCCATTTTCAGGGACAAATTACATTTGGATATCGAGAGATTACCATATTACATTTTTAATAATATACAATAAGTAATAATTTGTAAATATTGGAGCAAGGCCACTCGAGTATCTTTCCCATGGGTGCAACATAAATGAAAGCCCACGTGCTTTACTGCCTTGTTACCTGTTGCTTATTGCATGCATGCATACACATGGACAAGCACATACTACATATGTACAAAGTCACCATCCAAGCAAGTATACACAAGTTTAAATTCCAGCCAGGGATACATGAAGCCTGTCGCCATAAGAACGTGTCCACTTTGGCCTTACCTGGAAGAATCCTGGAGGAACTGGACCCACTGGCATCCCATCTCCTGGAGTGATGTTTCCAAGGACTGGGCTAGGTGCTGCTGCAGCACTCTGTAGTGGGAGTAGTGGAAGTGGTGTTTGGTGATGAGGAGGGGACGGGGGTGGGAAAACATCCATAGTCAGTCACACATCACAAAGCAAAGGAGGCCTCCAACAGAAAAAAATGGCTGATTAAGAAACCTGGACTAGGGTATCTTTGGCAAAGTAGAGTACAGTAACTCAGGCATTAAAACTGGTGAGATCTTCAGAGACACCCCCAGATGAACTTGTTCTTTCCCCTCCACTCAGCCTTTCTGCAATCTGCTACTGAAGGGAAACTGAACAAGCTATATGGGGCATCTCTAAATTGCAACGGTATCATTACGCCTCCATACTGCAAGTCAAAACACATTTTCAAAAGTTATGATTTTATAAATCAAGCCATACATTACTGATATATTTCATTATGGCACTTTGTTCGTACAATGTAAAAGGAAATAAAAGAAAAATTTTAATGTGTTTAATCTCCTTCCTTACATATAATAATTCAGGAATTTTTTTCCATAAATTTTTCAAGGGAACGACAACACAACCTCAAACAGCTGAAAAAAATTCTTCTCACGACGTGGAAGAGAAGCCTTTGCATCTAATACCGCACCTTGCAAACCACTGCCCCTGTAAATAGCAGGCGTGTTGACTGCATGAACAATTGTATTGTTGAATAATATAATTGTATGTTGAAAAAAATGCCACATTGCAGAAAGAAGCCACTTCAGACATGGACGGCCAGAACCAGACATGTCGACTGCCCTGTAGACCCAGGTAATCGACATCTGAGATGGAGGTATAACACGTTATAAAAATAAAAGAAAACAGAGGTTATTCTACTGCCAAGACAGGTCGGCTCACTTTGATGGCATAACTTTACTGTTATAATGATCAACTTAATTCGATATATTTGTGATAGCGGCAATAGTAAGCATGCCATTATTTTTAATGGAAGAAAAAAGGCAATAAGAGAATCCAAGTAAATGTATTTTTGAATTTCTAGCTCAGCCCTGACAGACACAGCCATTTAGCTGAATGCAGGAGACAATGGCTGGCTGCTTCAAAACAGTCTCCCTTGCCTCCCTTACAGGTACCTGGATCCGTTTCTCTTCAGCGAATGCTGTGATAATTGCAGCGCCACGACCAACGTGGCTCTCATCTTTTCTCTGTCCACTCTCACACTGTCCCTGGGGCCTCCACGCTGCTTTGCTTCATCCCACACAGTGTCCCTCCCCCTAAACAAGACTCAGCATGGTGGCCACTTTCAAATTCATTTTCCTTGGTCTCTTGGATGATCTGTTTTTGGTTGGGAAAGCCAAATGAAAATCATACACACCCCAAGTTCAAGCCCTCCTTAAATCTCAAATTTTGTCTCTCACCTCACAGTTGTCTGCATTCCATCTCCTCTTCCCTGATGTGAATGATGTACAGAAATCCAGCTTTTATCATTCTCGTTCTGCACACATTTCCCATATTAGCCATGTTTTCTATATTCAATGTCAGAGTCGTCATTAATGGCTACTATTAACAGGATAGACATATAGTGCAACTGGACATCCCTCTGCACTCCCTATCACGTTTCCCTTATCCCCCCATGGCCTCCCTGCTCTTACTGTCTCCGTGGCAACCAGAAGCCACGATGATGCAGATCTCCGCCTAAGTCTCCTGACACTTAGTGACCCTGTGCGTTTGCTAGCACGAGTGTGTGCTTACGTGAGAGAGAGCACACTCTCTCCCCAAGTTGCTTATCCAGCATTCTTTAAACCCCTCAAAAAAGCGACAAACAAAAACCCAACTCCTCTCCTTCCTTCACCGAGGCACATCTCCCAAACAAAGCAACATCAAACACACAGTCATCAGCAAGGTAACAATTTGTCCAACTAATGTTCTGTGCATATTCACACTGTATAATAGTGTCACGGTTCAGTAGCTGAAAAAGGAAAGACAAATTGCAGTCTACCAGACTGATAGAATTTAATTGAGTCTCTCTCTGAACAGTGGTTAATGGCCCAAATGATAAATTCCGCAGCTTCATAATTACAATTTAGAAGTATGACTGGGGAAGCAAATGGCAAAATCAAATGCTACCCAAGCATCTGCAGTCTCTGAACAGATGTTTTTACATTAATTATCAGTTTTTGTCGGGGTCGCAGATTGAGAGAGTCGTCTCAGCAAACGGCAAATATTGATTCATACTGAGAATATTTGCAGAGAGGGCGCTCACTACGTCCCGGTGTTTAAGGCTTCCACAATACAGCACGATACGTTCAAACATCGCCTCTCTTTTTAAGACAGAAGGTTCCATACAATCCCTCAGAGGTTACTTCAAGGCTGCTTAAAACTCCTCGTTCATATCCTGTTGAGTCAAATGAGACCCCTTATTGGCAAGATAGGACCCATGCAAACAAATGTTTATTTTATTTAGCTGTGTGCAACTTGAAGGGGAACTTAAACAATTTTAGTACTATAATTTACAGTTGCTTGGCAAGAACAGTTTTGTTCATTGAAGTGTAGTCTTCCCAAAAATATCCCGGAACCTTGTAAATTATTTACAAATAAAAGGAGGTGGCAGAATTGAGCTCCGTGGCTAGTTTTGCATCCACAGGGACAAATGACATTTGTGAGGGAGAAACACGGCACTGTTTTGACAGTATAAAGCAGAACACAATGAACGGGAGATTGTGGAGATAGTATTTTTTTTTTTATAGTCAGGCATTTTAATGTAGACAAAACTTTAATGTTGCCCCAGGTAAATAAAAAATAATGAACTAGAGTCCAGTCCACATTGTACATATGGACTGTTGATGAACTCTGAATAAATAAAAGTTATATATAAAGAATATGTGAATATATAAATTATAGCAAATTTCATTTATACTTAATTCATTTTAACATTTGCTGATGTTTTAACAGCGCTTAAATCAACTGTGGTTGTATTATGCATAATGTTTATATACATGTCCCTCACATAATGGGGTTTAATTTGTTCAAATCACCCCATTAGGCAAATAGCCGTTGTGAGGGGATTGAATTGCCAGTCAGTCCCATAATGACAGCCCTCGGTGAACCTGTTTGCATTTTCTTTTTAACCTTTTTAGGAAACATGTTGACTCATATTTGGATGTTTATGTTATAAAGGTCACAAGATCAATGCCTATGTCTTTCATTCTGCAAAGCACGGGGAAACAGAGCTGTTAGAGGCACTGTGCAGGATGAATAATTCGTACCAGATAACCATTTGATCACTAGACGAAAGCAACATTTACACTAGTGGTCATTGATTCCAGGATAATTTCGATTTTAACACATTAGGTTTAGCCAGAAGATAACCAGATGAACACTACTAAAGGATACCAAATGCCTGATACAAGCAGTGATTCCATTACCTAGAGTAAAATACCCACTGTGAAACCCAGTAAAATGACAATATTTAAGTCTCTACCTGGTTCTCAGTTCTGCTGCAAACAATCTTGCAGCCCCACACAGCCACCTTTATGGGGGAACATGTCCACAACTGAATGCATTCTATGCACAGTTCTTAACCCTTTCACCAGGTGCCCCAAGTTTCGTAGCGAGTCGGTCTGCACAATTCTTTCATGCCATTCATTGAAATTTTGTGTCCGCTATTGCTAAAGCGACATATTGTATCAGCAGTATATTTTACAAAATTCAGAAATTCAAATTAGGATACATAATACTTTGCCGATACCAACTGATACACACACCAACATGCCAATAAGGGGGCTACAAACATATTTTTTCATGTCAAACACTGTGTACTATTTACTTTAAATCTTAACTTGAAACAGACAGATCCCACCAATGGACCATTACCTTGCTGTGGTGGTGTGGCTTGCATGTTTCTGCAAACCTCAAACAGATAGCCATATGCCTCAGAATGTCCCCATCGTCACCTACTGATCATGCACTTTGGAAAATAACTGAAAGAACAAGACTGTGAATACAAGCAGCTGAAATGAAGTTTCTACGTGGGATTTCTGAGCTTACCCTCTATGACAGGGTGAACAGCTCCAGGACAGCCTCGGAGTACTGTGACTGCTCATTTGGATCAGAAGAAGCCAGCTGACGTGGTTCGAGCATGTTGTACAGATGGCAGTTGGTCAACTCGCTTGAGAGTTATACCAGGCACACTGCACTGGGAGGAGACCCCAAAGTAGACCCAAGACATGTTGGAGAGGTTACATCTCTCAATTGGCCTAGGAACACAGGAGTCACTGACTACCATTGGAGGGAAAAGGAGGACCTGCATTTTTTACCTGTTCCCACCACAACCATCACCAGGAAAAGGGGGCAGGAAACTGACTGCCTTACAGTATGAACGACTGACTGACTAACTAAAGAGAATGGAATAAAGAAGTCTACTGGAAAAGCTGGCTAAAAATAATATAAAACTTTAAACCCGTTGTAAGTTAAACAAGAAAAGGTTCCGTAAGTACCCACCAGTGTGAAATAATAAAATATCAAAAACTGAATTCCAAATTAGATGTGTGATGCAAATTCTTGATAGAATAAAAGAAAGAAACACAGGCTTTCCAGTGGCTTAACAACAAGCACTGCTAATAACTCCAGTGCTGGGCTCAAAACTAACTGGAAGCCTGTTAGTGAGGATTCTGCATTGTCTACATCAATCTTCTGCGGGCTCACTGGTCTTCTCAAAAGATCAAGAGATGTAATGATCACTTGAATTTGTGACCCCGTAACTGAAAATCGACTAAACTGGTAGAGAGCAAGGGAATCCCAGCAGTTCTTTATACACAACACACAATCTCACAACACAAAATATTAAAAATGCAAAACCAGACAACAGTCTTGTCTTGCTGCCCATTAACTGTAGCAAAATATAAAAACACTCCATAAACTACCAAGACCACACAGACCTCTGACAGCAAAAAAAAAAAAAAACTGCCATATAAAATTTTAATGTCATAATAAGAAAAGTTTTTCAATAGGTGGCAGCTGATCGATGCTATTAAAGTCATTTACAGTAGGGTTTCACGGCATGTTATTTAAAAATTTAACATTAATCCATCAACCTCAACTTGCACCTTAGTCATCTCCACCAAATGCTACTGGAGCTGCTCTGTATTCTGAAGGTCTCGTGAGGAATTTAAGGGAAATGTCGTGTTCAATTGTCACAGAATGAAAATAACGAAGAGCGACAGGTTCACTATTTGAAAATGAATCTGCCAGTTACCATCCGCGATTCTGTAAATCACTTAAGAGTGCAAGACGGCTCTTGACACATGTAGAGGGAAGATGGCATTAGGACCCCACTAAATCAATAAAAGTTATGCACTGTCAAACTATCAACTGATGGAGATGGTACTGAGGCTGGGTCAAAGCATGTCACCTTTTCAGAGGAAATGACCACAGAAAAAGATCTTAAATGTGACAACAGTGAAACCCTCCAAAGCTTCTGCTTATTTTTAAGGGAAATTTAGAAGAAACTGGTTCTACACTGGGGAAATGAACTAGATGCGTTTTTACAAAATCCTAGTGCACTTATACCCCAGTATCTGAGTGTATTTGGTTCCCAGAAATGGCTTAAATGCTGCTAACTTGAATGTCTGGTTGCTATTTCCTGTATTTTTTTAATGTAATCCTTAGTTTTTGCAGTGTAGTTTACATTTCATGGACGTGGGTGTTTTATAATGGATTATTTGTTTATTTATTGTTATTAATAAATATCGTTTTGATTCTTGTTTAGTGTGCTTTTGTCTCTAACAGTTTTAATTTAATAGGGGAGGACATGTTTTACTACCCACAAGGGTAGGTTAGATGTACAGCAGCACCCTGGAACAGGCCCATCTTCTGTGGTGGGTTTCCCAGGAAGTTTCTTTCAACTTTTTTTTAGTTAGAGCCTTGGGGTATGTTTTTACGCTCTTAGTTTTGACCGTCATGTACCTTATATATTTGTTGGTCTTAACTGAGATTTTAGCGGCGGTTTTAACTATTTATTGTAGTGATGTTATGAGACGTTTTTTAGAATAAAGTCAGAGATGATGAATGGCGTGATTATAACTGTCGAGGTGGACAGTTGGTGATGCTTGACAGTTTGTGTCACAGCATGTCCATTCTGATCGGGAAAAAAAAAGCCTGAACAGTCGACGCACTACGAGGCACAAGCCAGAAACCGCAAGCATGATATTATTCATTAAAATTTCACTGTTGGACTATTAACTAAACAAAGTTCACAACATTGATATACAGTGAGCTGCCAATTTATTAGGCAAACTATCATGTCGTATCTCCTTTGGCCTTGGGACCAGCACGTATTTGTCTGGGCATGGATTCTACAAGATGCTGGATACATTCAGCAGAAATGTTGCACCATGCAGAATTGCTGCAAACTGAACGGCTGCATAAAACTGCATTGAAGAGCCCTTTCCACCTCATCCCAAAGATGATCGATAGGGTTGAGATCTGGGGAGCTGTGCAGGTCACTGAAGCAAAACTGCCGTCATGTTCCTGGAACCATTTGGTGACAGTATGCTGGAAGTGTCCATCTGATTGCGGATAAACTGTAGCCATGAAGGTTTTAGATACACTGTGAGGTTCAAATGTTCTTCAGTGGGTATCGGGGGCTCTAACGTGTGCCTGGAAAATAACCCAGTTCATTTACCGATCCCGGCAATGTTCTTGTACACGTAAACAAAACTGAAAAGAGATGACAGTAAGCAAATGTTACATATGAAAATAAATATGCAAACATGTCCTTAAAAATTGACTGTGAGAACAAGAAAAGGTGAATCTGCCATCTGTTTAAAGAAGCAGGGAGTAAGAGTAAGCGAGGTGTAAACCCTTTAACAAAACTGTTTCAAAAATGCACAAAAAGCATAGGCCCTGAAGAGATTGCTACATGTTTCACTTCACCCGAGAAGTTATTTTTATTGCTTTCTTGCTTTCCTTAAGATAGCTCCTTGGTTGCTTCTCATCACATTAAAAATGAATTCTCACCATGCAGGGCGTTAGAAATGGAAAGGACCACCTGCCTGCCTCAAATCCCAGGCCACTTTCCCTCTCTGCAGAGTCTCTTGCATTATAGAGGACTGCATCAAGCATGGTGTGGATGCCTGCCTCCCTGAATCCCATGGCCTGCACTTTCCACACAGATTCTTTAATTATTTACTTCTTCCAAGCTTCTTTCTGCCAGATACTTCCATAACACCAGCTCTCCATTTTGAAATTCTAGGCTGAGGGGAGGGAGAGACAAGGGAGATGTACTGCTGGAGGTTTCAGTCTACTTACCAGATTTGGGGTTTGTAATTACGGAAAATAGTAGGGAAACCTTTTCACTTATCCATGAAATGAAGCAATGGAAATAACACAGTACCTTTTACTGGGCTTGAGTTACATAATTGTGCAATAAAACACACTGGCGATGTAATGACAAAAATAATAAGAGATCCAAATGTTGATACTGTTCTAACAAAACAGGATATCAAGCCTGTTGGACTTCTGTATATGATGTGGATAGAATTTGGTGGCACATAAAAAATTAACACTTAGCATTTGAACAAGTTGATATAAAACACAACAGGTGAGTTATTTTGCGAGTGCTGGACAGTAACTGAATAGTGACAATATATAGTTCAGTTGGCCAAGTAAGCAGCTGCTGAGGAGAGGAAACAAATCCTGAACCAATGAGGGTTTTTCACTGACTTTTTTTGAGACATACTTAGCATTAATTTTTTCCAAAAAAAGAAAGATCGTTGGCATACCAATTCAATCATTTTCGGTGTCTACCAACTCTCCGAATGTTGGTGGTTATGAACAGAAAGCACCGCCTTAAGGTTTTCAAAGGAATGGAGAAAGTGTGAAATGAATTATTGAAATTCCACCTTGGTTGCAGCAGTATACAAAATACAACATATAAAACCATATGACGTAAATACACACACACATAGTGATGAAACATAGATAAATAAGTAGATAAGAAATATCTAAGCATAAGCAACACAAGGCAGGGTGAAGTGAGGTGGTACAAAGTAAGTCATTAAGAAGTAAAAACAAAAAGAAGCAAGAGGTGTTACCAAGAGACTCACATCCAAAGTGGGCGATGCTACTTTGAAATGATAAACTGTGTAATAATAATTGTAACTGTGTAATTTATGTTGATCACCTGCTCAAAGGTACTTCAAAATAGTCTCTTGTGAGCTTTGACTTTCAGGTTGTATGTTCAGTTATCCCTGTCAGCGTCTACCCTTTCGAGTAACAAAACCAAAAGTTCACCGGCAAAAACATGCAGAATCCAGACATGCATATGGACTCAAGACAAGATCCTTGTTGCTGCCACAGAATTTATTGACACTATGACAGAACTCAGAACAGAAGAAACCATGAGTCCAGAACACATTATATCCTCAGCGCCACACAGCGTGACCTGCTGCCTGAATACGTGTGAGATAATGAAACACACAAATTACCTGGAATGTTTTATTTATAAATTGCCTATGGACAATTTCGTAGATGTTTCTGGTCTGTAACGTTTCCCATTAGGAGACTTTTTTTTACTAATTTTTATTTTTATTCATTTGATGCACTGCATTTGATTTGCTAAGGCAATGTGGAAGAATTGATTTTATTAAGGAATTGTTTTATGCCTGTTTCAATCGAATGGCTCTTTTACTTTAAATGGTGGTCTCTCAGTTGTAGGGGCTAAAAATTCCATATGTGGTATGTTGTAGTTCTGTGTCTAAACCTGGTTGTAAAAACCTTTGGGGGCCTCAGTTCTGATCAGGTTACATCCTTTGTCTCCAGCATCTCACCAGGAAGTTGGGTAGGATGACCTCTCCATCTACCTGTTTTGGTTCATCAGTCTAATGGTACCTAATGCTCAGTGGCCTGTTTTGCTACTGGGCGTTATTGTTCTAACACCCTATAAGAACCGTTAGCCAGATGCGGGTGAATAGAATCTTCCGCCATCTTGGCGGTGGCCAGGGATTCCCCTGCAAACAAGGTGTGCTGTCTTAAACTCCTGGTTGCGCTGTTCAATTAAATTAAAAATTAGAACGGTTTGGATTTTTGTCTCTAGTTTGACAAAATTCTTCCACAGCCACCCTAACTGTGAGACAAACCGACGAGAGTTTCTTACCGCTTCCGATTTGCTAGGATGCGGAACCCTAAAAACAGCTTTAACTTTCCATTCCTGTTTAAAAACACAATACTGGAACTACTTGCAAAGCTCCTAATGTGACTCTTCTGAATTTTTTTACTACCAGCTCAACACGATTCATTGTGTACCCATAAACTGAGCATATTAACTGCATTATGGATCATCTCCATGATTAAAAAGTTCCAATTTGTGCCTTTAATCTATAACTAGGCCTATTCCTCTCCACTCCAGAGGTGCTCTGAGGAAATGTGGCTAACTGGCAATAGGAAACGATGAGCACAGGGCCAAACCACATGATCTCAGCGAGCGGATGCTCTCTTCTACCACGGTTTGCTCCCGTCACAGTTGTCGGCTGTCTTCTGTTGCCGTGAGGCACCGCTCCCTTCTCATCCAACGCTTATCCGCAGTTAAACAAATAAACATACAGATTTTCTCAGGTCAAAGTGCATTACAAACAGAAAAGAATAAATGAGGAATGAATTAGAATTATTAATTACATATACTTATAAAAAATTATCTTTATAAAATCAATGATCATGCATAAATCCAAGCTGCACTGAGATAAATAAAATTAAGATAAAACATGAAAATGCACAATTATATATATATATATATATATATATGTGTGTGTGTGTGTGTGTGTGTGTGCGTGCGTGCGTGTGTGTGTGTATTCGAGTCTGGCTCAGTCTTTAATGGAGTTTGGTTGTTGTTGCCTGTATGGGTATGGGTTTCTTCTGGCTGTTCTGGTTTCCTCTCACAGTCCAAAGACCGAGGTTTCAGGTTAATTGTTCATTCTATGCCTAGCCTAACTTTCACCACAATCCTGTCCAGGATAAAGTGATTATATATAATGAATGGATGTTTTGACCATTTTTTAAAGGCATCTGCAGAACCTGCCCCCCTTATAGACAGTGGGATTTTGTTGCACAAAAACTGATTTGCTGAAAAGAGAATCGCTAAAGGACATGTTAACTTTGCAGCTTTTCAGGTTATGCGAGGTAGTCGAAAGATCCCTAGTGTACAGATATCTTGCAAGATGAATGTAGGTACCAGAAGCATGGCATAAATAAAAATGACAGTTTGGTAATGATTATAATAATTTGACATTGACTTGTTGAGTCCCACGCAACTGAATAAATCACGGCCTCATTTAAAAGGGTATCATGAATTACTATAAGTTGCCTGTTTAAATCACAAATGACTGAAGTCTCAGCAGTTTCTATTCCATAAATCCTCTATTGGAAAACTTCATTCATTCTCTCCAAAGGTAAGCTGGCACTAAGAGGACCACAACAAACTTTGATAAACAATACAGTGTGGAACACAGCCTTAAACAGCCCACTACAGCCCATCTTTTCAGATCAGCTCTTTTTATAACAACTAGTATGGGGGGGCAAGAAGAAGCCTGCCCATGACCTGAAAAGCCCTTGAAATGTGCAGTTGCTGGTTCAGGTATGGTAGTTTGGGAATTTAGAGATTGTGCAGTTTTGTTAGGTTCTGTTGTGTGCTGTTATGGTTGCGGTGCTGCTGACCCCTTGGTTTTGTTAATATCGGGCTTGCTTTTATTATGTTAAGTTTGGAAATGGGGAGGAGAAGTAAACAGAGCAAATTCTCTCTTGTGCCTTGTCTGGCCACTCCTTAAACCTGGTGCATGCTAGCATGTCACAGTTGGTGGTGAAACCCAGGAATGACCCTCTACAGGGTGGAGACACTCCCCCACTTCCCATAGGAGATAGTTGTGGGAGGAAGAGGAGGATGTTTACGCCAGCTGGTGGGAGGAATAGAAACCGCCTCGGCCAGCAGGGACTCCAGCATCTGGAATGTGAGGCATTCAGCAACCGGCCAGGGAAGCATTTCAAAGTGCACTTTAGCACAAACATGCAAGTTGTCTGCAAGTATTAGTGAGAGGATTTAAAGGGTTAGAAATGTGAAGGTTTTCCTTTAGGAAAGTGGAGCGTTATGGAAAGTTAATACAATTCCAGAGAAGTGCCTGTTGGCCATTTTGGGTGTGTTATTTAATTTCATAGTGCAACAATCAGCAGTGAAAGTCACGTGGATGGTTTTTCCGACACTTAGTCACAACAAACGCAACGTGCTCAGCGGACCCCTGTTTTGATTTATTACTCATCCTTGAGAGAACTGATCCAAATTAAAAATGGGAATTACATTGGAGCAGTAATTGTAGCTCTGGACTTTCAGCATGAAACTGCACTGAGATTTCTGACCATGGTCCAAAGCAAACCATGAAAGGCAACAAGAGGGCACTGCAGTTGAATCTCAGCTGGATGGGATCGCGACTCATATAACAGACTATACACTCCCACTATCTGAAAGTCTGTTGTCCAACACATTCTCAGGAATGGATTGGTTTAAGGTAACAAGGGATGCCGGAACTTATTTTTATTGGATTTTTTTCACCATTTTATTTGTCTACTGCAAAGCTGACGTCACCTTTGTTTCCACTTCCACATGTTAGCAGTAAAACGTACTCAGAACAGAATCAGAACAGGACAGTGTTCACAGCTCACATCTGGTGTTTGTGTGGTGGTGACCAGTAACATCACGATATCACAACATCACAACAATGCTTCAGTAAACTGGAACTGTATACTGGTTTGTGGACAGAATGTACTCTTATTTTCAGTCATTATAAATTAATTTTATTTTACTATAAATAAAGTGGCCTGAAGCTGATGGACATATTTATGTGATGAATCAGACCTTGCCATTGAATGGAAGGTTGCAGTGTTGATGTGCGCTTTATATTGATTTCAAATGGGTTTTAATTTTATGGTGCAACTTATGACACAGCAGCAAATTTCTTCAGTTTGGGCTCAAGTCATGATTTATTTACATTAATTAATTTAGCTGACATTTCTCCAAAGTAACGTACAATAAAAAGCTAACTTTAATTATTTACCCATTTATATTTCAGGGTAATTTTATTGCATGTACCTTATTCAAGGGGACTATAGCACGACGTGGGATTTGAAATCTGGGTCTTTTGACTGAGAGATGAGGGCTCTAAACACGATGCCACCACGCTACTAAAGCATTTTAAACACTGGCATTTATGAATGACATAAATAGTAAAATCTCATCTTCTGCAACATGCACATCCAAGACAAAGCATTTAAATGAACTCTAGTGATCCATGGGCGTTTAGCTAATATGAGCTGTAGGAATGGTTAGAGTTACTCACATAGTCATGGAAGGCTTTGGCTTCACTGGAGTGTTCACATGTCTCTCTCCTTTCAGGTGCTGCACAATACAGATCCCAGAACACACTGCAATGCAGAAGCCAACAAAGGTTTGCAAGCATTTGTGAACAACTGCTAAGTATACACTGATGCAGTGAGTAGAAACAAATTGAATACATGGTGCTGTTTTTGATCTGGAACCTTGTATTAAATTGCACAGTGTGCCCAATTCTCCATAGAGTACAATATGAATACTAACAACTTCAGGGATCTAACTGTCTTATTAATTATAGCAGAACTCACCACCACCACGAGTGCAGGAATCCTGGCGGTTCTCCTAGTGTAATGTTCTTCTCCCATCGTATCTTCAGTTGAGAGTAAACAGAAAGAAAGCAGGTAATCAGGAAAACAGGCTGTGGTTTCAACGTCACTAAAGCAAACCTGGAAAGGCCCAATTAATACAGGTAGGATAAAAGTCTGGTTACAAGGAAAAACTACAAATTCACTGGTATACTGTGGAACCAGACGTTTGGACGCAACCCTTTCAGTAAGCACTATGCAGTTTTACAGTGACTAAAGCTACTAACACTGACAAGTTTCTGCAATGACATTATTCATATTGCAATTGTCACTTCTGTGTTAATTCAAGGGGAACAACAATATAGAGAGATCTATTTTGCTCTAATGAGATTTAAATCATCATATGAGTATTCATAATGACTCCAGATGAAACACTACAATAAGCAGTTTGAAGCCCACCAGCTATCAGTGACAGACTTTGATTCTTTAAATCACACAAATTTATCCAAAGTGACCCGCCAGGGTGTTTGGAGAATATTACGAGGCATCAGAAGGAAATCAGTCACCTGTCTGCTACCACATGATGCTGCAAGGGAGTCTAATGTCTCTCAATTATGTGAGTTTCATTTACAAAAAGCTATTATCATTTGTGTCCTGTATGTTTATACATTTATCAAAATTAAAATTATAGCCAGATTTTTTTTTTTTTGATTATACCATTTTCTGGTATTTAAATCGCGGTATTCTTGACAAAAAAGTCAAGTAGGCATTATTGAGCTGTTCTAAGCTCTTCTCTGACCACCGATGCCAGCCACAGTATAACTGGCCTATGTTACCCATTGTGATGTAACTGCAGGTGTTTAACAACCCTGCCAATTGTTTTGCACTATGACCTTGAAGGAAATTGAGCTCCTTTCTGTAAAATGCCAGGATTTTGCAAATAAGTCATTACTGTTTTTTGTGCTTTGCATTAGTCTTCTGTCTCACGTCTCTGGCCAGCAATAGTTGTTTTAGAAGTATGAGTCAATACCAATACACTCAGATTGCATATTTAACACCCGCATTATGCACTCCACAATAAATCAGTGCTGCTGCTATAAATAAAACGTGTCACTCCACGTCTAAATGAAAACAAATTATATTTCTCAGAATGCAGCACAAATCACAGCAGTGTGCAAGGAAGCATTTGAATCAGTTCCCCTGTATGTTATGTTCCAACTCTCTGAACAAATGGAAAAGTTAAAATAGTGGAAAAATTAAAAAGGGGGGAGGGGGATTTATTTGTTAGCTGGATCTATGGTTTTCTTTCCTAAACATTGTGTTGGGTTTTTTTGGTGTTTTGTGGGCTCGTCCCTCATTCGCTTACTTAATATCCCACTAAGTTTTCAATATCACTTCTGAACAGAGGTGGGTAAAGTAGATATAAACCATTAAATAAATGGACTGTTAAAAGAAGAGATGTTAAAAACACTTCCAAAAAATGTGAATGTAAGTAACATCATACAAGTACTCAAGAATTAAGGGACTCAGAGTAGGCTTTTCATGGTCAGATTCACAATATTAATAGCTTCAACACTTACTAAAAATCTTGATATTGTAAAAAAAAAAATGAAATCAAGATAGTTTTAATACATTAATTCTGCTGTGCCAATAAAGTTTTGTCAGTTAGGCTAGTAAAATATAAAGACCACACTATGTTAGGCAGCCTAGGCTTCCAGTTGAGACCTGAAGTCTGTTTGTAAGTCAGTTTGTCTGTAACTCCAAAGTCACCTTCACCTCTAAGTTGCAATGAGTAAAAATTAAATGCATACATCCCTCCATATATTACCACATAAAGTAAAAATCTCAAATCTATACTAAATAAAAATAAAAACACATTATACCGCTTCCATCCATCTAATACCTATAACTGGGTGTCCAACAACTATACTATATCCTGAAAACAGGGCGCTAGGCACAATATACCCTGGACATAAAACCAATACAGCATAACATCATTTATTATTTTTTAATTAACTTCAACCTACATTATAATTAAAAATCTCTGAATATTACAGAAAATAAAAACTATGACAAGCAGCACAGTGGCACAGCAAATGTTGCTGCTGCCTCACAGTGCCTGAGTTGTTTGAGTGTGGATTTGAATCCAGCTCTGTCTGGGTGGAGTTTGCATGTTCTTCCCATGTTTTGTGTGGGCTCCTCTCAGGTGTTCTGGTTGCCTTCCACAATCCAAAGACATGTGTTTCAGGTAAATTGGTGAATATAAATTATCCACAGCGTGTGTGGCCTCCATGCAATTTATTGGTGTTCCATTCAGGGTGTAGTTAGTCCAACACCCAATGATTCCAGACTGCTGTGACCCTGACCAGGACCAAGCAAATAAATGATAATGGATGGATCCATGACTAAAGAAATACACCATCTACACGGTCCCGTATATAATGCCTCGGCCCATACACATGTTCAGTGTTTCTCAGCTTCAGGCTACTTTTAGTTTTTTGTTTATTTGTACATGCAGCTTGTTATCGATCCATTATGTACATAATCAATATATAATATTTAGATAATGAGCTGACAGACAAGGTTCTATAAATAGCTTGGATACAGCTAAATGACAGTACTATGTAAACTACAATAGTATGTAAAACTACACCTTAACATTTTTAATAAATCAAGCTAATATGAAGTGTAGACCCTAAGTAACCAAGTGAGTTAAGTGAAGCTGGTCCAAAACCTTTTCGTGTTCCTATTCTTTCTAAGTGCAATTTCTTCCCAACTATCGGAGGAAGGCAAAACTGGAGCTGACTCACACCCTGTAATAGACAGAAATGTTAGAAAACAGAACGGTGAAGAAAATGCAATTAAAAATAAAGTGCACAAAATGAAACTACAAAATGGTCACATCTCTGAAAATACACTGAATGATTGTAGTTGTGTCTGAGAGGGGAAAATGCCACCGGTATTGTTCTTATGCCGTTTCCTTAGCATGGAAGACAATGAAATATGCAACCACCGATGTGAAAAAGTAACCAGCCTTATTAAGGCATCATTTGGGGTCAGTTTTGTTAATTCGATCAGGGCTAAATTAAAAACTTACCAGCAAACGTTACGTTTATAAAGCAAACATTCATAAAGGCACATGAGGAATCTCTTGCATACTGTAAGGACATTCCAGATTTAACAGTAACAGATTGTTATTGACATGCTGTCTGCGTTTCAGAAATTTGGCTGCAGGATAAACCCAAAGATATATTTTTGGGACTCACATCCAGACTACTTTTGTGAAAATTTCTGTGATTTCAGTAAATAAAATGGTTAAGTGATTTCATCAAGATATCAAAACAACGGAGACCGGCTTTGGTATCAAGGGAGATGTGACGTCAGCTTGATGGCAGACTATTGTTGGGTCTTGAAAAAAGACCGCAGGGATGAAAACAACCAAAGAGGTGATTTTGTCCATAAATACTTGCTTGATGATACATTACCTGATGTTGTGAATATTACACTAGTTTCCTAGATTTTCAGACATTTTTGGGTAAATGGCTATCAATTTATCTATCTATTGAAACTGAAGATGTCTAACTTTTTTGTTAGAATGCAAACTTGTGAATTGATTACCCAGCCTTTTACTTTTTTGGAAAATCAGTTCTGCAACTAGATACTCATTCATAATTCTCCAGTAGCAGTTCTAAGCAAAACTTAAAATATTTCAGACCATTACAGTCATGCCTTGGTTTACACACACTCGCACAATGTGCTTTCCCTGGAACCCAATTTGATTTTTAATTCCATAAATTGATTTCGATGATTGAACATCATAATTTCATCTGAATGTGTAAAAATGTGCAAAAAATATAAATTACACACAAATTTCCTGTGTGCTGTGCTGTGAGCGTGTGCCTGGATGGTGAAACCTCAGCCTGTGTGTCATACAATGGGTATTATATATGAACTGTATATGCTTATAAGAGGGTGGCATTATGACAAGGAGTGTTGGATCCTGGGAAAAGTGGATGCAATGTTTCACGTACAAGCAGCTGGTTTAGCAAAAGTCAAGTTAAAATAAGCTTCTACACTAAAGTTTGTTTTGTCTGTTACAAAGTGGATGTTTCATTCACATCAAACAACCTCATTACACTGCACAGCAGTTTCCCCGTGTGTATGCGCTGCGTGGCACAATCCCCGTGTGTGTATGTGTGTGTGCACTGTGCAACGATCCCCTGCGTGAATGTTACAAGATATTTTACAGTGTTTTACTGATATCTGGGAAAGTTAGTTTTGGGGCTTTGATGGGCTGGGAAGCACCTGAGTCATGTTAGAATCAGCTTATATTTTTGACCAGGAGGTCCCTTTTTCAAAAATATATCCCTGATACTTCAAAACGGCACTTTAACTAATAGCTTGAGGCTCAAGACAAATAATGCTGGACGGGTTTAGGACCAGGAAAACAGAGACATGGCCAGAATGGTTTTAATGGCTGTAGTACTCTGAAGCAGAAGGCAAGAGGAAACCATTGTATGATGCTTGCCCAATTTAACATTTTATTCATGGCTCACAGAATGATTCCCTGCTATGCCCACCCAGCTTACCACCATTGCAATGTCTTATTCACCACGCTGAAAATCATCAAACATGCTACTGTGACGTCTGTGTTGCCTCAAAGTCATCTAAAAGAACCGACTTTGAAAATATGATACAACAAAAAACTGTAAAATGTTAAGATCCAGTTTAAGCTTCAAGTGAACATAGTGAAACAAATACAACTTATAATAAGTAGCAGAAAAAGAATTTGGGGGGAGTAAAAGATGAGATGTCATGCTTGTTATTGCTGATTTTAATGCTAAAGTTGACAAGGACAAATATAAGTAAATAGTCGGAAACTGGTGTTTTGGAAGGAGGAGTGAAAGTAGGTAATAACTTACCAATGTTGCAGAAAAGTTCATTTTAAGTAGGTAGTTGCTGCTAATATATGATTCTGAGCCACCCAAAAAGAATCTTCACATGAAGAAGACCACAAAAATAGTGAGGAACACTTTAATAAGAAATCAATACTTTACTAGAAGCTAAATGAAATCTTGCATTTACAACACTGAGGCCCCAAATCAACACCTACAAGTGGAACTACAATAAACTAAGAAACGTGCTGGAGGAGTTTGTTTACACTGGACAAGTGAATGAAGTAACTGCGAGGTGCAATGAAAACCAACGAACTTGAGTGCGACGAAAATGGAAGACTCAGGGACTCACAGTGACTGGTGAACTTGGCACGGAGGATTGCAGACTTGAAGAGCTGAGGACTTGGGAAACCAGAAGGTACGTAGAATACAGGAGGAACAAGGGGCTGACGAAAGGATCAGATGCAAAGTAAACAAGGGGAAGAGCAAACTCAGATCAGGCAGGCAAAGAGGAACTCAAGCACAGTTTGAGATTCCACAACCATCATGTGTGAGTCTCACTCTTTTAAAGCCTAGCATAACTAGCTGAGTAGACAGGTGTGCATGATACAATTTGACATGAGGACCCCCACTAGTCAACCATGGAATTCACTCCAAGGTGTTGTAACAGTACCCCTACTTTAGGGGCCACATAACACAGGAAGAAAGGGGGACAGCTCCTAGGTCAAAGTGCATTCTGTGGAACTTCTACCGAGCCATGAAAAACCTAAGCCTTAAAAACTGCTGGATCAGTGACTTAGCCATGTCTAGAGCAGTGGGCAATCCATTCAAGGACATGAGTCAGCATGCCTTAGAGAAAGGTTCTATGACCATAAGAATGGTGCTGTGACCCACAGGTCTCACTAAGTCCGTCAGGCAGTCTATGGTTATATGGGACCAGTTGGTCACTGGCAGGATTTGAAGTCCAGTAGGTAGCTGTCTGGGCACCTCAGCCTGAGCACAGGTAGTGTAGGCTAGAACAAATTCTCTGGTGCTCCTGTGCATGGTTAGTCACCAAAATCTCACAGAAATCACGCAGTGCTTCACTCATCCCAAGATACACGGTACTGGGGGAGTCACTGACCCGCTGCAGGTAGCTGAGGATGCACTGCAGCTGGGATATATTCCTTATCCTGGGTTTTGTCAGTTGGTCCAGGGTCCTGGCTCTATTCCTGCTGGAGGTAATCCGTAAGCGTTCACCTGATTGAGGCCATTAAGAGGACAGGCAGAATTGGTTGTGGTTTGGTACTATGCATCGTACAAACTGTATAGGGCATCTGCTTTCCTGTTCTTGGAACATGGACGATTTTAGTGTAAAATTAAAATGGATGAAAAACAAGCTTGAGGGTGTCTGCTAAGAGCAATGTGTTTTGCCTTTTGTAGGTACTCCAAGTTGAGGTGATCAGTTAATACTAAAAATGGGTGAGTAGCACCCTCTAACCAGTGCCTCCATTCTTCTAAAGCTAGTTTAATTACAATTAACTCTCTCATACCATCATTGCAATTATTCTCACCAGGGACATATGCAAGGGTTAAGCTTTGGTTTGAACCCTGCCACTGAGACAAAACGTTTCCCCTACTTTTGATGCATTCACACGCACTACAAATGGTAATGAGGGGTCAAGGTGTTTCATAATAGGAGCAGTGGAGAACCGTTTCTTGAGCTCTTCAAATGTGCTCTGCACCTCAGGGGGCTAGTTGAGGTCTCCGAGAGTCCCCCGTATGAGTCCAGGCAGTGGCGCTGCAACAGCACAAAATCCCCGTATAAAACGCCTGTAGAAATTGCCAAAACTCAAGAATCATTAAATTTCCTGACTTAAGTTGAGGCCAGGACAGCACTTTCTTAGGGTCCATCGGTACCCCTTGAGTTCTGTCATAAAACCAAGGAATTCTACCTTTTCTTAGTGAACCTGCCAATTTTCTTCTTTAACATATAACTTATTTTCTAGCAGATGCTGCAGTGCACTTTTTACATGCTGTATATGCTCCTTATATGTAAGTGAAACAACAAGAGTATCATCTAAGTATACCAGGAGAAACCAGTTTATAACATCTCTGAGAATTTCATTTACAAAAGTGTGGAACACAGAAGGTATGTTAACTAAACCAAAAGGAATAACTATTTTTAAGGCCCCATAGAGCTGCTAAAAGCAGTCATCCCCCTCTCTCTGACACTGATCAGGTTATACACAGTCCAGAGATCTAACTCGATGATCCAGTTACCACTGCAAACCTGTTTAAGCGCAGCAGGTATCAATGGTGAGGTGTGCAGGTACTTCACTGTACTAGCATTCAGCCTCCTTAGCCAAAATAGAGTCTAAAACCACATCCTTCTCTTCAACAAAAAAGTTGAACCCAGCTGAGGCCAGAGAGGTGGATGGTTGAATGACTCCTGAAGCCACTGGTTCTGGAATATATGTCTAGCTTACTATTCAGGAAGAGAGACAACTTTCCTTGTGGTGGACAAGAACCTGGGCAAAGGTCTGTAGTGCAGACCCACGGATGATATGGAGGAAGTTCAAAACATGTCTGATAAATCATGATATTCACTTGGGATCGGGCATGGTTTATCTGTATTAGGACTTTCAACAGAAGCAACTCGGGATGGAATAGTAGTACACCTGTTTGTACAGTGACTACCCCAACAAACCAGTTCACTTGAGCTCCAGAAAAACACAGGGGCGTAGGATGCTATCCAGGTGAACCCCAAAATAACAGACTCTAACAGTGACAATCATATAAAACTGAATGGTTTGCATGTGGAACAACCCAATCTGGAGGCACAGCTAGTGATGCTACTCACCACTAGGCGTGTTGTTGTCGGTTATTGTGTAGTTTGTGGTGCACAGAAAGCCTGGAGGTGTTCTGCAGAACTACAGTAAAAGCACAGTCTGTCACACACCCTGCATTGTCTTTCTTTTGGAGTGAACAGTCTTCTATAGCCGAGACAAGCAGCTGTGTCTCCTTTTTTCCGGGGAACGCAGTGATGCACATAGTGCTCTTGATGATCTGTACTGAGTGGGAGGAGGTTTTCATTGCTTAGCATTTTCAAAACAGGATGTTTTGTTGGAAAACAATGTCCTTGTGAAACACCCGCATCCTGAGCGGTTCTTCTCTGCAGGAGTTGAATGATGAGATATCCAAGATTCTCGTTGTTGTGAGGTGAGATGCGAGGTTCTCTCCGTTGTGTGTGACTGCAGTCTGGAGCACGTCAAACTCTGTTGAGTTCATTGCAAAGGGAGAATCTTCTGTCACGAATGCACAGAGGTTGGTGACTGGATGAACTCGTGCAGAAAATTTATAGACTGAATAAGTGCTTGAAGTAACAATGAGGTGCAACAAAAACTGGTGAAGTTGAGTGCAACAAAAATGGAAAACTCTGGGACATGATGATTGGCGGATTTGGAGATTAGGGAAGCACAAAGGGTTGCAGACTTGAAGGGCTGGGGACTTGAGAAACCAGGAAGTGCATAAAACACAGGAGGAACAAGGGTCTGATGAAAGGAGGTGACGCACAGTAAAGAAAGAGCAGGGCAAACTCAGATCATACAAGCAGAGAAGAATACAAGCACCATTTGAGACTCTGCAACCATCATCTGAGTCTCACTCCTCTAAAGTTTAACATAAGCTGAGTGAAAACAGGTGTGCATGATGCTGTTTAGCATGAGGGCCCCTGCTGGTCAGGTGGGGAATTGTTCCCAGAGGTTGTGATGGAACCTTTTGAATATCCTTAATCCTTAAACAGTGGAAAAATACAATCATACGTGACGTTATCCGTGGTGTGTACATAAAGACTGTGAATACATACACACACACACACACACACACACACACACACACACACATATATATATATCTCCACAAATCTCCACAAGCATGGAACTCAGGTGCACTCAGGTGCACTTTTCCACTCAACTCAACTCAGCTCAGCTTTTCAAGTCAAGGCAATAAAATTAGATATTATTAAAGTTCTATGCCTGAAAAGAACGTGAGCCCAAAATGGCGACAGGGAGAGCTAAAGAGGAAGGGTGGAATATAACAACTTTAAGGTTAATACTGCATAATTTGGTGATATATTATGTGTTTTTACTATTTAACTTTCCACCTCCGCACTTTTTGATTTGACCCAGGCAGTGCTGGGTAAGTCAGCTAGTTCATAATACTGTTGACAATTTCTGAACATCCACTTTTATTCCAAAAATTCAATTCAATTCATTTGATTTTTTACAGAGTGACAATCTCACCCGGGTCACAGAGCACTGAACAAAGTCATTAGGAAATATAAAAATGCCAATGATTAAAACCAATAAAGAACAATAAGTATAATGAGCCACAATCTCAAATGACTACTAGGAAAAATAATAAAAACAAAAAGAACGGTTCAATTAGTAACCTCCAAGTTGGTTTTATGCAAAAAAGGAATCATACAGTGCCAGCTACAGTTGGGAGAGGACACTTTTCCCAGTGGGCTGTGAGAAAGCTGGTGCATTGAAATTTACCAGGTGCAACAACAAGGCAACCTAAGAATCAAACCCATCAGGCTGAACCAGACCCCCACCCACCCACCCACGGACACACACACACACACACACACAGAGGACTGGTTTGTAAAAATTCATTATACAGTCAGGCCTATAAATTTAGTGGACTGAGGTACAATCCTTTCTAAGTTTGAACGGTTGAAACTGAATCTTCATTGGTCAACTAATGCTACTGTGTTCACAATACCCTAATGCTTCTTCACATGTTCATGAGACGAAAAGGACTAAGGGATATCAGCCGTGTGTGTCAGTTTACAACATTTATCACTGAAACTTTAAATGTGCAATAAAGTTTGTTAAAATTTACAAATGTACACAGTAAGATGCAGCTAAAATACTAAATAAAACATATAAAATCTGAAAAAGACCGAGAACGACAGTGATATAAAGTCAATAGAAAGGTAGTACCGAGAAGCCTAGAATTTAAATGGAAAAAGCATTGGATGAAGGCACATTAAAGGGCTCCAAAATAACCAGCATACTGGCAGATAGGCAAAGCAGGGGCACAGCATAAAATATTAAGACAAGTTGCACTTATTTAGCTAGCTGTGCCGCTCAAGGATAGGGTAGCCCGTAGAAAATAATTTTACGGATGTACATAGCTCTGGTGGTCATCTGTGCAACGTGGTAGTCAATTCTTTCTTGTGGAAAAAATCCGCTTACCATTTATTCTGAAATCACAGATGCACACAGGTGGGCTCAGTGAAGGAATTATGTGGAAAAGGAGTTGGTAACTTCAGATGTTACTTTGGTATGTCAAAGCAAGTGCTCGTGCATTATTTTTTGTTTTTTATTTTTAGAAAACTGCCTAGATTTTTTTTACCTAATTTATTTCTAATAGACAGCAGGAGTCTTCAGTCAGGGGATCATGCATCAAAGGCGTTTTCTTCTAACGTTTAATGAGTACTCAGAGTGTTATATCTTTAAAGTGGTTGTATTTTGTACATAAGTATTGTTAGGGCTGTCAGACACGTAAATGCCAGAGAGTGACACACCTGCTGCTGTAGTCAAGTGGAAAGGAAAAAAACAACAAAATACATATTGCCAAAATTTACTACCCTTAAATCACTAATGTTGTCAGTGCCATGTGTGTGTGTGTGTGTGTGTGTGTGTGTGTGTGTGTGTGTGTGTGTTCGTGGCAAGAAAATCCATCAGCATCAAGTACATCAGTATGTGGCATCTGCTGCCACACGTGTCTCAAGTGAAAAAATCTGTCAGTGTCTTTATGTGCGCTCTGCATGTAACATTACTACTCCTGCTTCTCCAAGCCTTGTCAGAGAAACAATCTTTCAAATAATAAGTAGTAGTTAAACAAACTTGATGACGCAAAACCTCAGTTAGGGTCAGAAGTACCTGTGGGCTAAATTTAAAGTCTGCGGCTTGAAAGCAACGAACAAGAACAAACAAAGAGAGAAACAAACAGACAGACAGAGATTGAGGTTCATAGAGATTTTTGTGGCGCAGATTCTGAGAAAAATAAATGTAGCATAATAAAATGCACAATAAAACGTGAAGAAGTCCGGGGGTAGAGAATATTTTTATATGCACTGCATTCATTGTGTTGTGCTTTACGCATTCAGGTCAGGAGCATCTTACTTCAGATGTTCTGCACTTCAGGCAGCAAAAGAGAATGAAACAGTGAAGTAGAGAAAACTTAGATTTGCAGAAAGAAATAAAGGATGTTTCACATTAAGATCCCTATTGTATTATGCTGGTCATGGGGAAGCAATTGATTCATCACATAAACTTGGTTATAATCTAGTCTCCTAACCCTAACAATTAAAAAAGCGTAAAAAAATAGATATGAACCTGTATTTATTCGCTGGTCAGTTTGGAAAAACCCTGCTTGACTCACCCTGTAGTAACATGAAATATGCAAATGATATGTATGTAAAGCCACGTCAGCCAAAGGGCTCCAAGAATCAGTAACAGAAATTATAAACACTAATGCATTGCTTACTTATTTCATCCGAGTTACACATTTTCAAAGATACACGAATTTTTTCTTATTCATTAATTTTTAATTGTATTTTCGTCTATGTTTTCTAAAATTCCTGTGGAATTGAAATGAACTGCAAAACACAGTAATGTGTGAGTGTGGGACTACCTTCATCCCACATGTTTCTAGCATGTTTACAGTGTTATAGTTCATGCCTGGCATTCCTGAGTGTCGGTGATAGGAAGAGGAACATTGGACATATTTTTGTAATGAATCATTTAAAAACTGGCATTCAACAAAGATTTAGTGTTACATTCAAGCCTGTGTTTTAAGTTCTTCAGGTGATTGTGTTCACCTTAACTGGAGAGGTTCTTTTGTACTCTCAGAACTTGACCTCTAAATTGCAGGATTGACTCAGTTTTAGATCATCCTGACCCTAGCAGTCAGCACCAGTGTGATGGGGTTTCTTGTGTTTCATCCACCGTGGGCCTTCTTACTGCAACTAAAATCAAAAACTGTAGCCAATGAACATAGAATAGTATAAAACCAGATTACCTAGATTTAGTGACAGAAGTGCTTGTGCTTAAATATTAAAAAAAAAACAAATTTAATTTGCTACCGCCATGGAGTAGTAGTCTAAAATGTTGTTTGCTAAACATTTGCACATTGACTAATAGGTCAACTTTGGTAAATGATGATATAAAGCTATCAATCTAATCTTTTCTGTCTTAGCAAAACCCAGCTCAGTGACTCCGATTTAAAACCAGTCTTTAGCTCTCACAGACTGACTTTCAAGTGTTTCAAATCCTAACTACAGTACTCCAAGCAGTTAATGCTATACCCCTATACCCCTAGACAGTTGGGGTTTTAACAGTATCGCAAGCACAGATCGTTGACCCCCCCTCCCCCCTTGATGAGGCCAGATGAGACCAGCACTTCAAGCCTTTCGGGATACATGTTCTATGGTCAGAGGAGTCAAAAGTGGAAGATCCTAAATCTGGTGTGACAGAAATACAGCATTCCACAGTAAGAACATCATACCAACAGTCAAACGTGGTGGTGGTAGTGTGATGGTGTGGGGATATATGAAAAATGTAATTAAAGCTCTCAGGTGTGTATATATATGAGGAAGCATGCAGAATAGGCCAGGCAAAGTCAAATTTTAATAATTTTCATATGACTTTCTCCTGTCACTGATAAGTTATGCTTACTCAGTCTTGTATGGCTATGAGCCCCAATAAAACAACAAAAAAGAATATCCTCTTTTGAAATTCGGTGCTACAGAAAGAATTTAAAATGATAACTAAGGAATAGGAAGGTTGCAAAAAACCAGCATCCTCAAGACAGGAACAAACTGAAAAGTTAAGTACAGCAGCCATATTATTACAGTATCATTCTCATTTCTGCCTTTAGTCTTGCAAGGAAAGAGAGAAAGAAAAAGGTTGAATAAGTAGGAGACATAGAATACTTGAAGGACATCTCACAGTGGACTGAGGGGATTTAGGAAAACCCTCCACTGCACAAAAGACTGAAAGGCATGGAACAAAATGAATGACAACCCCTGCAGTGAAGTCCCATCAACAAAGGCAGAACAATTTGTAATTCCACAGTCTGTAAACTACAAATGTTACACTGATTATATTGATGTAATACAAGTACTGGACAGTCCTTGACTTATGACCAGGTTGGGAAGCGACAGTCAGATCGTAAGTTGCATCTGTGAGGTCGTGATTATTTCCAAATGTTCAATCCACCACACAGCAACGTCTTTTTTACCAGTTTTGTTTTATTTCTGGCCACAGTTTAGCATATTATCCATACTATTATTAAATTATTCATTACTGAATTCTTTGGTAAAGTTTCTTTTCAAAAAGTGCATATGTCATCATGCTTTTTAAATAGTATTCTGTGCAATATGACAGCAATACTGTAAGAGAAAGTGATATGATCTCTTGGGACTGTTATGTCAGTAGCCACACCGAGCACGATGATGGATATTTATCGATCAGTGGTGCGACTGGTGCAGGAGGAGGTTGTTGGAAGATGTTTACTGGTTTACTGCTCATTGTGGCATTTGCTCAAAGCACCAGACCCTATCGTGCTGGGTTAGCATATACTGTTTTACAGCCCAGGAAGCAAAAGGGGCACTTGTGTTGGGTTTTCAGTGTGAGTTCAGTTGTGCAAGATACACAATAAAGGGAAGATGTATGCTGAAATCACGTCCACATCTTTTTTGTGTGTGTGTGTATACACATATATATAGCACTCGTGAGAACAACTAACACTGTGTGAGATGAAGACACCACACAGTCTCATACGACGTTCATCTTTTTTTCTACAATGTCACACATGCATTCTGTGGGGGTACACATGTGCAATGTTTTAATGCAATATATGTAATGCTTTAATTAGCTATAAGATGCTCATTTACTTACCAAAATTAGTGGAAATCATTTTTGTGGAAAATTTTTGTCCATCTCATTGTATATATTATAAAATTAATTATTATTATTACTGTGATTTATGTATTATTACTGACTAGTGTAAATGCGAGTCCGCCATATGATGAGCATACTGTAAGTCAAGGACAGTCTTTACTTAACTTTCAGCTCTGGCCTCCTAACTTATATTACACTCTGCATACTACTTATAGGCTGCCTGTATAGAGTCTTATAAAAACCACTGTTTCACAATAGGTGTTGGGATAAATTTTAGAGTACAAAGTGAGCCACCTACTTTGAAATGAAAAAAACTGTAAAAAACTCTAAAAAGTAGTCCACTTCTATAACCTCAGAAAACAAACTAGAGCACTGCGGAGTACAACGCAGAACGGTGTTTTGACGGCAGGTTCCTGAATTGATTTTTCTTCCATTTGTGCAGGTCATGCCAGCTTGTGGCAGTGTTAATAAGCTTGTTCATAAATCCATTAGTGCACTGCTAATTCTATGGTTCCTGGCAACTGAAAACAATTATAATTTAGCACAGCGTGTCAAAAAATAACCCATAGTGTTCTACCCTGGCACAAAGCTATAACCTCAAAAGAATTTCAAATTAATGAAGACTGAAAGTGAAATATTTTTCAACACCAGAGCTCAGGTTAATTTACCCACAGTACATTAACCTTCCATCTGTCCAACCATCCATCCGGTACCATTAACCAGTTGATCCCGGTAAGAAGGTAAGAAGGGTTGCAGCAATCCGGAGCCAATCCCAGAATCACTGGGAGCACACACTCTGGATGGAATCCCAGCCCACTGACGGGGGGCACAGCGTGTTATTTTCTCGAAAAAGTTATAATTAAGTGCAGCTGTAATGTGGCTATAAAGTACAGAGTACCTCAAACTGGCTATGAAAAATTTATACCTTTAAAAAAATACCCTCAACTGCTTGTTCTGGTCGCAACAATTCTGAGCCTATCCTGGAGTTCCTGAGTACCAGGCAAGGAAACTACACCCTGGATAGGATGCCAGTGTGTAGCAGGGTAGCCACATGTGCCCAAATTCACACATGTACACACAGTAAAAAAATTGTTAAATGCAAGCAAAATAAATAAATGCTTCCTGGATCCAAGAGTGCATTTTCAACAGAAAAGCCAAAGGTGGCACAAGTATAAAAAGTGTACAACCACTGTCTCGCTGTAAAGAACCAAGCATCCAATAATCTCACCAGATTTCAGCATTCTTCCTCACTAAACAAGCAGACTTAAAAATAGCCCTAAAATAGACACCGGCACTGTACAGAAACGCATTACTAAATAGGAGTGCAGTATCCAAGGCACTAACTCTCCTCCAAGCCCATCAAACGGGCACTAAACAACTAATGCGTTCTGCTTGCTCAGCGTTACTGTCACCAGTACTATTGAAATAGCGATAAGTGTTGGAGTATGAACCATAGCCACTCAATAGCATATCAATAACTGGGCTTCAAATGAACCTGCCTGTGCTTACCTCTGACAAGAAGGTCTGTGCAGACTTCTGAGCTCCTACATGCAGCAAATACTCATACACGTAGAGTGCTAACCTGTGAAGAAAGCAGTAGGCATTAGTTACAAAAGTAACCAGAAATGCAGTTTTGATATTTACACGGTTCATTACAGAAGATCTGAGGAAAGCTAAAATTTGGATCAGTTACCACAAACGTTTGTAGAAAATGTATTACAGTGTGAACTGCACACTTATGATGCCAATGTACAACAGATGCTAACCAGACAAACGTGACATAATGAAGTCTGTCTAGCATATAGTCTAACAGCTAGTTTAGTTACAAAGCTGATTTGTACCCAAATGTAGGGAAGGTTAAAAAAAAAGACTTGAACTGATTTTAAAAACCTCAGAGATAGCTCATAATTCCCAATTTATACTCACATCTATAACATACACATAAGTTCCGGTGTGGATGCGTGTTTGAATGATATTAATGCTCAAGCAGTTCAGACTCCAAGAAAGTATACTTTTCAAACTATTCTTAACAAAAGTTCAGTTTTTTTCCTCAGTTAAAACCTTTGTAATGCTTTGGACAGTCTGTATGATTTTCTGAATTCTTGCTGCAGCTTTAAATACCTGTATGGTATTTGTACTCTAATTTCATTTTTATTTTGAACAAATGCGACTATAGCATTATTTCATGGTCATTATTTCAACACTTTCTAAATATTTTCTAAATTGTTTTTTATAAAGCTAATATGTCGGTGAAGAAATCTGGTTAATTGCATTGTTCAGCAGGAGGCAATCTGAGACGTAAAAAAATCGAATTCGATGTTTGAGATGATGAGTTTCAATTACCTGCCGCCCATATAGAGCCCTGGTTTAGAAGAATTTGCTGTTAGCAAGTGACATGTTTACCTTAAGCTACCAGCTACCCACTCAACTGTTTATGAGAAATAGCACATGGACAAAGAATTATAACTTGAAAACCATGCTATATGGTTACCACAGTGCCTGTGGGCAATTTTGGTACTGGTGGGAATCATGCTCAGCCTGAGTGGAGTTTGCACATTCTCACCATCCCTGTATGGGTTTTCATCCAAAGATATGTGTTTTAGGTTAATTTTTATTCTAAACTGCCCTAATGCGTGACTGTGTGAGTGAATGCAGGTATGGTTAACCTTCAACAGACCCTCCTGGCCTTGCGCCCGGTGATTTCTGGGAGAGGCTCCAGACCATTGTGATCCTGACCAGGACAAGCAGTTTGATGAAAATGAGTGAGTGGGAGAGAAGATGTGCACAAAGACACGTAAACAGGACCACGACATGAACACGTTTATAGTATGTTGTCACGTACCCACGTCTCGGTAGGCAAGCCTCGTAAAACAAATCATTTTGGTTGTGTGGTTTTTATTTTGCATGTGTTTTTATGATGCAGCCAGCAGACTATATATACAGTCATCCCTCAGTTTACGTGTCTAATTGGCTCCTGAAAAGGCTGCGTTGTGGAAAAACCTGTTCCTATTTTTGTTCCTATTTGTATACTGATGCCATAGTTTAGTGCCTTTGATGGAAAAAGCAGAAAATATATAATTTTATCTGTTTCAACTAATGGTAATTTAGGCCCACAAGAGTTTGAATACACTGAGTCTCAGATTGTGACATGTGAATATATGATCTGAAGAGATTTTAAGACCTTTTAATGAGTTAGAAACACAAATTGAAATGTTAAAGGAAATGAACTAAACCTGTACAATATAATGGGGAGTCGCAACTCAGGTAAGGGAGCTATGAAAACATTTTTTAAACGGAAATAAACATGTAGCACATGTCAAATGTTGATTTAAAAGGCCCCTGGATAACAATTGCTTGCTGCAGCTTTAGAACAAGGCTGAAGAACTGGGACATCTGTTTCCACATGCCAAGCAACCCTCCTCAAAAAATGCAGATGTATCTATCCCTTTGTCTCTTACCTCTTCCCCATTTTCTCCCAAGAAACAGCCAAAGCCAGAACTAAAGAGGCACAATGAAAGCTGAATCAGAAAAGAAATCATCCACGGGTTGGATCTAAAGGCTAAGCCTGACTGTAAGTATGGTACTGGGGGCTGTGTTTTAATACTGGAAACATTGCTGAAACACTCCAAGAAGTCCTGGGCACGATTTTTTCGATATTTTGATTTGTTTCTTTTCGTGACCCGATTTCATGCTTGGCTAGTTGGGCTATGAGATACAATAACAAAAATGGGAATTAAAATTACTGTAATTTCTATATGCGCAAACAGATGTTTTAAACAATTCATGTTTCAGGGATCATCACACCATTTTGCTGCCTTGACTTTGTAATAAGAGGCAGTGCAAATGCTATATTTACAGTTTCATACTTCTGTGGTTTGAAGAAAAGCTTTTATTTAAAAAAAGGGGGTGGAGTGTGCTGAGGTATGAGGAGTTGACAGCTTACATCCTTCCATTGTGACCTAAATAAAACCACAGGCAAACCACATTATAATGATGGTTTAGTGATACTATTTTGTCTGTTTCAGTTGTATTTTTTATCTATCAGTCCATTGCAATTTGGGTAAAGTACCACTAACAAACACATTGGGAACAGGAACATTTGGGAGTTTAGCCAGTAACCTTCAGGTTGTAAGTCTATACCATTAATTCCTACCTCCTGCTACTTATTTTCCATTTATGCAAGTTAACAGAATGATCACGACCTACCAAGATCATTTTTGTCATTCTTTTCCTTACTGCTGAGCATAAACAATCCAATTGCCAGCGATATGCTAAAAAGACCACCATTATTAGGTAAAGAAACACTAACTACTGATAACCCTAATGGCAACAGGGTCTTTCTCAGGCCATTGTGAGGACAAGAGTGAGATGGCGCTGCTATACTGCAATCACAGTAGAACAGTTCTGTTCTAGTCCACGTAATGGTAAACAAACAAATATAACAGCTCTTGTTCCTTTGACATTGTAGTCTCCCTCCTTTCCTCATCTGTCCTTCCTTGGTCTTCCTGTCTCCCACTATGAGGCACACAGACAACTGGGCTCCGACCTTGACGGCATGTTTTGCGTTTCCCTAACAGCATTTGGATCTGCATGAGGAGCAGCCGTGTCACACCTCCATCCTCATGTCTATAAGGAGCAGCATTTGCCATTGATATTTGTAATTCTATGCTCTGTAAACTGTGAAAGTTACACTGATTATAGTGACTATATTGCACAAAGTTGAAAGATAAATAGTAGTAACACAGTATATATCCAAACTGTCTTACCTTTAAAGTGACTGCATTTAGTACAAGTGTTAGTGCTTTGAAACAGGTGGATACCACAGAATGACACGCGGGCCATAATCCGATTTAAAGGTGGCAAGGAGAAAAGTTATAACAAAATATGCGTCACCGAACTTTATTACCCTTATGTTAGTGAAGTGCCCATTGCCATATGTGTCATGTATATCTCCGTCTCCAGTTTGGGTCCTTCATCGGGCACCCCACCTTCTCTGGTGTGTGTGTACACTGTGGGTGAGGGCTGCACTAACCCTAACCCTAAGTGAGGTTCTTGCAAAGTTCAACACACACACACACACACACACACACACACACACACACAAACGCACAGTTATCTATGTGAAAATTCAGTCATACAGAAAGTATTGGCCAATGAACTTATCAGATAAGCGGCAGTCTAGTAATACTCATAATTCGAATATTCACTAAAATTCACTGCTGTCATATAAGCATATGTGCCATCTTGTTAAAAGACATGGCATGGAAAAGTGTATTAACTCCATGTCCAATATGTCCTTCCACTAAGTAAATTTTTAGCTTTACGGGCAAGAAATTCTTACTACGTTACTTAGATTACTTAAGCAGGATAGAAATCAATTTTTTAAAAAGCCCAAATGTTGCCCCCAGATTCATGAGCTCAGTATCCATACACAAACTGTGTGCACACATAAACTGTTGCAAAAAACTAAATCAGATGATTTTTACACAAAATAACCCACGAACCTTTCACGCCATTCCCAAATAGTCAACAATTTCATGCTAACTGTGAAAAATTTGTTATTCCAGGTTTATAACTATTTTATAGGAAATTTTACAGAAACACTGACTAAGCGGTCTAAATCAGTGCAGCTTTTTAATATGTAGAGAAAGCCGTTACAGGTCAGAATTTCAAAAAAAAAAGCATTTAATGTTTAACAGAGATATAATAATACGTGCCCTTCTGATTCTGCACGACATTGCTCGACAACTCGGAAACAAGTGTTTGTTTCATTTTTTCTGAAATATTTACTAAGCACTTTATCGAATATGATATGGTTGTGTATTACAACATGTATTTCCTCTCATGAAAAGCACTCTGGTTGACCAAAACAACCCACGAAAGGATCCAGTGCAGCTTAAAAAAATTAGCAGCTATGTCTGTTCCTAAACCACAGTCCTTTTTTGCATCAGTTACAACAAAAGTTCTGTTTTCTGATAAAACACAATTGTTCACAAAGTATGGCTGTGTAATTGTCAGGCTGGACTTTTCTGAATCAATATTCTGTGAAACAACACCAGCCAGTCAACTCCTTCAGGAAAAAAAAACACAAGGCTATTCAAATCTAGCAGAGCAAAGGCAGATGCACAGGTAGTGCTGTAAGGCTTCTTCAGATTCCAAAACTGTATTTTGTTTGTTCCTGAGGGAAGTATAAGGCAATCGCACGCGTGTTTGCTAGATTATTTTCCGAGTGCTCAGATCAAATATTAACAAAGTTCTCACATCGGAAACTTCGTTGACAAGCAAACTGTCCCCTGTTGCCTCCATCCCTCAAAAAACCCAACTAGACAGAACCTGGAGACAACTGATGGATTTGGCAAGACGTAGTGCAGACCATGCAACAAGATCAGTGAGGGAGTGTTGTGGTAAGAACAAGGAGGATCTCAGGGAGGGTGGGGCAGGGGTTCAGGGGGCTGGTTCTGGGGGGTTTGTGCCATTCTTAGGCTCACGTTCATCAACCTTTCCAAAGCGCCTACTAGACCTATTATACAACCTGGCTGTGTCTCTCTGCTGGCCTTGGGGTACAGGGATGCAGAGGACGGAAGTCTAAATAAACCCACCATTTTCCTGGCACACACTGCAAAGATGAGTGGGTAGGATCTGAAGGAAATAAGGTTGTAACAACACAAATGGTCCCATCATTCTAGGGCACTGCAATGCCTAAAATGTCGGTTTATCCGAATGAGTTCTTGCATCCTCAGTTTCATTTGTTCAGACATTTAATCACATATATCAAGTCATAATCAATAAAACCTTAGTAATACAGATGAGTCTCCATTTATTCATGGCATAGGTTCTGTAAAAAATCTGAGGTCAAGCAAAAATGAATTTACGATAAAACTTTATTTCGTTTTCATCAACTTCTCGTCCTTTACAGTCCCACTGTGTTACAAACACTCTATCCCTGACAGAACGTGCATGGGGACAGCAATATGGCGTGGGGATTTGTTTTATTATCTTTTATTAAGTTAAAACAACACTAAAACTGTCTTGTTTAAACTCAAAAAATGTCAACAATAGGTTGAAAAAACCTGGTATTCGGTGCCAACCCGTTTGTCATATGAGCAAGTGCGACATCTGGACCCTTCAATTACATGATGTTTATTCGTTTATCAAACACTTTTCTCCAGAACAATCTAACTAGTATCTCACCTGATGCCTTTGTCAAAGGCACAGCTAGACTCATGTACACAGTGGGAAAACATGCAAAGTCCAAAGTTATCATCTACACAATGAAGAAAGCATAACACATACATACCAACACTCAGCCAAGGGGCGGTTTCTGTAAAAGCCCTGGACATGGCTATAATGAGACAAATATACTGTAAAAATGAACATTTGTATTTAATTCAAGTTGCAATTAAAAATGTAAAAATTGTAAATAAATATACATAAACCAGCTCAATCACTGCGGTCCTACTCCGTTGGGGTAAGTTTTATTATTGTGGACACGGAGTGCCAACTAGTGTCTTTTTGTGGTAACACAGAGGCTCTGCAACAGTTTTTTTTTTGGATATAAAGAAAAATTACAACAAAAAAAGAAAATGAAAAAATGTTGATATCTTCAAAAATTTGTAATTTGAATGTTTGCAACATGGGGACCCAGTGTACTTGAACTTCTCCAGTAAGGACAGACATTCCATCCTCATTCCAAAGCAACCTTTTTCTAGGAAAGCACCCTAACCTCAGACGGTGAAGTGTCAATTTTTTATCCCAGCTGCATTATACTCTGTAGCAGATCGCTCAAGTACACCACAAAGGTCTGATAAGGCAAGAAGAACAACATTATCTACAAAGAGCACAAATCACCCCAAGCTTTGACTGCACTTTGATAGCCTGTCCATGAAAATAACGAAAAAAGTAGAGTCAGAACACCATCTTTGCAGGGTCCAACGGCCATACTGAACACATTCAACTTGACATTGAGAATAAGGACACAACTTGGATACAAGGATCAAACAGCACATATCAGCAGCACTGGTAATCCGTGTGCCTAGAGTAACTCCCATGCCACACGCCAAGGGACACAATTATATGCCTTTTTCCACATTCCATAAAAGACATGAAGACCGGATTATACTGCATGCTGTGCCAACTCAGACTAAAATGCCAACTCTTACTACTGTGCCAAAGTGGAGAGCTGGTTCACTACTCAGTCTAGGACAAGATCCAAACTGTTCCTCCTGAATCAGAGTGACAGCTATGGAGCAAAGTCTTGCCTTCAGTACTCTGCCACAAACCTTGCCAGTGAGACCAAGGAGTGTGATCCCCTGTAGTTGGATCGCAACCTCTTCAAAAATGTGACTGCCATCCCACTGTGTCTATCCAGACATACCTTATCTGCCTTCTGAGCAAAACTAAAGTGGTACATAACCCACGGGAAAAGCTAAAAATTGCAGTGTGAGACTATCTTACGGGATCATCACCTACAAGGTGAAGAGTGGGGGTCGGGAGCAATGCCAGCTAAATGACTGGCATGAATATCAAAAAACTTGAATAATTACTAGATTGATTAAACCAGAAATAAGACTTATTTAGGGGGAAAATTATACATTTATGATGAGTACAGACACTCTTGCCCTTAATATCCCCAAAGAAGTAGGAATTCACAGAGAAGATAAATGAAGGACCTACAGTAAGGATACATGGTTCTGCAATGGTGCCTCAGATTCCCCATTATGCATGATTAACCTTGTTTTAAGAGTGCAAATAACTTCCATATTAATATACTAAAATATTCCAGACTACATCTCTGCACTGTGGGTTGGGGTACACCTACTCCAACTAGTATGGAATACATCTAATAGCCAAGAAAACACATGACATTTATCAGTAAGTTCAATTATATTGCATATTCTATGTATCAGAATCCAATTTTTACAGAAGGGTTTACATAGATGAGACAACCAACAGACACAAAATCACTTGGAAGTCAACAGCAAAATAATGAAATAACATGTTATCACAATACAAAGTGAGAAAATGGTGAACCTAGTAGCTTCTTCAAAACTGTAACGGATGTTTCAGCCTGAAATGCAGTCTAATGTTATTTAACCATTAAGTATTTTTGTTTCATTTATGGTTACTGTAGGAAATAACAAAAGTTCTGCCAAGTGACACTTTAATTCTGTTCTAATACAATGAACTACAAGGAGACTGACAGAGAGCTCAGAAGCACTCAGGGCCTCTAAGGACCTGAACAGTTATGTTATATCAGCTTTCATCCTGTATAACATCCTGACCCCTGACCCCCTTCCTGTTCATAGTTGAAACTGATGATTGAGAAGTGTGGGTAGAACCATGTTGTCCCAGCAATATGGTGCAACCCCTGACTTGTATCTGTATTGTGCTTTTTTCTTATAAGTTTCTTATACGTCTTCTATGGAACAAAATTTTAATATTGGTAGTCAAAACCTGCTTATAAAACTGCTTCTAGAGAAGTAGAGGTACTGGCTTTAGGAGACCAATCACCCTTTTGCAGTCCTTACACACCATGAAAACACTGAATATCTTCAAGAGTCAAAAGCACAGCAGGCATGTCAGGTTGTTCTTCACCAGGTGACCTACTAACTAGTTTCTAAGAACAACAAGGCACCACTATGGCACCACCTTGCCCTCCTCATGCTTCAGCTCCCATCTTTTAGAAGCTCCTGCATGACGTCAAGGACACACAAATGCTCAACCCAGAACCATGTCCCAAACACCCAGAAAGAATGGAATTATTAAGTATTACTGTACTACTGTCAATGTAGTCCAATGTATTGTACTACATACATTTCCAGATACTCAAGGGTGTGTGACACCTAACTTCTGTTGGAAAAACAACCCACAATACAACAAGACATAAAAGGACCGTGGTTTGTGCATAACTGAGACAGAAGGCCTATTTAAAAACACTTCCTGTGCCTAACTGGCTCTGATCACACATGGTGCTCAATTCATTACAGATCTTCAAAGATCATTAGTGTACACAACCTTTAATTTGTCACTGATCGGTTTTCTAAGACCTGTCATCTTGTACCTGTCAAGGCCCTACCCACTGCAGTGGAGACAGTTGAGGTTATTTTCCAGCAGGGTTTTTTTTTTCCTCCCCGAGGACACAATGGACATTGGGAAGAGACCACAGATAATTTCATGGAATAGAATCCTCAACTTAAGACCTTAAGCCCACTGAAGCCACATCTTGAACCAAAATGCACAACAGCATTATCCACTTGTTCACTAACCTTCTTCTTCACTAACCTTCTTCTTCATCCATTTTGTGTTCAATTTCCACTTTTTTCCTGGATGCTTATATTTTGTAAACCACAGCTGATGGCTGGTACTGGCAGAGTGACGCAGTTTGGTAGTCTGTCCCCATTTACAGATGTGGCCAAAAATATTATTCTCCTTCTACTGTTTCTGAAAAACTCACAATTTTCAGTGAAATAGGTTGAAAATGACAAAAGTATTTGGTATCCACCATTCTTTATTTCCCATTCTGTATGTGACGCCGTTGGCAAGAAGCTGACGTGTGCAGGTTAGCAGTTAGCAGTTGAGGTTTATTGTCCAGGGAAGTTCCAGAATCGTGGTCAGTACACAGGCAAGGGTCAGGTCCAGAAGTCAATGGAGTACAAGAAATGGTCGAGCTAGATCGAAGGTTGGGGACAGGCGAGGGTCGATTATCGGAAAGGCTAACGGGAGAAATGCTCGGTACGTTCAGTAGTAACATGGGCAATACTTCGCACTGGCGTGTCGGGCTACACAGGTTTTATACCTTGTTCGGGGAAACGAGGAGCAGGTGCTGGCAATTGTGGGGCTGGGCAGAACAGGGGGCGTGACAGTACCCCCCCCCCCCAAGGAGCACGACGCGGACGGCCATGATGACCTCAACAATGCCCCCAGACGAGGGGCTCTGGGTTTGTGTTCCTGAGTAGTCGTGGGTCTGGGCGGATGAGGTGGTGCTTCGGGGCTGTTCCACCTTCCTTGGGGTCTCACGAGTGCCACTGACCTTCCTTTTGGGGTGTCCCCTAGGCTTGGGCCCTGGCTTCTCAGGGTGGCACCGAAAATCTGCTACCAATCCTGGGTCCAGTACGTCCCTGGCTGGCACCCAGCTCCTCTCCTCTGGGCCGTAGCCCTTCCAGTCGACCAGGTACTGAAGGTGTCCTGCCCGTCTTCGAGAATCCAACAGCCTGTTTACTGCGTACGCTGGAGCACCTTCTATCTCCACTGGGGGGTGGGACGTCTGCGGGGAGGGTCTCATCTAACGGTCCTGGGACTACTGGTTTGAGCAGAGAGACGTGAAAGGCATCAGACATATTAAGGTTGACTGGTAGGTCCAATTTGTACGTCACCTCGTTGATCTGCTTCGCAATTCGATAGGGACCCAGGTACTTGGGATGAAGTTTTCTGTATCCCTCGGGGAATTTGATGTTTTTAGAGGACACCAGACTTGGTCTCCAGGACGATACACTGGGGCCTCTTGACGGTGCTTGTCGGGGTGGTCCTTGTAACGCTGGAGAGTCTGTTCAATATGCTGATGAGTCTGCTCCCAGACCTCCTTACTCCTCTTCAGCCAGTTATCCACTGCCGGGATGTCCGTAGGATCTGCTGTCCATGGCACCAATGGGGGTTGATAACCCAGGCAGCATTCGAAGGGGGTGAGCCCAGTGGATGAGCTAACCAGTGAATTCTGGACCATTTCTGCCCAGACCAGAAACTGACTCCAATATGATGGATTCTTGTGGCAATGTATTCTTAAGAACTTCCCTAACTCCTGGTTTACCCGCTCGTACTGGCCATTAGACTGCAGATGATGACTGGACGATAAGCTAACGGTTACTCCCAGATGTTCGAAAAGGGCGGTCCATATTTTTGAGGTAAACTGGGAACCATGGTCCAACACTATGTCCTCTGGAATACCAAAGAGCCGGAATACCTGGTTAAACAGTGCCCCGGCGGTCTGGAATGCAGTGGGTAACCCCCCAAACGGAATAAAACAGACTGCACGTGAGAACCTGTTGACAACAGTTACAATACAGGTATGTATTGGGATGGTGGCAGATCCGTGACAAAATCTACTGCAATATGGGACCAGCGTCGGGAGGGGACGGGAAGGGGAACCAATTTCCCCGCAGGTAATGTTTTCGGGGTTTTGCACCGTGCACAAGTTGAGCATGAGGCAATAAACCGGTGTACGTCCCGCGCCATGCTCTCCCACCAGTACCTACGTGATAGCAGTTGGTAGGTGTGGGACTCCCCAGGATGCTCAGAAACCATTGATGCATATGCCCATGTAATGAGGTGATCTCTGCATGGTGGGGGAACGTACTGCTTTCCCGCTGGACACTGAGCCAGAGATGAGGTGTCACCAAGTTCTCTAGCTATATCCTGATCAATTTCCCACTGTACGGATGCTATTTGACAGTCAGAGGGTAATATTCTGACTGGTTCAGCGTTTGTTGGTTCCTCCAAGGGTTTGTGCATTCGGGATAATGCATCTGCCTTAGTGTTACGGGACCCTGGTCTGTAGGTTATCGAAAACCGAAAACGGGAGAAAAACAAGGCCCAGCGTGCTTGCCTGGGGTTCAATTGCTTTGCGCTGCGCAGGTATTCTAAGTTTTGATGATCTGTTAATACTTGAAAGGGGCGATTAGCCCCCTCAAGCCAGTGTCGCCACTCCTCGAGTGCCAGTTTCATTGCCAGCAACTCATGATCTCCAATTCCATAATTTCGTTCGGCCGAGGTAAGTTTATGGGAATAAAAAGCAACCGGGTGTAACTTAGGGGAATGACCAACTCGCTGCAACAAGACGGCGCCTATGCCGACATCCGAGGCATCTACCTCAACAACAAAGGATTTAGACAGGTCAGGGTGTGTCAAAATGGGGGCAGTGGTGAACGCCTGATTAAACACTTGCTTGGCTTGGAGATTCCATGTTAGGTGTCGGGATCTCTTCTTGTCCTTGAGCAGCGCTGTGAGAGGGGCCGCTATGCCACTAAAATTTCTAAAATTTCTCTTTCAGGTCAGAATACCCGGGGGAAATTGTTATGGCTTCGGAGTCGGGACTTTCTACAGTAGTAGTGCGCACCATGACCTGAGGGAGTTGCATACAGTTTGTAGCACAATAAGGGGACCAGGACACGATATCTAAAGTAGACCAGGAGATACGAGGGTCGTGTTTCCGCAACCACGGTAACCCTAATACCACTAAATAACTGGTTTGTGGAATCACAAAAAAGGATATGACTCGGAATGCAAAGTACTAGCATCCATTTGTATGGGGAGAGTGGCCGATGTCACACAGTCCTTACCGATGGGTCTTCCATCAAGGGCGAACAGTCGACGTGGTACACGTAAGTCCTGGGTCCGAAATCCCAACTGCCGGACCAGCTCCGAGTGCATGAAGTTTCCGTCGGCCCCGGAATCAATTAGTACCGTGACGGACACTGGCTCCGGACAGTAGAAGGTGACGGGGAGGGTGAACGACTTGCACGTTTTTTCCCATCCATCACGGGGTAGAATCAGTTGTTCCGCCATTTCGGCAGTCCAGGGGTTTGAGCACTCCAAACCTGCCGTCTGCTGGTTGGCAAAGTATTCTGTGACGCTGTTGGCAGGAAGCAGACGTGCGCAGGCGCGAGTTAACAGTTGAGGTTTATTGTCCAGGGAAGTTCCAGAATCGTGGTCAGTACACAGGCAAGGGTCAGGTCCAGAAGTCAACGGAGTACAAGAAATGGTCGGGCTAGATCCGAAAGTCGAGGACAGGCGAGGGTCGATTATCGGAAAGGCTAACGGGAGAAATGCTCGGTACGTTCAGTAGTAACATAGGCAATACTTCGCACTGGCGTGTCAGGCTACACAGGTTTTATACCTTGTTCGGGGAAACGAGGAGCAGGTGCTGGCAATTGTGGGGCTGGGCAGAACAGCAGGCAGAGCAGAGGGTGTGACACTATATTTCACAATACAACAGAAACTTTGCTTTTGATTTATGACTTACAATATTTAAAATAATAAAACAAATGATAATGGCATGGAGAAAAATTGAGACACTTAATACTTTGTGGTACAGCTTATGGAAACAATAACTGGAGCCAAGTGCTTTCTGTAGTTCTGAATGAGAGTTCTACACTTCTCCACTGGTAGTTTAGCCCACTGTTCTTGAGCAAACTACTCCTGTTCTTTCAGGTTTGATGGGTGCTTCTTCCAGCTGCAAGTTCCAGCTCTTTCCACAAATGTTCTATGGAATTCAGAGCAGGACTCATATCAGGCTATTTTAGTACAGTTCAGTGTTTTATTCTCATCCATTCTGGGTGCTTTTTGAGGTATGTTTCAGGTCATTGTGCTGCTGGAGGACCCATGACCTGTGACTGAGACACAGATTTCTGACACTGGGCTCTCTGTTTCACTCCAAAATCCCTCGGAAGTCTTCTGATTTCATAGTGGCCTGCAGATTCAAGACACCCAGTGCCAGAGGCAGCAAAGGAACTGCAAAACATCTCTAAATCTCCTCCATGTTTTACAGTAGGAATGGCTTTCTTTTCTTTAAAAGCTTTGTTTTGTTTTCTTTGAACATAGAATTGGTGTGACTTACAAAAAAGCTCTAATTTTGTTTTGTCTATCCAAAGGACACTCATAGAAGGACTGTGGCTTTTTTCTGATTCTCTCTTACAAGTGGGGTCTTCTACCACAGATCCCATTTTAATCTCTTTCAATGGATAGTGGTACCTTCTTCTTGAGCTTGAAGGTCACCATGGATCTGTTTTGATGTTTTTGTTCTTTCTCCACCATTCAAACAATCTTTCTGTTAAATCTTGGGTAAATTTTCCTTTTGCAGTCACATCCAGGGATGTTGGCTACAGTCCCATGGGCTTTAAACTTCTCGATCATCTTGGCAACAGCAGCCGCAGGAACATCCAGGACTTTGGAGATGGTCTTGGAGCCTTAACATTCACCACACTTGGCTATTACCTTCTTTCTAACCTCCTCAGACAACTCCGCTTTTTCTTTCTCTTTTCCATGTTTAGTGTGATACACTAAAGGATGAGGGCTTTTTATCCATTTAAACTGGCTAAATGAGAGATTATAAGATTGAAGACATCTGCGCTAATTAAAGTATCACTACAATACAGTTATTTCTTATAACTTCTAAAGGGTATCAATAATATTGTCCAGGCCATTTTCAAATGACTTTGCAAGATTAACACAAATTCAGTTCTTTTCACAGCTTTTTTCTGGAAGAATGGTGCATTATTTGAATAAAATGCAAGGGTACCAATACTTTCAGGCACATTTGTACGTCCAATGAGTTGCTCCATCCCGAAAGGGGTAAGGCAAATTGGAGATAATACATGGTCCTTTATCATGTAGAAGAAGGTTTTCACTCTCAGCAAGAGTTACTGGCATTAAACGTCCGTCAAAGAATATGCCAAAAACAATTAGGGTCTTTTCAAAATACTGAGGAAGGTTTACTCAGTAACCTACTGCCCACAGCTGCCATATCACAACCGTATCTGTCCCACTTTCCATGTGTTTTGCAAAATGTGTGCATGTGTGGCTAATCTGGAATGGACTGGCATCCCGTCCAGGATGTACCCCTCCTTACCTAGCATCCAGTGATTCCGGGATAGGGTCCGGACCACCGCGTCCCTGACCAGGACAAGAAGTTAATGAGAAATGAGTGAGTGAGTAAGTCTTTTCCTATCAGTGTTATGTACTTTACTGAATACAAGACATAGGTCTAAATATTTGTACACATAGAAATATTTTACTGGAATTTTATAATTTATTCATGACTTTCTTTGTCTAACAAAATAGGCCTTTTATGCACTCTACATTTACTATAGTGTAACATGGTCACTGAAGACATAATATAAAACTGCAGTTTTATACATACACATGAATTTTTTTAGCACTGAGAAGGGAGTAAAATTCTTTGTATTTTTTGATCAACCCTTGTATGTGTGGGTATATATATTATACACACACACACACACACACACACACACACACACACACACACGTGTATGTATGTCAAATTTCAGCCAGTGAACTTAAAGATAAGCAGCAGTCTATTACTCATAATTCAAATATCAGTCAAAGGCTGCAGAAGTAACCAACAACAGAGGAAATATTTTGTGTATCAAGTGCCTTTCTTGAACAAGAGACAAAAATTGCAAGTAGGGTCACATATTAGGGTGGAGCAAAACATTTTTGAAAAATTGGGGCACTGGCAGTGGGGAACCTGAGGGCAAACTTAACAGTGCCTGGAAGCTAATGGTCCCAGGGTGCTTCACAGACATAGACAGAAAGATAAATCTAATTAAATAGATAGTTCTGTGCCTCCTCCATTGAAGTCTACTCCATCTACCTTTCAATCAGTCCTTTAAATGATAGACACTTGTCCTCTACCTTCTCTTTTGAACAGGTGATAAAAGCATCCAGACTTGGTTGCATTCCTCCATTGACTGATAATATGCCCATTTCCTCCCCAACATTATGAGACATCTGTTTGGAGTTGAACAGTTAAGCTTTGGTGGGGCCTCAGCTTTGTTTTCAGACAATTCTTTTGAAGGGAGGAGACATAAAAATTACTCAACAACAATAACAATGCTTCTGTATGAAAGCAGGCTGTGACTCCATGAATTTTTAGCAAAAGGAAAAATTAAATTAAATGTTATTTGATTTGTAATGTCAGTGTCATCAGATCAGCTATCACTAAACTTAAAACACACAGAAAAAATAGGCCTATTTTACATACAGCACGCCTGTATCAAATATATGCTTGAGTCACACCAACATTATAAAAACATGACCGCTTTCAGGGCCAAAAACAGTATAATAGCACAGAAAATTATGCCAGTTCAAAAATATGAACAAGAATCTGCCATTTCACTTTCGGTAGCGGACCATCACAATGGAAGCAGCGCTCAGCAGTATTAAACCATATCATCACCACCATGCCTCACTATCTGGTACTTACAGGGAAGTCTGTGCCAGGTATGATTATTTGGTAAGGGCTACCAACAAGGCAGTTTATTGCTAAAGTGGGAGTGCACATTGGGAGCAACACCTCCAGGTTGAGGAGCATCTTTCCCTGAGGCTGTCAGACAACTGAACTCCAGGCATCACACAGGGTGATCAGTACCACCACTACTGACCACCCACCCACAGTATCACCATTACTGACTGCTCGTACCATATGGTTTGCACTGCTGTGTCTTGCTGCACCTGTGTCCTGAATTCACTTTTGTCACCTGCTCCTCTCCACCTCTCAAACTCAATTAGTGCACTACTTGTGTGTAATGTAAGCATCCATCTCTATCTACACTGAATGTGTCCTTCATAGCACTAGGTAATTATTGAGGGACCACAGAGAAGCCAGGAGGTGATGATCTCACTGCTACGGCTTTCACCTCCACCTGCTGGAGGCTTCGCACCATCCAGCTTCAGTTCGAAGGAGTGCCCTCTTTCATCAAAGAACTACAGACAGATGGGGACCAATGAGACAAATTTGGGGCGATGAAGAGTTACCAACGGTCCAGTCCAGGGTGTCCTGCAAGAATCTCTAAGTTGGCTCCTTTACAACTCAGTCAATACTTCTCCAGGAGAAAACAAAATTTTAAATAATTATGGCACTGTAAGTGGCAAGAGAAACTAGGGCCAAAGACTATGAGCTAAAAGGAGCAGCAGATAGAATCGTGTAAAAAAGAAAGTCCCCATTTAAATTCTTTGGTTTTACAGTCTTATCTCACCCCCTGTTATCTCACACATTTATACATACATGCATTCAAAAACACAGTTGTTAGTTTATTACGTACACCACCCACCTTCACAGAAATTGCACATTCTAACAACTCAAGTCAATGGAGTGTGGTACAAATGAGGGAAACCAGAGTTTCGATCACTTAGCGTTCAGCTAAACATTGTGGTAGATAAAATGAATGACCTTACTGACTCTGAATGGAGATAGTTGGTGCTAGGCACGCTGGTTCTAGCATCTCCCAAATGGGTGTCATCCTGGGCTTTTCACACACATCCATTTCATTTCAAGGATTTACTGAAAATGGTACAAAAAGCAAAAAGGTACCAGTGATTGGTGATCTTATTGATAGCTTGTGGATTAGAAGGGGTCAAAGAAGAATGGCGAGAATCATGGAGGCAAAGAGACGCTTGTCTACGCTTGGCTACAATCAGGCAAATCACATACAAATTCGTCCCTGGTCTGCAGAATGGTGTCTCAGGAATACACCACTTATCCGACCGTCTCAAATGGGCTACAAGAAGACTATGTTGGGTGCCAATGCTATCAGCAAAGAACAAGAAATCAGAGATTTACCAAGACATTTTGAAGCGAAATCTGCTGTCCAGTGTTAGAAAACTAGGTAAGGGTTGAAGATCTTGAGTCCTCCTGAAGAACAATGACCCAAAACACACATCCAAAAGTACAACCTGTCAATTGTTAAAAAATAAATACTGGTGGTAAACTCACCAGCAATGAGTACTGATCAGTTAAACTGAAAACCTTTGGTAAGAGCTGAAATCTGCTACTGGTAAAAGGAATCCTGCAAACATTCAATAGGTACAACAAATTGCAATTAAAGAGTAAGAAACACCAGCAACAAGGTGCAAGAAGCTTATACATGGCCAAAAGAAAAATTATGAGGCTTTTATTATTGCCAGGGATTGTGCAACCAAGTATTGGGGATGCATTTAATACTGTCCAGGTCATACTTTCCTTTTCTTCTGTAAAAAAGAACTACAGGTAAATTAAATAGCCATCTTTCTTGTTATATAACTTTGGACATCCTATTAAAATACTCTGATGATCAAAAGTTGGTAAATCTCCAATTATTAATATAAAGATCTTACACGATATATATCCAAAATGCAAGGTTGCCAATAATGTTGAGCAACACTATATAAACAGTCCCATCAACTCACCAACCTCTCAGCTTTTTGTTAATAACAAATTTCCCACCATGTAGTTTCTACCATTAGCCACCTCCTGCTGTTATTAGGTGCCGTTGAGTTGACACCAACTCTATGGATAGTTGCATTTTTTTAAAAATAATTGTTACTATCTGTAGAATTTTCTGCCGCACAGATTACCTATAGCACATGGTATTCCCAGGAGGTGTCTCACCCAAGTACTGATCAGGGCCAACCCTGCATAGCTTCTAAGGTCTGACATGATAGTATTAAGCTGTGTACCAAGACTGAGAGAAATGTTGAATCTCTGATCCACTTGACCAGAGACTATAGTGAGGCTACTGGGATGACATCCAGCCTAGTGAAGTGCACCAGTATGATAATAAGAGGAAGGAAAGTGATAAAGACAGATGGAACTGAACCACTACAAGGCCACATAACAGATGTGCAAGACAACTGCAAGTACTAGGGCATCCTCGAGTTACATGGGAATAACAAAAATTAAGAAGATAGCAACATCCAATTACCGCCGTAGAGCAAGATAGGTCCTAAAGAGCCAGCTGAATGGGAAGAACAAGATTGGAGCCATCAACATACACACTGTCAGTCATCAGATACCCAGCCTTCATAGTAAGCAGGCCAAGAGCTGCAGACATCAAGACAAAAATACTCATTATAATGTATGGAGCCTTCCACTCTAAACCCAACACCCAGAGACCGTACACCAGCCAGAAGGAAGGGGGTAGGGGCTTGGAAACTGTGATGAGTATTGTCCCGAATGAGATGGAACATTCATGAATACATTCGAGCAACGTGCCCGAAAGATGAGTGGCTAATGGAATTTCTGAAGTAGATAGGGAATGTGGATGGCAGGCAAACACAGGAAGTGCCATGGCATGACAGGCCCCTCCATGGAATGTACCACAAGAGGAGATCCTATCAATAGCTGGAAAAGGCAGGACTGAAGGACAGTTAAGGCACTGATCATGGCAGCACAAGAACAAGCACTCAGCAAGAATCAGAGGCACCATATCAGGCAAGACCACAGGTACAGAAAGAAACCCCTGAAACAATCCAGCACTTAACAACATGCAGGCAGGGACAGTGCATACTGAGAGGCACAACCAAGTGGCAGGGATCATATACAGAAACAGGAACATGGCCTGGACAATGCCAAGTCTAAATGGGAGGCACCACAGAAAGTGGTGGAGAACAGCAGTGCCAAGATCCTGTGTGACTTCATCTAGAGAGATAAACAGTTACTGACCAACCAGATATAGTGGTAGTAGATAAAGAGGAGGAAGCAGCAGTGGTGATAGATGTGGTGATTCCAAGTGAACATCAGGAAGAAGAAATGTGAGAAGTTGGAGAAATATCAGGAATTGAGAGAGAAACTAGCGAGAATGTGAAAGGTAAAACACAAAGTAGTTTTACTGGTGATAGGAGCACTCAAGGCTGTTACCCCCATGCTGAGAGAGCGGCTTCCTCAGTCGAGAAGAGCACAATCCCAGGAACAGCAGAGATACTATGACGTACCCTCAAACTCCCAGGCCTCTGGCAACAGGCACTAGATTTGGGAAAGCTACCACCCTCAAAGGAAAACTGGATGAGAAAGGAATTTTTTTACACACACAAAAACACATAAGATTTCACTTTGTCATTATTTATTTTACAAAAAATAAGCTAACAGAAGTCGTGTCTACAAAAACTAAGTACAGCTCATAATTCAGTAGCTTGTAGCAACAGCTTTTGGAGCAATAACTTTAATAGTTTTCTGACTTCATCATTATCTTACATCATTTTGGAGGATTTTTTGCTCACTCCTTTGCAGCACTGCTTGAGTTCATTGTGTTTTGAAGGCATTCATTTACGCATCGCTCTCTTAAGACTGGGCCCCGGCATCTCATTGGGGTTGAAGACTGGACTTTGCTTGACTATTCCAAAACATTGATTCTTTTCTTCTTCAGTTATTCAGTTGTAAATCTGCTGGAGTGCTTGGGATTGCTGTCTTGTTGCATGACATGATTTCGGCCAAGCGTTAGCTGTCAGACAGATGGCCTGACATTTGCCTCTAGATATTTTGGCATAAAAAGAAGAGCTCGTGGTCGACTTGAGGACTGCAAGCTGCCCAGGTCCTGTGGTTGCAAAATAAGCCCAATTTATCACCCCTACACCACGTTTGATGGCTGTTTTAAGGTGTTTGTGGAGATCTGCTGCGTTTGGTTTTCGTTAAGCATGGTATTAAATATAAACCCAATGAAAGCCATCGTTTTTGGTTTTTTAGGATTGTAGCATCATGAACTTAACATTTAACATGTTAACCAGTGGCTGTACGCCCCTAGATCTATTTGTGTGGTTCTTTGTGATTTTTCTGAGCTGTATAAGTCATTGTTAGTAGCTTAACAATTTAGTTTTCTTTGGGCAAAAGTGTCAGCTAAATAAATAATTAATAAAATAATACTTAAAGTTATAAGTTACTGAGAATGACAGTGTTTTTAGTCGAACCACAAAAGGGAGTCCGACAAAAAACCCAGATTTCTAAAAAAAACCGCTGGTAAATTATAAGACTGAATTTATAACACATAGCATGACGTATAGCATGATAAATAAAGAGTAACCTAAACGTTTTCACTGTGTGCTTATGTAAAATTTCACGTTAACTGTATAAAGCAGGGGTTCCATTCTGCGAGCGAGGACTAATGATTCAGACCCCTAAGAGCCAAGTAATCAGATCCTATACGTAAGACCTCCACAGAATTCCTTTTGGGGGTACTTGTAGGGCTGAACACAAAGACCATACCCCCCTGAGAAAGACATGGTGTATAGCAAAAAATACAGGTATCCCTCAATTTACGCATTTTCTCCTGGAATGCGATTTGAATTTTAAAATCATTAGTCAATTCATACGCCGACCTACTCAATACAACATGCTCTAGGCAATCAATAAATCATAAATAAATAAATAAAGGTTTATGACTAAAAAAAAAGAAAAACAAACAAAAAAACTTTAAAATCACAATTTCGTCAAAGCATTTAAAAATGTGTAAAAAAACAAAATACACAGTGCGTGTGTGCGTCCAACTGCATATTACATAAAGAGCATTCTTTATAAATTGTATATGCATTTAAGAGAGCAGTGTTACGACAAGAACTGTTGGATCCTGAAAAAGGCAGATCGGTGCTGTTGCATCTTTAACAGGAGATGTATATGCAAATATCTTGGCCATGATTGGTCAGTGGATGAGCATTTTATGTTATAGTTCTCTTACAAAGTTAATAACCTTTTTAATTACTTAAAGTTCACTTGTCCTCCATTCTTCCACCACCGAATGTGTCTGTTGTTGTCAAGAACACAGCACCCGCAACAAAGTCGATTTAGTTTGTTACAAACACGAGTACACGTCTTAGTCACATTGGACCACCTCATTCTCCTCACCAGCACCGTAACAGCGGGTGCGCATTTGTGTGTGTGTGTGTGTGTGTGTGTGTGTTACACAATGATACCTAATACCCTGTGTGGGCACTATAAGGTGCTTTAGTAATATTTGGGAAAGTTGGCTTTGGGCCTTTTGGATAGACTGGGAAGCATTGTTTTTTTCCCCATATTAATGGAAATAACTGTCTCCATTTACGCAAACTTTGCAGGAACCAATTAGACGTGTAAATCAAGGGATGACTTGTTTGTACATCCTTACAACCTCTTGTAAAATAATGAACCAAGTGTTTTTATCATATTTTGGAGTGCAGTTATGGCTGCATATGTAAACTTACTGAAAAGGCGCTATACACCTACAATACTGTGCAAGAGTTTTAAGCACTTGTGAAAAAATGCTATAAAGCGGGGTTGCTTTCAAAAATAATGCCATGAAGAGTTTTATTAATCAATAAACTTCTTAGAAATTTCAGTAAACACAAAACCTAAATTAGCTCAATATTTGTTGTGACCACCCTTTGCCTTTAAAACAGCATCAATTCTCTTAGGTACACCTGTGTACAGTTTAAGGTACTCGCTTGGTAGGTTGTTCCAAGCATCTTGGACAACTTGCCACAGTTCTTCTGCAGACTTTGGCTGTCTCTGCATGTCCTCCCAGACTGGCGTGATGATGTTATGATCAGGGCTCTGTGGAGGCCATACCATCTGTTTCAGAATTCCTTGTCCTTTTTTCATGGAAGACAGTTCCTTTAGACTTCGACCATATGTTCAGGGTCAGTGTCAGGCTGCAAAATGAATTTAGATCCGATCAGATGGCTCCTTGATGGAATTGCGTGATGGATAAGAATCTACTTAGCAGGGAGTGGGCCGTTAATTTTGACCAAATCCATTTGCAGAAATCCATCCAAACCTGCAAGGAGTCTCCACTGTGCTTCACTGTTGCCTGCAGACACTCATCTATGTAGCTTTCCAGCCCTTCGGCGGACAAACTGCCTTCTCCCGCAGCCAAAAATTTCACATTTTGAATCAGTAGTCCAGGGCACCTGCTGCTATTTTTCTAGGCAGGTTACTTGTCATTGTTTCCAACTTGGAGGAATGGCTTTTTTGACAGAGCTCTCTCATGAAAACCGCTTCTGACAAGACTTCAGATTGTAGATGGGTGTACCAGGATTCCAGCTGCTATCAGTCCTTAGATGATAGCGGTGCTGGACATCTACCCATTTTTCAGGGAAGTAAGCTGGTGAAAAAGAATCTATTGGAAGTGTTTCTATAGCAAAATCTTCTGGAATCTTAAACTGCCTCATTTGGAAATTTGTTGCCCTGCGCAAATTGTGCGTTGATATTTAGAAATTACTAGTTCTCCATGAATGTTTCTTCTAATTACCATTCTTGAGGATCCAGTGATGAAAATAACAAGTGGGGAAAACTATTTATCTTACAAAACTGAAAAAGAAAAATCACCCATATACAGCCATTTCAAATCAGTTATAGAGGACCTGATCAGCTTGTGCATAAAAATCCATGGATTCCTCCCAGTACAGAGCAGCAGAGATCACAGACCTATTTCACTGCCGTACTTGATATTGTTACACACATTTTTCAAAATGCCATGATATCAAGTATCTCTAGTTAAACTTATTTTGGGTCAATAGATCCCAACTACACTACCTGGGCGAGCAGGTAGCACAGTATTTTGCACTCGAATCTCTTGCACTTGAAGGAACTAGGTTCAAATCCCGGCTTGTGCTATAGTTCATTTGAGCAAGGTACTTCCCTGAATTGCTTAAGTAAAAATACCCAACTATACAAAATAAACAAACAATTGTTAAGTACAATAACACTGTAAGCCACTCTGGACAAAAGTGCAAGTTAAATGAATATATTACAATATTCAGGACATTGGGATGACAAACTACACCCTAAACATTCCGACCCTATACACTCTTCCCCCACTTTGTTTTAAATCACTCTACTTCCAACACAACGTGTAACCCCCCCCCCCCAAAAACCGTCACCACATATGTAAAAATATTCCAATTGCGCTCAAACAAAAATTAGTAAAACATAACTGACAACATATTTACAGAAATGCACTGTAATTATTTACAAATGGTAAAAGCTGTTAAAACACCAATGTCCAGAATAAATATATACATACAATGTCTCCAGCAAACAGATCCACTCAGCACCATTTGTGTTCTAGTTTTACACTCCAAATACATGAGTGGACCAGGTGGATTAGTCACTCCAAACTGCCCATCGCGTGGGGGATGTGGGGCATACGGTCCCTGTTAAGCTTTCTTACGTTTTACTCTTTTACTACGTAAAACGCATTGCACGTCCTCTTGCCGAGTTGACATATTGGTCTAAAACTCATTCAACAAAGGAGAGGTAGCCTGGACTAACCCTGGAAAGTGGACTCCCAGAAGCTTACTTGTCTCTTCTTTGTGGTGTACAGCAGTTTTTTATTTTCCTCTCCTCAGCTACAATCTTGTGTAATTCAGTTATATGTCATGACTGTTTCTCTAACTGTCTTGCTTATATGCTGACAGCCCCTAAAGCTGCACTCTCGTAAATCCGCCACCTTTTGTATTCTGAAAATGCAGTGGACTGCCGAATTTGGCAGATTATCGAGAGCAGGCTTTCTGCGGTTTGCAAAAAGGTACAGCTTTTATAGCAAATCTTAGAAAAATACACTGCAGCTGAGCGCAACACTGTATTAACATCTGACAATTTGATGTTGAAAATCCCCTTTTCTCCACCTTTTGAGAAAGTTTATCATGCACCTGTCGTGTAGTTTACAGAACACCGAAATATCCAGTTAACTTGCTGTGACTCAGTCGACATTGTCTGGACCACCAGGACCTTGTCATCCACAGTCGTGCTTTTGTCCGATTCAAAATATTTCAGCAGTAAAAGTGGGGGTTTGTCCGGCTCTTCTTTACTGCTCTTCGACTTGTCCGTGATGGCATCAACTTCATGCAGCACGACCCGCCCAATTTCTTCATCTATCATTTCTTGCTCTGTCGGTTCGGTGGCGCCTATATTGATGTAATCGGCAGCTGACAAGAGACGGCCAGCAGCTGGAAGTCTGCCCAGCAGAGTTTGGACATTTCTTTGTGTTGCAGCTCTGATGAATCTCCTGTCACCATTTTTGCTGTCCAGACAGAGGCTCTCTTTCTTGACCAAAACATTGTGACCCCAGCAGTTTTGGATGACAATTTCTCTTAAGTTTTTCCAAGCATCTATAATGAAGTACACAGCTTATCTGAGGTTAACAGCAGGATCATGATCTGTGTCCATCTTCTGCATGACTTGCTGCGGCTGCAGCTTACATTAATGCCATCTGAAGCACTTAAAGATTAGAGTGGCTAAAGATGGCTGGTGGTGTTTGGTTTAATGTCAAGTTTGACAGTTCAACATGCTGCAGGTGAATCTATATTGTTCAACAAGAGAAGTATCTTATGTTCTTGACAATATGTCTGTTCCGTTTACTCAGAAAATTCAGGAACAATTATGAATTCATTCAACCCTCTCTCGAATGTGCATAGTCTGCAGAGACGAACATTTCTGAAACATCTTGGTTGTGCTGACTTGCTGACCACCAGCACTTTTCTTCTGCTTGTTCCCCTCACATTGCAGCCAAACATTACACTCACACAATCTTTTTATGGCCCAGTTCTGTGTGCTGGTCCTGACAATAAGGTTTTTCAAGCAGAATTTGAAAGAGCAGGGCAACGTCATCACAGTTGTAGACAGTATTTGGTTCATAGTCTCTGATTTGCTGAGAAATTTAAAAACAACCAACAGCTACAGTAATGGGATCAGCGCCATCACTCGCTCCACAAATTGCCTCCATGGAAATATTGTAATACACCTTAAAATGCGTCAGCCACCCGGAAGAGTACAAAGTCATCCGACTGCGAAAACAACATGTCTTCTCAGTCAAAATCACATCTGTAACTACAGCATTTCTGTCTCTCATCTGTGTAAACCATCGGTACAGTGCATTTCCCATTTCTTCAACTTTTGCACCACTTACGTAATTTATGACCAGTGCTGTACATAAAATTTGGAAATACCCATACCCAGTACCAAATGCCGGGACACAATACGAGGTGCCCAGGTGTTTTTTTTTGGGATGGTCTTACGGAGGAGCAAAGATATGGCTATGGGCCATAGAGTTCGGTCAAGGCTGGAGGTTGCTGGTAGACTTGTCTGAGACTCTAAGTCAGAGCTTAGAAGTAGCCCTTGTCACGTTGCTCATTGTGTGACATGTCGTGTACCAATTTTCAGTTTCACACACAACTTCACTTTGTGCACTGGAAAACATACTGGCACGCATGACATTTAAAACACTTTTCAGTTGAAGAATGGTGATTTTTAACGAGAAGTTTGACAATCGGGGTGAATTTTTTCTCACCAATGTTTAGCGGAACAGCAAAATTTCGCAAAGTAATGAGTGGCAGATTACCAGAGTGGACCTGTGTTTGCGAGCATAATGCGTTCCTGGAAATTATAAGACGGACACATAATCATCATTCATTTTAACAGGAAAGGTTTTTAAGTGTTCCAGGGCCCAAATTTGCTTGAATACCAAAACCATCAAAATGGAGATAACAACATTTATACTAAAAATAGACATTTCCTTTCATTAATAATATACAGCAATGTAATGATGTAAGTCCAACAGTAAAGTAATAATATAAGGCAGGTATGTCTCATTTTCTCATTTACTTCCAAGAACTTGTCGATCCACTCATTGTGGATCCACTCAACAACTGTTTCATAGATGAAGCGCTAACCAAAGTTTCTGCAGTTTTCATCATCTTTTTTGTCAAATATGCTGCGCATGCTGTGGAAGACGACAAGTTGAGCACATATCACACCTTTGCTTTTCTCACCACGGTTGAGGTGATTAATCACATAAGTTCTAACAAAGGAACAGCCTTTTGGTTTTTTTGGCCCCTTTTTCCCTACTTTCTAAGGGCTATGATGCAATAGATGCACTAGATAAATTGAGACGCGAAATTGCACACGAGAATCACCGATGCACAACTTCAAATGAAGGCACAGCGATAGTAACTGTTAACCGTGGTTGCAAATGACACACAGCACTGGTCTTAGGAACGTTTATTAACAAACAGGTTCTCTCTTCTACTCTCCACCCTTGTTCTACTCATTTACATATAAAGTAATCCTTTAATATAAAAATCTAATTCGTGCTTGAAAACACGTCGATACCAAATTTCTCAGATACCGTGTGCCTATTGGGTATTATTTTAAGTAGAGAAAAATAAACAAAGCCCTCCCAGCCCATCTCAAAAACACGTATAACTATTAAATCATAATAAAACACTGTAAACACCAGTTACCTAATCAGAAAACACAATGTAGTCATTAATATACACATTTACACCGTGTGGTACAGTAGGTACAGTACAGGACTTCAATGTCACTGCGTTACATGCAGGAGATGAGAGGGCGCATGCATGGAGTTTGCAGGGAGAGTTCGGTGTTATGAGACGTTGGATAAAGTAAAGATGTGTGTCAAAGTAACCCGTCACCTCTGCCTCTGTTTGACACAGGAACCAGCATTTAGATAAATACATTTATTTTTAAAAAATGAAATGCGCAATAAATGCTGTGACACAGCATATTCAGACAAAGCAAACAGGTTGAAACTGCCGATAACACCCGTGCGCATGTGTATCTGGCTTCGGATAAATTCGTAACGGTACACAGTAGAGTTTGTTACAATGTGTACAGCATTCATTTATGACACTACATTGTATGTTACTGTACAGAATTTATTTGTAGATTTTTACAATTTATTTTGATTTATTTGCATTTTGATCATTTATTATGGAATTTATTTGTGGAATTTAATACTTATTTGAACTAAAATTTGGTATTAGGATACCAAAATACAGTATAGATGATATTTTTTAAGAGTTACAGCAAAAATTTGGATACAGAGGAGTTGCTGTATATACTGACACATCACATACTAATGTAAATCAGCTGTGGTGCTACTAACTGTTCTCTGGAGTCACAAACTGAAAGGAGATCATCTCTGTGCAATTAAGGGGATTCGTGTGACTTTAGGATAAATACATCTGCATCTGGAAAGACCCACAGTTGCTTAGTCAATTCACTAACAAAGAGTATATGATGAAGACAATCGAAAATTATAAATAAGTCTGATACAACATTCTTGAAAAGTATCAATCAGGGAAAAACACAAGAATTCCCTCAGAATATCCCTTCATGAACGTTTAAGTTGATCGTAAAAAAATGGAAGGGATATGGCATACTTCTGAATGTAACTAGAGAAGGTCATCCTCAAAAACTGCATTCAGGTACAAACGGCACTAGATAAGGAGGCTACCAAAAAGCAGATGTCAACTCTTGAGTTAGTCTTCTGTGGTTGAGATGTTGGCTGTGTGTACAACAGCAGTTGCCTGGGCATGTCAGCCTTACCTTTTTGGGAGAGTTGCACAAAGAATGCAGTTTTAGAAAAAAACTCATGTGACATCTTACCTAGTTTATGCCAGAAGACTTGTTGGAGACTATGAAAAGGTGAAGAAAGTTCTATGGTCTGATGAGACAAAAATGGATCTCCTTGCCTACTAGATGCTGTGTTTGGCATGAGGCTAACACTGCACATTACCAAAAAAAAAAAAACACCCCTACCATCAAGTATGATGGTGGCAGCATTGCGGTGTGTGGATGCTTCTCTAGAGAAGGTTGGTTAAGATTGAGGATATAATAAATGCACCAAAATAGATGGATTGCTGTAGGAAAACCTGCTGTAGTCTACAAAGGACTTAAGACTTTGGATAATTTATTTTTCAAAAAAACAAACAATGGCCCTAAATACAAAGCCTACACCATAAATGAACAGCTTAAAAACAAAAATGTTAATATCACAGTGGCCAAGTTAGAGCCTGGACCTTGATTGATTGAATCCAATGACTTTTGTCAGAACTTGTAAACTGCATTTCACTCACAGCCCCCATCCATCCTGAGATAACTTGAGCATTTTTGCAGTGAGGAATGGGCAAAAACTGCCGTCAAGATGTGCAAGGCTGATACAGGCTGTCCAGATAGACTCAAGGTTGTAATTGCTGCCAAAGACATCTCTACTAAATACTGATTTGAAAGGGTGAATACATCTGCACTCAGTTTTTTGTGTTTTACATTGGAAATTAATGCAAAATTCATTTGCAAAATGTGTTTTCACTTTTTTCTGTTGATCATTCAAAGCCTAATTGAATCCACTGTGATTTAATATTGCAAAACAACACGTGGAAAGAGGGGTGGCAAATACTTTTTATAGGTACTGTATTACTATTTGAATACTGTATTCAGTGATACTGTATAAATATCTATTTGCTTAACTTAAACACTGCGATTTGTCACTGTGTCAAATTGACTCTAACGGTTAGCTGTGAATATTCTAACATAAACATTAGCAAATAACCAAAGCACTTCATCTTGAACTTGGTGCTGAAAAACTGTCTTTCAATGCAGATTGCCCGAGCTACTAAAACACCACCAGCACCTTCCACGGCCTAACTAGAAAAAGCTTCATCCTCAATGAGCCCTGTGGGGCAGGTCACACTTGCTAGACATTACAACGGAAATACTGCGCAGACAACAATTCCTCTGTGGGCTTCATCCAGAAGGTCAAATGCCCTACGCTGTAAATTAATAAGGCTGCAAGATTTCTTTTTCTGTCCTCTTCTGTTTTTCTGTTTTGTAAACCCTAATTAACACCAAAAACATATTTGTCCTCCAACCTGACCCAACAGCATTTTCAAACTGCAGAGTAGAACAGGAGACAACACCACAGTGCACAGTACACTGTGTGAAGGAACAAGAGTCACAGGGCTGCACAAAGCACACAGGCGGGAAATTGTACAAAACAATGAGGGAAATACGGTACCATGCTTTTAACAACACACCTTTCAGGGAAAGGCTTTGCAAGCAACTAACTTTCCTGCCTTCTCTCCCTGTTGTGGGGGTTTGCTAGTTATTACGCTTCAGTTTTTTTGCCTTTGCTCCAAAGATTCGACGTGGCTGTTTTTGCAACGAGTGACACTTTTTCTTATTTGAATCATAGTGTGACATGTGCCTTAACAGCTCAGTTATAGCCTCTACACACACACACACACAGAACAGAACAGTGAGTGCAGGAAACAACCAGGTTCCCAAAAGCATACAGATGACGCGCAACCTGAGCACAAACTGGGAAAACTTCAGAGTGGAGGATTTCATGCTGGCATCAGGGCTCAACAGAAAACCAGTTGACGTGAAGGTAGCAGCCCCGTAGAGAATAACTGGCAGTGAGTGTTGCAACATTTGTAAACACAGACTGAACCTAACAAAAAAGAAGGATATTGTAATTTTTTAGGTGCTGAAGCAGTATTTTAAGCTGGGAATGAATGTCATTTAGGAACCATACATATTTCACTGCTACAAACAAGAATGAGGAGAACATTAATGCCTTTGTGCCCTGGCTCAGAGAGAAGGCAGTCCCCTGTGAGTATGGACCGCTAAAAAACACGTTAGTACGGGACAAAGTACACCTATACCTGTATCCAACTGTAACTGGAAATCATTCAAATACCACAAACTTGGAACTCGGGGAACAATTTTCATTATTTCTTATGAGGATGATTCATTCAGGGTTTATCCGAGAAACCCCAATTAATTTCCCCAAAATATCCTTGACACTCTAAAATAGCCATTTCAGGGTAAGAAAGAACACTTTAAACTACCTACCAACTGGGCAGAAGAGAACGAAATCATGGAAGCGTAAACTGCATTTGAACACAGGCCACACAAAGCAAAGACTGAGAACACAGATGTCGGGCACAATGCTGAAACATAGCTTCACACTCGTACTCGCACGAAACACAAATATTTCTCTGATGCGCTTTGACTGCGCTTGGACAGCGCTCATTATGGCAGGACTTCTCGACTCAGATACCTAGAGAGGTATTAAAATATACCATTCATTATATCGGGAGCTCAGAAACTGCGGGCACTCTAAACAATTTGGCTAAAATGTGTCTGTCTGAGAAATGGACTCATACAAGCAAAGTCCACACACTCGAAGACACGGATACCGAAGCACAGATCACATTAGCACCAAAACACTATTCTACTGAGTTCATCGAAACAGCTGGATCAAGAGTGGTTCCTAAATCTCTAACTACACAGCTAAATACAGCCTGTCGTGTGTTGGACTCAGGATCCACGTGTAGTGTGATATATCTGACAAACAAGATGAAGCTACAGCCAAACTGGAACCAAGTTACACCTGGTTAAAGTTATACTCTGAAGATGTAATGAAATTGTTAAGACGCTTTATAACCCACTGTGTGGTGTGGGGGGAAAAAAATACCAGCCAATAATTGAGATTGTGGAACCATTTCAAAAACCGCTATTCTCTGAGTCAATGTCACCTGTGACATTGGGTCTAATGAGATTCACCATACCTGCTGATCTCCACACAGTCAAGCAACATCATGAACAAACTGATTAAAGAACTAATCGTGCATTTGTACCAGAATGTTTAAGAGACCTATGGAGTCAATCACAGGTGAACTGCACTTTGAGCTAGTCTCTATGGTGCCACCAGTATATGTGAAAGAATGGGCCTGTGGCCCTCAAACAGAAGTAAATGCCCAGCTTGACAAATACAAGGCCGAGTGACATTGCCACAGTGACAGCACAACATAATGAATTCACAACATGGAATTCTACCAGCAAAAGCAGCACGAACTCCTGGACGGTTTCAGCAGAAGAGAACCAATAACTGATGACATTCTTGTCATTGGCTGTAAGGAGATGGACAAGGAAGCGGAACAGGATCACGATCATAAGCTCTTAGCCGTGCTGGACTACTGCAGACAGACAAAATTAAGACTGAGCATAAGGAAGCTGCTGTTCAAATTGAAGGACGTTTGCTTCCATGGTTACATCCTGACATCACATGCCCTGAAGGTGAACCCAGAAAAACCCAAGCCATCTTATGCTGATGGATGTTAAAGGACTGCAGCAATTCACTGGGCACAAAACCCACCTTTCTCGCCTCTTGGAAGTGTACATGCCCCTGAGAAGGTTGCTGAACAAGCAGGTAGTCTGGCAATGGCTCCAGAAGCAAGATGAGGCAATTTGGGAAATTAAGCATCTAAGTCACGAATGACTCCCGTGATCAAATACTATAAAATTAACAAGCCCATCACAAACCAGAGATACTCCAATAAAGCGGTGCTGGGATGCTGTGTTATGCAAAAGGGACAACCCGTCGGTTTTGCCTCAAGATTACTAATGTCTGCTGCACAAAATTATGTGCAAATTGAGAAAGAGTACCTGAACATTCAGTTTGCTTGCCAGTGCTTCAACCAGTTCCTCTATGGTCAAGACCACACTGTGCCTTAGACAGACCACAAGTTCTTATTTTTAAAGAGCCCTAAAGTACCTTCAAATCATTATGATAATGCTCCAGAACTACAACGTCAATATAATTTACAAGTCAGGCTCAGGCACGCACATCAGCAATAATCTAAGCAGAGCCCCAATAGGGAAGCCCCCACACAGGTCCCAGTGTGATTCTCACACGGTATGCAGCTTCATACAGGAACAACAGGATCTCGAATGCATCAATCAGGCTGAGCATCTCAAAGTCACAGACCACAAACTGTAGCAGATTTAGCAGCATACAGCAGAAGATGAGACCCCGCAGATGTTGAATGCTATTGTGTTGTCAGGAGGGCCACATTTAAAGGAGGATATATCAATCTTAGTCAGAGACTTCTAGACATTCACATATGAAATCAGCCCTCACAATGGCACACTCTACAGAAGACAGCAAGTCATAATCCCAAAATCACTCAGACTGGAGCCTCTCAAATAAACAAATTCAAGCCACAAAATGGGTGAGGCATGCTACAGGCTGGCAAAACACTGGCTGAAAATGCAAGAAGAAAGTAAAGACTTTGCTTGGAACTGCTCTGCCTTGCAATGAGTATGCAGAATGCCAGCAAAAGGAAACCATAATGTCCTGTGAAATTCCAAAACTAACCTTGGCAGGCAGTTAATGTGAACCTTTTCAGTGATGCTGACAAAAACCTGCTTTTTGTGGATCACTTTTCTCCCTTTTCTTCTCCCTGATCTGCCTACAGAGTACACCATCAGAAGTAAGGCACAACTCATCAGATACAGCAATCTCAGAAAATTTGAAAATTGCTAGGGAATGGGGCTTCCAGCACATAACGTCATCACCACAAGCATTCCCAAGTCAAGGGAAAGACTGAATCCACTGTCAAAATTCTAAGGGACTTGTGAACAGGGGTCTGGCATGATGGTGCAGACTCATGGAAAGTCTTTCTACACTGGAGGAATACACCCACAGAAGGCAGAGGAAACAGCCCAGCACAGCATTTGAAGCCCAAGTGAATGAAAATTTTCCTGCCTTCCAAACCTGGACTGTTACAGCCATTCGTGATCAGGGATGTAACTGGGTTGCTGGAGCAGAAACACCAGGTCGCCAACGCAAGCTACAGACTGCCTGGACTTGACATCAGCCAACCAGCCCAAATGACATCAGTTGTGGGAGACTGTACTGGCCTCAGGAGATTAGATGCCTGTGTGCAACAGGTTGCAACACACTCATATCTGGTAAACGTGGATGGTGCCCTGACCAATCTCTCTTAGAGCAGTCGACATGTTGAGAGAAACGCCGCCAGACAGCCATACCATGGCAGATAACCTCCAAGTTGCTCCTACAGCAGAGAAACTGGTCACTGCTGGGCAAACCCTGGCCTGGTCACGTGGGGGGGGTGGGGTGGAGGATATGCCCACCATAAAGACTTCACTTGTAATGCTGCTTGGGAGATTGACAGTTGAACACTGATAGTTTATTTGTGTAATATTAGTTTGTATTTATGCTGCTCTTTATTTCGGGGGTTAACTGTTGGAAAAAGAGCAACATTATGAGGTTTACCTGTTGTTTGGGGGCAGTTCCCCCCCCTTCCTCTAATGACCACTTAGATATGTACTGTACCTGTACATCAGTCTGTGGGGAATTTAAATAATCAGTCCAAACATATGTTTCATATCCCATAAGTGTCTGTCTCTGAAAGTTCATAACAGGGAGGTGTGTCTCCCCAGTGTTTATGCCGTCCACCCACAATATTCATATCCATTCCTTGTAAGCATTACTACTAATATATTCTCCCCCAATACCTAACAGGTTGTTACCCCCCTGTTAAATTTACAAATACTTTGAGGTTGAAAGTAGTTATTTGATTTTCCGCAGGGTTCATAACATAAACATCCCGACCATCTGAACAAATGGACAAACGTTCAATGTTTGAACATTTTATCACGGTTACTAAAGCAAACTGGAACCTCGCAGAACTGCAGTAATGAAGTTGTAGTCGAACCTCTACTTCTACTGAAATCAAAGCTCTTTTTATCCACCACGTGAAAGTAAAGCGCCCAGATCTGTTGTGCGACCCAATACTTCCCTCGCGGCGGGGTCACGATCAAACCCCGCTTTTCCAATGGCAGTCAGACATGACGAAAGAGCACTGGCCCCCGATGGTTTAAAAAAAATCTACACCTACTAAAACTACTGTATAAACTACTGTATGTCTTAATGCGAAAAACAACGTTTTGTTTATCGCTCAGAACAGCAGCTTCGGCGCAGCGAACTTTCCCCGTCCTGAACACGAACGACGCGGCACTTCAGCTCATTTTATGTCCTCGTCAAGTTCACCTGAACACGTCTCGTCAAAACCATGTGCGTTCGAAACAAGTCGAACCTCTTCCCAGCCTAAATATTTCAACAACAGTTACCAAGTTTCCTGCCCTAACTAAACACTCGGTCAATTACCTGCGCGCGCACTGGTTAGCTGGTTAGTCGGCAAGCTATGTCGCCTATGGTACAAAACGCGAGGACTCCAGCTCGCTTGAAACGACACGAAGCGCTTTAATCCCGGAGCGGGTGCAGGTACAGAGAAAGGAATTTCCATCGAACCTTCGATCACCCACGTAACGTGCAGTGTTCCCCAGCAGGGTGTCTACAAATGGCACCGCATTCTCTTCGGAGCATGACTCACCCAGCCCGAGCGCTGCTCTGCTAAAAGTTCGTGATCTGGTCAGCGCGTGACCTTTCCTTAACACGCGAAACTACGTATGGGTCCGCAGCGAGGCTATCTTCAGCAGCCGAAGTTGTCAAGTTATTCCTCAGGAATAACAGTATCGTTGTCAGCTCCATTGGTGTCGACAGTTATTTACCCAACTACCTCTGTACTACTTGCAGTTGAGCCGACGAAACTATGCAGCGGCGGAGTCCTGATCTGCGCGGAAATACGGCGAAATCCCCTTTCTGGCAGCTGCGGCGCTGCTCTACATTAGCTGGAGTTCGCCGATCCTCCGTCTGTTTCCCCAGTACAGTACTGACAACTGATAATAAGTTTCTAAGAAAGCCCAGCCGTTATTCTGTCTATTCCTCGTCCGCTGATCGCCCTTAACGCCTCTACACCCCTTCGCTCCTCACGCACTTGACAACAGCAAAGCAGCATCAGAAATAAAACTTACTTTTCCCTCGCTTGGCTGTCCGACGGCACGTTGTTACTCTTGCCTTTGGCGTACATGCTTGCCGAGCTCCGACTGTCACGCACCTGTCAACCCATCACAGCCTCCCCAGGCACAACCCCGTCACCATGGTGACAGAGATTGCGTGGTCTCCTATTGGATGCCCCGCCGTCACAAAACGCCCCTTCTCTGTGGTAAACCGCCGTGACTGACGGCCACTTCGCTCCGCCTTATCAAGCAACTCCCCCCCCCACCACAACCACTACCCTCTCCCCCCCGTTTCTGCAGCACCACACCTCGCTCTCTGTCTTTTTTGTTCGGGCCGCCTTTGCTGAGCTAGTTGGGAACACGCGCCGCCTGCGATCACTCCCTCATTCCCTCGCCCCCCCCCCCCCCCCCCCCCCCNAGCTAGTTGGGAACACGCGCCGCCTGCGATCACTCCCTCATTCCCTCGCCCCCCCTCCGCCCCCCGCACACACAGATACACATGCACCTCCTTTCTCCTATCGGTCGCCTCTCCTCCTCCAGAGCGAAGGGGAATTTGAAACCGACAGAAGGATTTTAAACAACTGGCTGTTCCTCTTATAGACAATCACACCCTCCACTGACACACAGAAAGCACTGTGATGTGATGCGTGGATTTTTATGCATATAATCAAGTTGAACTTTAAAACAGTACAATAAATAATATTCTAACGTTGGATCTATTAGTATATAGAATATAGTACAAATATAAAACGTGCACGTGCTGATGTGTATGTTGAATTGATTTATTTTTATTGACGAATCTCGGTTTGTACTATTTACAAAAAATAAAAAATATTAATGTGATTGGCTGTCAAACATTGTTTCGAGAGAGAGAGACATTTCAGAAGTGAGGTTTAATAGTTTATGTGAAAAAGTGGTGATGTGGTTTTAGTATGAAGGTGAAACATAGATCCATCCCTACATAAGCACCAGGACTTCAGCAGGCAGAGAAAAACAGGCGTTGCTCCACTTTTTGCATCATTATAATACTGGATGGATAAAATCACACGATGATAAATGTAGTCATGCTTACTTTTAAAATATTCTGAAATTCAAATAAGGCATTAAAAAAAGTTTATGTTTCACACAATCAGTAATCACTCAGTGAAAAGAAGACTTGGGAATACATTGAAAAAGCTCCTTATGCCATAATGATAAACACTGCACTAAACCAAAAGATTCCTTTTCATACTAGTTTTGACAGACAAGCCTTTCACTCTCTTAATACCAATTTATCCCAAAATTTAGCGATGAAAAAAAGCAGAACAAGGTTCAGGAAGAGAAGACGTGGTGTAATTCTATTCATTCGTACGTTAACTAAAATCACTTGCCCCATGTGAGGTTGCAGCAGTCCACAGCCTTTATGGAGCATCGAGTGCTGGGATAGGATAGGATGCCAGTCCACTGTAGAGCAGCCACGCTCTTTCTCATACTATGGGCGTTTTAGAGTGGCCAATCATTCCGAAACACAAATCTTTGGACTGTACAGGGAAGCTAGACAAGCCTGTAGAAACCATCTACTCATGGGAGGCTTGCAAATGTTCCTTAGAATGAACAAACTAAGAGACATCACAGTCCCCTGCTGCACCACTGTGTTGCCTGTGTTATTCTTAAAGTTGTACTGTAATTGGGGTGTCAGGTTAGACACTGAGTTCCTCTTATATTTCCTATAATTTGGCATTCATACCTACTAATGGGAAGGATTATCCAGTTCACAGGAAGCACGTATCTCTCGAATGTGGTTAGAAACTGGAGCTCTCTGTAAAAATAAGCAAATCTGGGCAGGATTGTTAATTCCTCCGTCACACATCCACCCAACCTTGGCTCTGTGAGGGAACAACGCTACTAACTATGTCATCCCATGATCATACCCTGTCTCGCATCCAAAAAAAAACAATACATGGAAAATCTGTGTTGATTTCAGCAGATTAAGACAACTAAACACGAAGTGTTGTGAACTAAGGTGATGGAACTTTGAGTCTCTTTGAATGTCCTCAATTTTCTTACTGATTATTTTGTTCTCCCCCTGTCTATGTGGGTGACCTCCAGGTGCTCTGGATTCCTGCTACAGTCCGGACACACAGGTTGCAGGTTCACTGGTTATTCTAAATTGCAAATCATGTATGTACGAATGTGTTACCGTGTTAATGTTTGGCTGCCCTGCAATGGACTGTCATCGTTTCCAGGGTGTAGTTTCATAGCTGAGCACCCAGTGGTTCCAGGCTAGGCTCTGGACCACAGCAACTATGACAAGGATGAAGTGCTTAAGGATAACAAATGAATCTACTATTCTGATCAACACTTTTCCTCAGATGTTGAGTCATAGTGAAGTCAGTATAGTTTTTACTTGCCTTGATCTAGACATGAAAGTTCAGGATGAATCTTTTTACAAGAATTGCTGTCCTCACCAGTGTACATCCATTTATGGCAGTTTGATTTGCTTTTTCCAGTTTATCACTAGATTAAAATGGCTATGAAAAATATACTGATGTCTTTGGTTGTTGTTTTCATAGTAACATATGAACTAATTCCAGGTCACATTACCTTGGTTTAAAATTCTACTGTGGATGAATATTGGCAAAGCTTCATTGGTTGTTTTCTAGCGTGCATGCCAGAGTAGTATGCTTACATAACCTGCAAAACTGACCTATTTGCAAAAAAAGAAGCACTCAGAACCAAGCAATTTGCTCTCTCTCTCATGGCTTAAGCAAAGATTTCTCCCAGGACAAGACATCATTCTATTTTAATGCGGAAAAGTTTCAGTTTTGGAATAACACCCCAAGGACCAAATTGCCATCACAATCTTTTCAGAGTGGCAGAGGTGAGGCCATCCATTTTAGATGTGTATAAGTGATAAAAACACAGTTCATCCATGTGGTTATACATTCTCTTAATATTGCAAAACTCAAAATTTTTACTTGTTGCCATAAAGTTTGGAATCCAGGTTAAGCAAAATATATATGTAAAGTTCAGTCTCCTGTTTGTTTATCTTTGTCCATTTGTTTGTTTTTAAGCCACTGACTTAAAATTTGGCACACCAGTACATCTCTCCCTAAGTGAGGTTGTCTGTGTAGTCAAACACACACACGCCGCACTACACGTATTAGTGATCGGAAACACTTTCACATTTTTCATTTCTGAACATATAATGAAAAAAATCCACGTGTAGTAAGTAGTGTATGGTGTTCAACCTATGTGAGAGAGAGACAGAAAGTGTGTGTGTTTGTGTTTGTATGTGTGGGGGGGATTTGTCAATGTGTCTTATGTAACCATAAAAACCCACCCATGGGTCTCATGAATGTTTGTATGTATGTGTGTGTGTGTGTGTGTGTGTGTGTGTCTATGTGTGTGAATATATAAAAATACTTTATTCGCTCCTAAAGTTATTGAGAATTGCGTGCACAGGAAAAGATGGTTAGACCTTTGCAATTACCTGGAATTCTGCTTTGATTACTCATAAAATTTGGTCTGATCTTCATCTAAATCACAATAATATACAAACACAAACTGTTTATTGTAATGACAAACAAATAATTATAGTTATTCTTGTCAGTGCTGAAACACAGCTTTTTAAACAGTCTATGTTCAAAAAAGTATGTGAATCCCTACTCTTTCTAGGACTGGATTTCTTACAAAGATCACACCAAGGGCACAGCATGTAATGCAGAACAAAATGAAAAATAACCCAAAGGTAACAGCAAAAGACCTGCGGAAATGTCTAGAACTTGCTAAAATCTCTGTTCATGTGTCCACAATAAGAAAAACCCTGAGCAAGAATGGTGTTCATGGAAGGACACCTTGGTGGAAACCACCGCTCTCCAAAAAACACTGCTGGAGTTTTCACGTTTGCAAAAGACCACCTAGCTGTTCCACAATCTTTCTGGGACGAAAGTTTAACTTTTTGGTCTAAATGCACATTTCTGTGTCTGGAGGGAAAATGGTACTGCAGACCAACACCAAAGTCCGATCCCAACTGTGAAACGTGGTTAACTGGCCTCAGGACAGGGGCTAAAAGAGCACCTGTTCTGTATGCCCTTCCTAGCTCTTAACTTTCACCCTCACCTGGTTTTAATAAAGGCTGCTGTTGTGGAGCTGGTGTCATTGTCCTCTTTCCCTCCATCGGCACTTATTACGTTATGTTACCGCCACTGAGGGATGCTGTCTCTTAGCTGGCCTGGGAATGTCTACAGTACAGTAATCCCTCAGTATCCGAATCTAATTTCTCCCTGAAACGGGGTCAATACAAAATTTTTCGGATACTGAGTGCCTATTATTAAGTGAAAAAAATAAAATAACAGGCTCCCAGCCCCTTGGAAAACACCTGTTTAAGTATCAACCCAAGACATCAGCTTGATAAACACTCAAAACACCAGTTACATAATTATAAAACACTTGCTGGTGTCATTAATTTGCATATTTATACCGCGAGGTACAGTATGTACAGTACAGGATATTTCACACCTTAGTGCCAGTGTAGGTTTATTTAAAGATTTAAACTTTGTCAAAAAATTAGAGATAATAATTTAAACAAACAAGGCTAACAGCTTTTACTGGCCACCCATGGAATAAAGTGAAGAAGAGCAGCTTGTGAGGTCTGCTGTGTGGAGGGAGGCTGCTGTTAGTTTTTTGCAGCAAAGGCGTGGAGGAGGCGCGAATGCAGAGAGAAAAAAGCTCAGTATGACTCTTTGCCTTAATGCAATTTTCTTATGTAAATCGCTGTATAATCTACGACAGCATCTTCAACTGTGTTGTTGAATGCAAGCCTGCTGTTCATGTCACTATCGCATTCCACAATTTGTGAGATCATTGCCTTTGCATGTTCTAAAAGTTCTTATAAAGTTCTGTTGTCCAGCGCAAGATGGATTTTCTTTTGCCCTCTGAGGACCGATAGACCTCCAGTTGAATTATTCATCTTAAATCACATGCTGTGATGCAGTACAAATGCAGTGAGACAAAGTGGAAAAAGCTGAAACAAACTGATACAGGTACTGAAACAGTACTCCATACAGTTTATTCCATACAATGTTTTTTTTTTAATCGAGATACACTGCACAGTACAGTAACAAAAATCAAGAATCAAGTATTATTGAGCGCCCTTATACAACAGGTATACAAGGGAGCATGAAATGAAGATTAGATTCTTGGGTCCACAGAAAAGGAGGAAGAAGTCAAGACAATGATAAAACTCTAAAGGCTGATAATAAAAGGATAATCTATGGTAGATAAATTAAGTTATAACAGCAAAAAGTGCAGTAGTATCAATAAGTATAGTTAAATAGATAAATAAATAAATACAAAATAGACAACTACACATGCATGTACACACCTACAGATTAGCATGACAAACATACAGTGGCACACAAGTGACAGCAGTAGTTATGGGCAGAGGAGATGGTCACTGGTGGCGAAGGTGGTGGGGCCTGAGATGATGGAGTTCAGCAGCCTGACGGCCTGTGGCAGGAAGATGTTTTGTGAATCTGCTGGCTTTGGCTCTCAGGATGAGGCAGTGTCTCCCAGACATAGTGGTGAGAGAACAGGTGCTGGAGAGGGTGGGAGGGGTCTGTGGTCATGTTGTGAGCTCTCCTAACACATTGCTTATTGTAGGTGGTCTGGATGGTGGGTAGTGAGGTCTTAGTGATGGACTGGGTCATCTTCACTTTCCTATACAGAGCTCCCCAGTCAGAGGCAGTGTAGTTTCCATACCAGACTGAGATGCAGGAGGTCAGGATGCTCTCTGTGGCACATCTGTAGAAGCTGCTGAGGATGGGATGATGGGTCTTTTCAGTCTCTTCAGGAAGTGGAGATGCTGTTGTGCCTTTATGGTCTTATTTTGTTGATTTTTAAAAATTTATTTAGATTTTTATTCTCATTTCGATTTTTGGATAAGTGTTGGATAAAAATTCGATACAGCAAAAGTTTCCATTTGGATACTGATATATAAATACTAATTTTCAAGAGCTGTTATAGCAAAAACTTGGATATAGAGAGTCTGGATGCCTAGGGATTGCTCTGTTTGCAAAAGGAGCTGGAAACCATTGCTGGGAACAGGAAAGTCAGAGCCTATCTTCTCAGCCTGCTTTCACCACGACCCTTGCTAGGTTGAATAGATGATAACTGAACTGAACATTTACTTTAGTAGTTATTTTTTGAAAGTAACTGTACTCTTACTTGAATACATTAAATACTGTATGTTTGGGAAAAATCAAACACTGCAATCCAGCACACAAATCTCATTTCAACCATGAAACACAGTGATGGCAGTATCATGGTTTGAGCCTGTTCTGCTGTAATGAGCCATCATTGATAGAAATATGAATTCTGGATGTACCAGCAAATTCTATAGCAGAATGTCAGCATATCTGTCGGTAACCTGATGCTCAACAGGAGGTGTATCTTGCACCAAGACAATGACCCTAAACACACACGTCAGTCTACCAAAAAGTGGTTGAAGCGGAAGAAATTTTACATTTTGGAAGCAGAGAGTTCATGGAAGAAAGTTCATCAACATCACTGAGTTAAAGCAGTTGTATAAGGAGAAATGGTCTAAAATTCCCTCAAGCTAGTGTGCTGAACTGATCAACAGTTACTGTAAATGTTTGACTGATGTTATTACTGTGCAAGGGGTTCGCAGCAGTTTCTAAAAGAATAGGTTCACATACTTTTCCTGACAAAGACATTTACTGTTGGATCATTCTGATAAAAAAATGAATAAGTATTTTGCAAGTTGTTTGCTTTGTTGAGTTCTTGTTATTTTTATGATTTAGATGGAGATCTGATCATGTTAGGTCAAATTTATGAAGAAATTCAGAAAATTCTAGCAGGTTCACAAACTTTATAACATCACTGTATCCTTGAGAGATATCTAATAAAAGTGTGAGGGCTCACTGAGTTGCACTGTTGCTTCAGAGTATCTGGGCTGGTCAGGCATGTGTTTGAATCCAGCTCACTCACTGTGGAATTTGCATGTTCTCCCTGTGTCTGTATGAGTTTCCTCCCCCAGTCCAAAGACATCCAATTCAGATGGACTGATCACTCTAGTGTATGTTTGTGAGTAATATCAGCTCCTGCTTCACTACCACACATTAGCACAGTGTCTACAGAGACTGTTTGTGTTGCTGTTCCCCTTTTTTGTTAGCGGTGAACAAGGCCTCATGATACTTAAACTCCTCCACTAGGAACAGTTGCTGATCCCTCACTTGGGAGGGCAAACCACTCTGTCTCGGAGAAAAGATGACCTCAGACTAGGAGATGTTAATTTTCGTTTGAACCACACTTTGGTGTGAACTTTTGGGTCATAGTCAGATAAGGCTAAAAGGACATGATCTGCAAACAATGCTCATACAGGGATCACACAGCGCACATCAGTGGCCCAGGTAGCTTATTTTCCTAGGTCATGGTCACATTCCCTTTTCAAAGACCATGAAACATAAACTGGACTAGCATATTCTTAACATACCCATTCTTAAAAACAAGCACCTCCAGCCCAGTTTGTCAATCCAGAGGTAGCTTGCCTCCCTTCCACGAAACACCAAGGAGGTATGTGAGCAGTGGTATCCCCACAGTGTCCAGCACTTTCAACTTCTCCAGCTGAATCTTCCCCATCCCTACAGCCTTACTGTGGAGGTTTGCACCACCAGTGTGACTTTAGGAACAGTGATGAATTTTAATACGCCAATGATGTCAAACACTAACTCCTGGTAAAATGCAAGATGCACCTCCTGCTGAGCCACAGCCAACACTGCCCTACCCCTGCTTAGCACGGTCTGGGCGAGATGAAATTTTTTCCCCCCTAAGCAACAGATAGTTTGCTGGAATAACTTTAAACAAAATCGAGGAAAGGCAAATGTTTTAATGCGCAACACTAATTTTCGGGTGGGGTATTGTTCTTTTCTTCATCTAAGTGACATCTTTTTTTGGATAAAAGTAACAAACACATAAAGAAACAAAAACATATTGTAGGATAGGATAAGATAAGATATGACAGGTATTTTATTCACCCCCTGCAGACGAAAGCATGTTCCCATAACCAGGTCCCAAATAAATCTTTAGACCTGTACTTAGTGAAAGTGTACCATGTGGTTCAGTTACACTGACACATATTTTATTTTTAAGTAATTTAAGTAGTCTCTCTTTCATTATACATCTCTTAAAACTACATTGCAGAGATTTAAAAAAAAAAAAGAGATTAAGGCAGCAGTAGGTGTGTGTTTGAGAACACAAGTGAGGGATGGAGGGGGGAGGGGTGGTGAACTTGAACATGCAGGCAGCCTCTTCACTCTACCTCGCAGTCTCTCTCTTTCTCTGTCCCATTCTCTGGGCTCAAGAGGTGACCCGACACGACAAAGTGAGCAGCGGTTTCAAAGTAGGAGCTTCATTAAGGAAAGCGACTTTATCTCTGGACCAAAATACTGCTTGGCTGCTGGCCTGGAAGTCGGATTTTCGCAGAAAACGCTCTGAACTCTATACCAACAGCCTATTACTTTGAGCCTCGCGGTGAGGTCACATTCAGTTGCGCATTCTGGATTATGTAAAAACAATTTTGTGTATCAGTCAAATTCATTAACTTCGATGCTCAAAAACAGCTTGGCAGCAACCTCATGCAATGAGTGATTTGTGCATGTACAGTAAGAATAAATGCAGAGTTCAAGACTAGGTCTGTATTTTCATGACTGCTCAGTTCTATCCATGGCTTTTCTGGTGGTTATTATACATTTTGGATATAACAAATATTTATTTTTATTACTGTTCACTTAACTCTTTCAAGGCGGTTATCGACAGAAATCGGGCATTGAGGCGGCTGTCGACAAGGGGTCGATGACTGGAATCGATATTAAACGTTGATAAAAGTTGGCGAAACCGTGTATTTTGGTTTAGCCACCAGCGGGCTTGGTGTCAAGTTGCTTCAGTCGCTGCCGCATGTCATCAGAAGCGATGAAAAAGGACGAACGGATAATAGACAGCTGCGTGAACACCAGCGCTGGATAAAGAACAGTAGATCTGAGAGCAAAACAGAGATCACGCATGATAGTCGGGAAGAAAGTTGTGGATGGCCAGCGCTTTCAGCACCTAGGTGTGGAAACAGTAAAACCTGGTGGGGAATGAGATAGAGCAGCCAAACAGGTTGGTTGAGCATCACTTTCCAGTGGGTGCCAGATTATTGTAGGGTGGCACACACCATACACACTCTACAGGCAAGTTAGTGTGGCCAATTAAAATGTAGCACATCTTTAAACAGTGGGAGGAAACCAGAGCACCCAGAGGGAACCCATGGAGATACAGGGACAACATGCAAACTCCACATAGACTGAGCTAAATTTTTATTTATACCAGACCAGCTCAGGCACTCTGAGATACCAGCACTACTCACTGAAACACCCTACTTCTGAGTGACATATGAAAAACAAAATTGTTTTATTGTATTTTCTACATACATTTAATTTTAAAAATCCATGTATATAGTTTTCTCATGTTTGTTGTATTCTGTCATAAATACAGTTTTACAATTATTTTATATATTTTATTGAAACTTTCTGAAACATTATCTTGTTGCTTGGCCGGAACAATTTAATGAATAAAAGGGATGTTTCACGACTTTCACACAATGTGATTTTTATTGAAAAATATTCAGCCTTCTGAGAGACCTAAAAAATCAGTCTTGAAACAGTTAAGAAAAGGAACACAAGTAGAAACAATAAGTATCCAAAGAAAATTCAAATCCACAGAGGTGCATAACCAAATTCCTTTCCCTTGATCAAAACAACGTTCAGAGGACTTCAGGAGATGAGCTGTAGAGATGCATAAAGATGGAAAAGACTATAAAAGCATTTCTAAAGACCTGAGAGTTCATCAGTCCGCAGTAAGACAAACTGTCTATGAATGGAGGAAATTCAGTACTGTTGCTACTAGGAGTTGGCATCCTGTGGAGATCGCACTAAGAACACAACAATGCTGAACAAGATGAAAAATAACCCAAGGGTAACAGCAAAAGACTTGCAGAAATGTCTAGAACTTGCTAAAGTCTCCATTCATGTGAAGAAAAACACTGAGCCAGACTGGTGTTCATGTAAGAACACCATGGAGGAAACCCCTGCTCTCTAAAAAAACATTGCTGCACGTTTCAAGTTTTTAAAAGACCACTTGGATGTTCCACGATGCTTATGGGACAAAAGTTAAACATCTTGGCATAAATGGACACCACTATGCTTGGAGGGAAAAGGGCTCAGGACACCAACACAAAAGCTTCATTTGTACTGTGAAGCATGGTGGAGCGGTTATTGTGTTTTGGGCTGACTTGCTGCATCAAGGCCTGGACATCTTGAAGTTGTTGAGGGAACAATGAAAAACTGTATCAAGAAACTTGAAGAAACTAAATTTTCGTGATTGAAGTATCCCAGGCGGAGTCACCCTAGGGACAAAAACCCTGAAATCAAGTTTTCTAAATATCACTGAAATATTGTAAAATATGTTGCAGCACATGCAGCACACACAGAAACACGCATTGTACTGTGCATAAATTATGGGAAGACTGTATTTCTTACTCTTTGTGATGTTTTTGTGTAACTAAGTTCACTGAACGACAAGAAGGCTACTTGTTATGTTGAAAATCTTGTTTCTCACAAGCTTCGGAGTAGCAGCAGTAGTGATGTTACACACAAATACACACTTAAAAACACACAGATTGGACAATAATGAAGTTATAAAGTTTGGTGATATATAATTTATTACTGTTTGCACCTCAGTCCGCACATGCTCTACGCATACATACACACATTCTGTCTCTTGCACACTGATGCACAATTACATATAATTTAATAAATTCAAAGAGTTGAAAGGTAATAAAGCTTGGTGATGTAGTACTGTGCAAAAGTCTTAGGTATGCAACTTCAATGTCTGTTGAGAAGTACAGGTAGATTCTTATCTACCATCAGGCTGGGTTCTGATTGGTCCCAAATTTGTTCTGCAGCCTGAGAATGACCTCAAACACCCAATCTCAGTCATACAGAACTATGTTCAGCAAAAAGAAGGAATCCTGCAACAGATGCTATGGTCCCCACAGAGCCCTGATCTCAACATGATCAAATCAGTCTGGGAGGACATGCAGAGACAGTCAAAGTGTGCAGAAGAACTGTGGCCAGTTCCTCAAAATGTTTGGAAGAACCTATCGACCTCTACCTTAAACTGCATGCAAGTTTGCATGAGAGAGCTGATGCTGTTTAAAGGCAAAGGGTGGTCCCACCAAATATTGATTTGGTTTTTTGTCTACTACACTTTTTAGAAGGTTTATCGATTAATAAGTATTCATGGAATTATTTTTGGAACCATCCTCGCTTTATAGCATTTTTCTCACAGGTGCCCAAGACTTTTGCCCAGTACTGTATATAATTTATTACCATGTGCACATCACTATAGTTGGCAACCATAGGGGTAAAAAAGTTTGGTGATATATATTTTATTTTTTCCCTTTCCAGTTGACAGTGGCTGATGTATGCATTGCTCTGTGACGTTCAGCTGTTTGACAGCTCTAACACCTACAATAATAATGCATGTACTAAATGCAACCACATTAACAGTAAAGCATTATATAAAGTGCTATTACTATTTACCTTTCCACCACTATTTCCACCACCTTTTTGACCTTGGCAGCGCAGTAGGTGGTGCTGACAGTGAGTGAGACACAGTTCACCCTGTATGATCCATCTGGATGGGATCCCAGTCCATTACAAGGTAGCCATACAAACAACAGGCAAGTTAGAACAATTGCATTTGAAATGCATATCGTTTGATTGGGGGAAGAAACCAGAGCACCCAGCAGAAACCCACATAGACATGAGAACATGTAAACACAAAAAGAGCTGGATTTAAACCCAGGCATTGTGAACCATCAGCGCTACCTACTGAGCCATGGAAAAATGTCTCACCGTTAATGGAAAATGTCTGGTACTAAACTGGGGAAAGTGTATCTTTGTTAAAGAAGTAAATTTTTATTTGTTAGGATCTGTCTTCTTGTGAAGGCCAACAAGTTTCATCACCTTTCTTCTCTAGCTAAATGTCTTGTGTCATACTTTTGCCAGTTGCTCACTACTGACAGGCAGATCTAATCTGCAGAGAATAGTGGACCTGCTTGTATGTGTGTCTTTCAGCTGGGGGCTGAAGAAGTTTCCTTTAGGTGAAAAATGAGGGATGTGTGCTACATGTTCACCTACGCCCTGCTTGTCATTACTTTGTGTAGAATTTTCATTGGTGCAGTTTGCTTGTAAGATGTTACACTCCACCGCTGTATAAAAGACCAACTCAAACAAAGGGACCTTTGAATAAGAAATTCACACTTCCCCTTACATATACATATGTATATATGTATGTATGTATATATATATATATATATATATCACACATATAACTAATGGTAAGCTTCTGATTGTGCATTTAATAAACAAAAAAAGAGAAGTTTGGTTTTGTTGTCCTTTCTTCCACAACTTAAATGGCAATGCTGCCCTTATTCTTTTTTGTAAAGGTTGGAAGCTGTAAATGCATACAGTGCCTTACAAAAGTATTCAAACCCCTTGAAACGTATTAACATTTCCTGGGTTACAAAGTATAATTACATTTTTCAAATCAGTTTTTGATTGTGAACCCATATGTTTTGACAATTGTCAGAGTCAAAGTAAATTATTTGTTTGCAGATGCTTTTAAGGAAATTCTGCTTGCATAAATGTCCAAAACCCCCCACATTAATGTTTAGTAGAGCCACCTTTTGCAGCCATAACAGCTATAAGTCTTTTACAGTAAGTATGTTCAAGCTTTGCACACCGTGTTGGACTTATTTTTTCCGTCCATCTTGGCAAATCTGCAGCAGGTTTGTTGGGGTGAGTAAACACTATCCACATTCATTCATTTCCTTGTGAAGAAAATGAATATGCTATTGATGGGGGAGGCTTGAGGGTTATGGGCTGATCCAACTGTAGACAAGCTAAGGAGATTCTGAAAGCTGGGTTCCCCAGACCAGATTCTATCAATTAATGCATGGGTTTGGATACTATCAAGGTGGATGGGATGAAAATATTTTGAAATACCAAATTTCAGAAAATGTGTCACAATCGCTGAGGACAATTCCCTTGTCAACCAGCAGAGGTCTCTGCAACAAGCACTTCAGCAGGATGGTGTGTGCCTGTCTCTCAACTGCTTCTTACCCCAGCCTTGAAAAAATAGGACTCGTTCAGTTCCTTGTGTGCAGCGCTGTATTTGTGGATTTCCTTACCAGTCTGCTGTGAGTTTGCTCTGCTCCTTGTCCTTCCGTAGTTACTCCCTTTGTCAGCCTTGTGTTCTCTGAGAGTAAAACCTGCCTCGGGTCCACTGCTCTAAACCTCCGTTTCATCCAATTTACCAGCCATCATGTTTCTGTGTCTCCGGTTCATCTGTGCACTTATGTTCATTGTCCTTTCTTTGTTTCACTTAAAGATGTCTGGATCTGTCTTGCTTCTACCCAGTAAGCATTACCCATGAGAACTGATCTCCCCTACCTGGTGCCAGAGCACTTTGGGGCAAAAGCTGATGACTGACTCTGTGTGTGTGTCATGTAAGGTTGTATGTTCTGGACACTCGGTGAAGCAGGGGTAGTGTTGTCAACAGATCAACACTTAGTCTGAGCTGGATTTGATGTATAGGGCACAGACCTAGACCTATGAGAATTCCTTGGTAATGACATGGATGGAGCTGCTACAGGTCTGAGAACTGAATACTTCCCATGGTGGTAAACCCCAGAGCTTAATAGTGGATGCCACCAATGAGGGAACCTGTTAAGATGTAGAAGGGAGCCTTATGGGCAAAGGTTTTGGGCGATTTCCCCATTTGATTGATAGGTTCCAGCTGGCCAAGAGGGCTATAGGAGAGGCAGTTACTGGCAGGAAAGTTTGGGCATGGGAGGAGTTTGGAGAGACGGTAGAAAAAGACTGTCAGGTGGCTTTAAAGTTCTGCTGGAAAACCATTCACTGTCTTGAGGGGGAGTAGTGCCCCTATCCAGTGTAACCTAATGGACAAACCTTCATATCAGGAGTCAGTTTTTGATGTATTGGGTGGTTTAGAATCCACCACTGTTCCCGAAATCAATATCGCGGTGTAGAAGTGGGGCTGTAGGAGTGGATAAATTTTGATCTGAGATGTTAAAAGGACTGGATAGGGTGGAGCAAGCTTTGCTCAGGTGATTTTTCAATGTAGCATGGAAGGTACATGACCCACCGGGATGGTTCCTTTATTTAAGGAAGGTGTATTTTATTTACGGGGATCCTACTCTTCAGCCCCCTCAATAAAGTGTACGACAGGGTCTCTGTCCTATAGCTGACCCTGAGAGTCATGAGGAGCAATATAGTTCTTGGAAAAGGCATATGACTTTGCCACTCAGCATATGATACAGTAAGTACTGCAGGAACATGGGGTATTGGCACTATGTGGTCCCGGTTTTAGCCAGTATAAGTTGTGTCTGTATCCTAAGTGTTAAGTCGGATTTCTTTTGATGTAAGGTTTTATTTTGTCTCCACTGTTGTTTGTGAAATTCATGAGCAGGATATCAAGGCGCAGTTGAGATTTGAACGGTGTTAAGTTGGGGGCACTCAGGCTGGAATCTGTGGTTTTTGCAGATTATGTTGTCCTTTTGACCTCATCTAACTATAATATTCGGTGCTCAGTTGAGTATTTTGCAGCCAGATGTGAAACAGCTATTATGAAAATGAATGCACTGAATTCTGAGGTCAAGGTATGTGTGTGTAGATCGTGTGTGGCATCCATGTGTCAGTGTCAGGCTTGTAATGTTTGCCCTGCATGTGACATCAGTATTGTCACCCATCCAAGCCTTGTCAGAGACCAAATTTAACATTTTTTAAGCTCATAAGAAACCTTTTTGGAACGTAACAAATTTAACTACGTGAAAACCTCACTTAGCTTGAGACTTGGTCTGACAAATTTCAGAAACAAAGCTGCGTATAAAGAACAAACAGGCAGGGCTGGCGGCTGCATGTAAGTAGTTTCAATTTCACTAAAATATATCGACTGTTAAGGAGACTGTCTGTTGGGGGGGTTGACACGGTCCGTGTGAACTGGGAAAAGGCGGCATGGGGATTAACTAGTCACTAGGTTAAAAGGTTCTATGCAACCTTCACGGCCGTAACTTTTCCTTCTGCTGCCTCATCCAACCGTCCGTCCATAAACGCTACGTTACGGCCTCCCATCTTGCGCCTTCATTCTCTCCACTGAAGGCTTTATTTGTGACAAATAAAGGGCTAATGAGGATAAAGTAAAAAAAATTAAAGGTCCTACTTTATCAAAGAGTTTAGTTGACAGATAGACAATGAGAAAAGATGCTACTGAGGAACTTTGCATATTTCATATTCCTCATAATTATGAACACTGAAAGTTTTTTTTTCTCATTTCCATAATAGTCTGTCACAGATTTATGTTATACAGGTTGAGGCCCAGTGTGTAATATAACAACGCAATGGTTATCAATCTAAAATATAGGTTTAATGGTAAAATAATAATAAACGATGACTCAGACAGCCATTTTGTGCTGTCAGGGCACCGTTTCCAGAAGAAGCGGGAGTGAGGAACGGTAACTTCAGCAGCTGTTTCTTGACCCTGCACGTCAGCCTTCCCAGGAATAAATTCTGGCGAGTCCCATTGCGCCGCTGACGGGTGCCGCCCGCTTTACCAACACTTTGAAAGGGAGGAGAAATCAATGCCACGTTCGTGTTAGAGAGGCACTCGGACGTGTAACACCCACTGAGCGGCGCCTTTTGAACAACAGAAAAGAAAAGTCGAAGAAAAAACTACTTTTAAAGGTGTAAGGCGCTTTGTGCACCACCTCAGCTCCCCTACAGATTTCAAGCGTTTTGGAAAGACCTTCCTGGTGTACAGTAATTCCGCTGGAAGGGTGACTTGAAACCGCCTGTGCCGAATAACATTTGCTGTTCCTTTGTCTCCCCTCCGCTATCGGTATCCCGGAAATTCCCTGGTAAGAAACGAGAGTTTTATTCAGCGCCTTTTATCAAATTTCAAGTTTTGCACCTTACAGTGTTGCTATGGCCAATTTTTTTTTTTTTTTTTTTGGTCCGGACTGATAACTAGCAGTTGCACATGTACGCTGTGTGGATTCTAACACAAAAGTGTATGCAAAAAGTACACGTGTTGTGCAACAGGGGATGGCATGTAAATAATGTTTTCACGCAACACGAGTCCACGTTTGTTTTCGATGTAAACTCCAGCAGTCGTTTGCGCGTGTCACCCCTCACGGAACCGCGACGACAGCGAGCAGTCTTCCTGCGCGTGTCCCCCCCGTCGTGCAGGTTCTGCGCGTTAGCGCGACTGTGTCAGCGGTCCTCCCTGCTTTTCAAACGCATTTCAGCGATTGTCCTGTGTAGTTGTTTGTCTTTCCTCGACAGCAAACGCGGTGAAATGATCTTTTTTTTTTTTTTTTTTTAAAAGTGTGAATAAAGTGTAGAGGATGTGACGAAACTTGCACGTGTCACAGACACGGCTTACGTGCAGTTAACTTTTCGGTCCACAGTCAAGTCATAAAGTTGCATTAGAATAGCCACATACAAATATAAACATAAATTAGCCTGCTTTTTATTTAAATTCTTTTAAATTTAAACAATGATTCTTCACAATGCCTATTTTAATAAGAGAACAAGGCATAATTCTCCCAACAGTGCCAAGGTCACTACATTTGTAATAATAGTTTGACACTGGAGCTTTGCAATTGAGAACCTGGAATTTTTTCTTTTTTTGTTTGTTTTTTAAATGCAAAGTCACTCAAGAATTACAGTGCATTCTTTGGGACTTTAGCTATTTGTGCTGTAACAACTTGTCAATAATATTAGTAATAATGGTTCTTCAACTGGAACACATACAGTGGAGATTAAGCTTGTTTGAACATTTGGGGTCCCTCCTCTCCCCTCCTCTCCCCTCCGCTCCCCTCCTCTTGTTGCCTTTAGTTGCTCAGAAACTGACATCTAACTGTTCCCTCTTATTCAGTAGTGCTTTATGTGGTGTTTATGAGCCAACGGTGCTAATTTCAAATGACATGTAATCTGGTACAATATGTCTGACAGGCCCAGTAAATAGCAGCATTCACTACATCACCTAAAATGCAAAATGCTTTATTAGCTAGTGATCTCATGTAAAATATTACATGTACATTATTTCAGTGTTGTAGTTGAAATGTTGGTGACACATTAATAACTGAAGTTAAATCTGTAGTAAATGAATTAGTATTATAATGTAACGTTATTGCTGAAGCAGTTCATGCAGGTTTTTGACTATTTAAACAAAAGGCAAGTCATTCAAAAGCTGTCTCTGTATATAGTAAGAAAATATGAATAGGAAAACAAAGTCCTAATGTAACACAAGAACTATAAATTAAAGATGATTTCTAAATGATTTTATCTTCTCTTATTCAGTGGAGTAATATATAGCCTGTAGTTGTGTAGTATATAGCCACGGGATGTTTCCTTTTACAATACACTTTCATGTTAATACAACCACATAAACTAAATCTGTCTATCCTTCAGATAAAAAGGTTCCTTTGTTCTATTGAGTGAATATGTGAATTGTTTTTGTCAGGGGGTCGAATCACCATTTTTTGTGGTGAAATAAAAAAAGAATTGGATCTGGGACAAAAACAAGTCCTGTAAAATTAAATAATATACCAGAATAAAATATATTTTTATGCATGACAATGATGAAACCAACATATTTTTAAAAACAGTCTCATTGTGCACTAGGCTCACAGGCAGCCCCTGTCAGCATGTCATGCATCATTCTGCTCCAGTAGTCTTCATTCTCATGAAAACTGTCCCAATTTATCATTCGAATCTTATACCACAGCAAGAGTGAGCATAGCAACAGGACACAAGTTGGTCATCCTGCATCAGCAAGGTCTCTTCCAAGCAGAAATTTTGTGGCAGACAGGTGTTTCCAGATGTGCTGTCCAAGGTCTTCTGCCGAAGCACAAGCAAACGAATAAGGTCGAGGACCAGAAACGCAGTGGTCGGCCAAGAAAGCCGACTGCTGTAGCCAAGAGACAGATCAGGCTTGCTTCCCTTTAAAATGGGAAGATGTTCAGGATTGCTATCAGTTCAGGACTGGCAGCAACCACTGGGACCCTGGTACACCCATCTACAGTCCAGAGAATTCTTGTCAGAAGTAGTCTTCATGAAAGAGTTGTGTCCAAAAAGCCATCCCTCCAAGTTGGAAACAAAGCTAAACGACTCACTTACGCACAAAAACACACTCTAACAGAAGGCAGTTTGCCTGCCGAAGGGATGGGGAGCTACATGGATGAGTGTTTACAGGCAATAGTGAAGCAGAGTGGAGGTTCCCTGCAGGTTTGGATGCATTTCTGCAAACGGAGTTAGCAATTTGGTCAAAATTAACAACCCTCCTCACTACTGAGAAGTAGATTCTTATCCGTCACGCAATACCATCGGGGAGGCATCTGATTGTCCCAAATTCATTTTGCAGCCTAAGAATGACCTCAAACAGCCAACCTCAGTCATACAGAACTATCTTCAGCAAAAAGCAGGAATCCTGCAACAGATGCTATGGTCCCCACAGAGCTCTGATCTCAACATGATCAAGTCAGTCTGGGTGGACATGCAGAGACAGTCAAAGTCTGCAGAAGAACTGTGGCCAGTTCCTCAAAATGTTTGGAAGAACCTACCAGCCTCTACCTTAAACTGCATGCAAGTTTGCATAAGAGAACTGATGCTGTTTTAAAGGCAAAGGGTGGTCCCACCAAATATTGATTTTATTGAGGTTTTTTTTGTCTACTGCACTTTTTAGAAGGTTTATTGATTAATAAGTATTCATGGCATTATTTCTGGAACCATCCTCACTTTATAGCATTTTTCCCACAGGTGCCTAGACCTTTGCACAGTACTGTATGTACAGTATATGCTATATGTATGAATGGTGCATTGTGGGGAGTTTGATAGTGTTTCTATTATTTTAATTTGCCTTGGATTAAGATGTCAGATGAATACTGCACAATAGTCATTGTACGTCGCTGTAGAGAAGAATGTGTGTTCAGTGAGTAAGTGTATGTAAAAATGTTGACTACAGAAATCTTCAGTGTAGGAATAGTCTCAGTAACTTTTTGGGTTGGTCAAAAAAAAATCCAGTTGTGAAAGAGTGATAGTCTTCATTCTGTTAATATACTGTTTGCACTAAGCTTCCAGGTATTACTGTTCATCAGAACATCAAATACTTCATTGTTGAGCCAAAAGAAGACATTTTTTGGTCTTGGCAAATTTATATTCCCTTACTGGAAGATTTCAATTTAAGAGGAAAGTATTAAAAGGTTTGAAATCCTTTGTTCTTGAAAGCAGGTAGCATAGTGTTGCCTGGCAAAGGTCTCGGATTTGAATCTCCTCTCTTGCTGTATTACCCTTGAGAAAGACACTTATTCTAAATTTCACCAGTGAGAATGATGCAGAGTGCTGATGAATAGGTACGAACCGCATGTTTACGGGAATGGTGATGGTGTATGGTAAAGTTGGACAAGTAAGCTATGTGGCCAGTCAAGAAGAGGAAAACAAAAAAAGCCACAGAGAAGGGGAGAAAAATGAATATGTAGTGATCCAGTGGCTTCCCAGTCTTTCTGAGCATTCTAGAATGAGTACAAAGGGCATGTATAGATATGCGTATTATCAAAAGACCAGGAAACATGAAGTAAATATTTGTGTTGGAGAGCTAGAGTCTATGGAGATAGAAATTGCCCAGATGCCCAATCCAGTGTGAGTCTTCAGCTCCCAGCATCAGGTGTCCTTTCTGCACATTGTAACTGGTTTGACAGTGGACTTCACGAGTGACTTATGTTTCCAGGTGTGCCTTGGTGCTCCATGAGACCGAGAACAACCCGCTAGCACAGTTGATTATGGTCAAATAATGAAAAGCTACAGTAAAAAAGGAGTTTTCAATTTAGATTTGATTTTAGAGGACAGAGGGGCATCTTCAAAGAAAGCAAGCAGTGAATTCCATAGTTTAAGCACCGTGTAGCTGAACACTCTACCTGCCATTTTCAGATGGGACTCTGGAGCAACAAGTACATTGGCATTTTGTAACTGAATAGCACAATTTGACATGTGTTGGTGAGGAAATCAACAAGGGAAAAGGTAGCTAGACCCCTCAATGCATTGTAGATGTGGAGCAATTTGATGCTGGCAGACAATATAGAAAGCAATATAACAGTATTTCCTCGAACTGGTCATAATCCTTGCTACTGCATTTTTGGACCAATTGAAAGGCAGAAAAAATGGAAGCAAGTCTATCACAGAGAACTGTGGCAGTGAATTGCGGTAGTCAAGTCTGCTGGAGATGAAGGCACGCAGTAAGTTCTGCATGTCTGCTTCAGCGAGAAAACAATTTCATCTTGCAGGAAGCAAGTTTTTGTGACGTGAGTTCATTAATATAGGGTTTGGATTGTGGCTGCAGTTCGAAGAGAACACAAAGATTCATTGCAGGTAACGCGGCATTAATATTTAGGTCCTCCAGGTGCAACTGAGAAAGTTCGCTGCTGGGTATTTTCTCAGTTTCGTCAGTGTTTAAGGTGAGAGCGCCCTTGTAGGACTTGATACTGCCAAGACAGTGATGCTTTGAGCAAACTGAAGAAACTTTTCTGCAGCAGAGGATGCAAAAACTCCATGCGTGAACACGCACCTGTAATTTATTTTATCTTCATGTGCACTTTAGCCTGCAGCATTCTCATTTAAGCATCCATACTCTTTTGTTAAAATATGAACAGAGCTTTTTATCTGTGACCACTTAAGTCTAAGAGGTGTGATCTGATCAGATGCTGTCTGCAATGAAAACACTGTAGGTGTCAGCAGGTTTGTTCACAAACTGTCGTGTGAGTGAAAGTGTCCGCTAAGTCATTATAATACACCAGGTTAACTATATTGTCAATCCAGTTTACATTTATTTGTTCAGTGGATGCAGAGGTTAGAGATTATTGCTGGTATTGTTGTATTCAGTCCCTGCCATGCCATGATATAAATTTAAATAAGACAGGAAAAGATACAAGTCTATGGTTAGTAAAGACTATTCGTAGAAGATCACCTATTCATTGTTCTATTTCAGTCACCTATTTTGTGTTGGTTTAAATTTTGTTGAAACCCAGAATACAGAAGAGAGAAGGATTACATACAGAGTTCATTCAGGGTAAAAGCTGAAAAAACCTGAATGGATTAGCAGCTATGGAAAGGGCTAGGAAAGTGTTTTATATTCTTCTCTGTTCTACATATAGTATAACAAATGAATGGGAAAACCTCCAATTTTGTTTATCCATGTCTACTTGCAGAGAACGTTTTGCATTGATGGACTGATTAAGTTTAACTGCGTTGCACTTAAACCACCATCTGTTGCTTTTTACGTTGGATAGTTATAAATCTAAAGGAAAATATTCCTTTACATGTATGCAAGATGTGAATGTTTGTATGCATGCTATTACCCTCTTGCTGTGCTATTTGGGTAAAAAAATTAAGGAATTAAGAAAAATGATTAAAGGCATTAAGATCCATTAAATGGCACTTAAGCTATTTTATTTTAAGATTCTGTGATTTTTTTTTTTTCCCCTCCACGTTATTGTTATTGTAAATATAATTTTAAAAATATGTCCAGTTGCAGGTCTAAAATTCATATACTCAGGTACCATGAAATAATGTACTTGTTCATGCAAATGAAGGCAAATACATTGAGTTATCAGTTTTATTTGGTACAGTCCCCCCCTGGGCTTTACGCAAATTGTACAGCTCAACATGTTGTATGTCAGGTGACTGCAGTGGGTGGTATAAATTAGACAGACTAGCATTTCTAGCATCAGCTATTGTTCAATTTAATGTTGATATCGGCATAATCAGAGATCTTAGTGACTTTCAACGTGGCATGACAGGAATCTCCAAAATAGCTTTTGTCTTGGATTTCATGCACAACTGTTCCAAGGGTTTAGTGAGAATAGTGGAAAAAAGCAAACAAGTATCAGTGATTGGTAATCCTGTTGAGGAAAACCGCTTATGGATAAAAGGAGTAAAAGGAGAAGGCAAGAACCATGCAAGTAAACACATTGGTCACAGCCAGGAAAAATCACATCCTGATTTAACGTTGTTGTGCAGAATGTCATCTCAGAATGCAGCTCTTATCAGACTTTGTCTTGAATGGGCTACGGCTGAAGACCAGATCAGGTGCCGATGCTGTTAGTGGAAAAACAAGAAAGTGCCAGGAAAAAGCTGTCTGGTCAGATGAATCCAGGTTACTTTTGCAAACTGATGGAAGCATCACAATTAGGCTGCATGAGTTCATAAGTCCATCCTGAATGGTGACAACATTACAGGCCACTGGTGATGATGTGATGGTTGTGGGGAATGTTCTCCTTGCACATTACCTCGATACCTATTGATGAATGTCTGAATGGCACGACATATCGGAACTCCATTGCATCTTCGACAAAGTTTATCTACACTCAGCTGGACATGATAATGCATCACGTCACAAGGCGTGTATCATCACTGAATGTTTCTAAGAACGTGACGGCGAGTTTTCACTGCAGTCTTTGGATCTCAACCCTACATCTCAACTCGAGATGCGGTAGAAAAGGCTGTTCACAACAAGACTGTGTAGCCATTCAAGTTGCAGCAACTACACAGTGCAGTCTTTGCATGGTACAACATTCCTCCACAATGCATCCTGTGTCCTGTAGAATTCATGCTGTTCTAAATGCCAAAAGGAGGCGCAACACATTAATAGATAGATGTTATCAAATATTGCAGCCAGAGTATTTTGGTACAGAAAATAAAAATACAAGTAACAATGAAGTTTGTTGTATGTTGCAAAATGTGAGTTTTTCTGTCATAATTACAAATTTTCAATTCTGTAGTGTATATAAAAATGTACAATTCATGATTCTATTTTCAACCTTTCAAGACAAAAAAAATGCACGAAATAAATATTTGCAGAATATATTCATATCTACTGAACACTGTAAATAAAAATGCATGACAGACCAACCAGTAAAACCAAAAAAATAAGCCCAGATTAAACTGCTGGCCAGGAAAATCAGAGAGGAACTGAATATATTAATGCACAAAGGAGAGAACAGGGGGTGAGACCAGCTTTGATTCTGTGTTACTGTAGCTGAATTCGTTTCCCTGTTGTTGCACCATCAACAATCGTGCATCTCCTGTGTTTCAGATGTCCAGTCCAGGGAAGTCAGCAGTAGACACAATATACCTGGATGAGGAAAGTTTCCAGCAATGCTGTGAGCTCTTCCTTGAACATTCTTGTGCCCTGAACGATGGGTGGTCCTGGGAAGGGTTAAATGTAGGTGAAAGAATGTTTCTTCAACTGCTTGCTGTCTTCTCCAGGCACACTGAATTGACTACAGTATATTTTTTGAAGCCATGTTAACATTTATGACTGTGGCTTTTCAATCCTGAGTTAGCTGTATAAACATTGTTATCCCACGGTGGGATGAGGACGTATATAAGGGTGTGTCACTAACATAAAAGCTGTATAAATGAACCTGCATAGAAATATTTTAACTGTCAGTTTTCATTTTTGCTCCAGGGATCTGGTGAGGGGTACATGAAGAAAACTGTTCTGGGTAGTGGTAAGGTCAATGTTCCAGTCATAGATAGTAGCTGCAAGTCAGAGGAAGATTTCTGTGCTCTTGGAAAAGAAGCCCAGGTAAAGGGTCTGTGTAGTGTCCTTAAAATGGTGGCTAGAAAATAGAAGACTAAACAGCTAAAACTGAGATCATAGCTATAAGGTTTAAATGTTTGCCTTGAACTGTCTGAACATATATGACTGGATTAATATGCACCAAATGGATGGCGGTGTGTGGATTTCACTGTATAATTTTGCCAGTCATCTAAGCACAACTATTTTATTTGATTTTTTTTTTTTTTTTAGTAATCAGATCCTCTAAGTTGGGGACTCAAGGGATGCTGTGCTTGTTCATTCAGTAGGCTGCTTGCTATCTGAGATGCAAACCTTTTATGATCAGGATTCAAACCCTGATTACAGAGGTGTTAAAATTACTTGTTTAAAAGCAAAATTCTGTGAAATGTCTGAAGAAAATCCGAAGGATGCTTATTGTTACCAGCAAAAAAACACTGTGACATAGTTTTTTTGCCATATATCTGCTCATTCCTTTTGTTTATTTGTTCTTTAAAGCCAGAGACTTGAAATTTGACACACAGGTACTTCTCACTCTGAGTTCTTGCATGGTGAAAGACACACATACATAGGGTGGTACACACGTTAGAGATGTGCGCCTCCAGGCAGATCCCATGTAATTTTTCAGGATGAGGACAAACGATAAGGCCATATACACACACCCACACACACACACACACACACACACATATGCACGCACTAGTGAGGTGTGCCTCCAGGCAGATCCCAACTAATTCATCAGAATGAGGAGAAATGGGGCCTGTTCACACACGCATCAAGGAGGGCTGAAAGGAGGAGGACTGAATCTGGGGACAGGGAAGGATAAGAAATTATACATGACATACATACATAACACTACACATATTACTAATGTAAAGGTAACATAGTTTGGTTATGTACAGTAGTGTGCAAAAGTCTTAGGCATTTTACATGTTATACAAATTATTTGGATAAGTCTTGTGAATTAATATGTCAACAGGAAAGTGGGTATTTTAGATTTACAAACGTTCCTTTTGCAAAAACTAATATTACAGTGAGAGTTTTGTACATTGCTAAAGAAAATAATACAGTAATAGACCACTTTCCAGATTAAAAAAAAAAAACCTTTAGCTCCTTGTGGGCATATAGCCCACTGGAGGATTAAACAAATGCAACAAACAGGTCCTATTGATCAGTGACATAATTTGAACCAAACTGAGCAGAGCTGAAACAGAAACAGCTGTAGAGGGAATAAAACTGGTCAAGGGGCAACCATACTGAAAAGGTGAGGTTACCGAAGATGTGGCAATTTAACCTACAACTCTTACGCCATGGCAAGAGGAGCGTAGCAACAATAGATAAGTTGGCCATCCTGCATCCGCAAGGCCTCTACCAGATATGCTGTCCAAGCTCTTCTGCAGAAGCACAAACGGATATGGTTGAGGACCAGAAATGCAGTGGTCGACCATGGAAACTGACTTCGACAGACAAGAGTTACACCAAGTTTACTTCCCTTCAAAATCGGAAGATGTCCAGCACCATTGTCTATGTGGATTAAAGTGTTAAGATACATTTGCTTGCCAATTGTGACAGAATGAGCGACCTGCATTCCATAAGTTTGCCAAAAGGAGAATTTGGATTGTGGTTTAACAGAACAGATGGGGAAAAATCAAACTTTTTATTAAACGTTCTAAATGAGAGAACTCCCACCCAATAAGTTTGTATCTTACCACATTACAATAATTAATGTATCAACATGTTCAGGATGGCTTTACATTTCAAACAGCTGCTGCAGTGTTCCCAGAAACATCATATGAAGAGGCATTAGTGTAAGGTGATTCTGTAATTGAGCTTGAAGTTTTGGTTCTGGATGCATAAGGATTTGAAGAAGGAAAAATTTTTAATCTGTGGCCAGTTGTGATTCCAGAAGCAGGGACGAGCCACCAGGTCTCACACACAGGAAGAAAAAGACTTCAATCATTGAAGAAAACCTAGATAGCGAATAAAATCACACATCCAAGAAATGAAGTGTTTATTCAACAAAATGCTGGGCTAGTAAACATCTGTACATTGAGTGTCTTTATAACGGTGATGGTATATAATAGTAATCGTTGTGATAATGGGAACTCTTTTCTTCAATTTTTGTTTAAAGGAAGTACAACAGGACACAGAGGGGATAACTTTAGCTGCAGAGTGCTCCACAGTGATTCGCTATGAGTACCATGTGCTATATTCCAGCAGCTTCCAAACACCTGTGTTGTACTTCAGGGCCTCAACACTGGGTAAGAAGGGACTCTTGGTCCTTTTATCAGATAAATCCCCCCATTAAACCTTCCATTGATGCATTCCTTAGAAATTGATATAATGATGGTGAAAGAAGTGTCTTGGTTGTTGAGTAGTTTTTTGCCTACTATGCACTCGCTGGCCACTTTATCAGGAACACCATTCTAATACCACATCCCAACTGTGTTCTATTGGATTAAGATCTGGAGACTGGGGAACCCTTTGAGGTACACTGAATATTATTGTTCATAGGAACAGTTTGAGATAACTTGTGCTTTGTGACATGATGCATTATCATGCTGGAAGTAGCCATTAGTGGCATTCATATGATGTTCAATTGATATTAGGGGACCCAATGTGTACCAAGAACATTCAACACAAGATTACACCACCAGCAACAGCCTGAACTGTTGACACAAGGCAGGATGGATACATAGTTTAATGCTGTTTGTTCTGTTAGTGCCCACTGTGGCCTCAGCACCCTGTTCTTGGCTGAGAGGAATTAAAACCAGTGTGGTCTTCTGCTGTTGTAACCCGTCTGGTTTAAGGTTTGATGTGTCGTGTGTCCAGGGAAGCCTTTCTCCCCAAAACTGTTGTAAAGAGTGATTATCTGGGTTACTGTAGCCTTAGTGTCAGCGCAAATCAGTCTGACCGTTCTCCTCTGACCTCTCTCATCAACAAGGTGTTTCCACCCACTGGAAGTTTTTAGTTTTTCGCACCATTCTGTGTGACTCTGGAGACTGTTGTATTTGAAAATCCCAGGAGAGCCGCAGGTTCTGAAATACTTAAACCACCCCGTCTGGCACCAAAAACCATGTCACAGTCAAAGTAACTTAGATCACATTTTTCCGCCATTCTAAAGTGCGATTCACTGAAGCTCACGACCTGTATCTGTGTGACTGTATTCATTGTGCTGCTGCCACATGGTTAGCTGATTAGATGAACAAGCAGGTGTACAGATGGTCCTAATAAAGTGGCCGGTGAGTGTAGATATGCAGTATATGAAAGTTGTGCAACTGTTACATAGCTTGTAGGGGGAGGGTTCTTGCAACATCTTAAAGGGGATGATTTAGGCCCAGTCTCATTGTCTTCTTGGGTTAATCTTACTACGTTGTCTTTATCAGTACCACATTGAATGTTTAATCTTTCCTATCAGTACATACTTATGCAGGATCCTTTTTTTGAAATCCAGTGCTTTGGCAACAGCACTTTGTTAGCATGTCCAGGCATTAGTTTGTGTATTAATGAACCCTTTGTGAACTGATGAATAGATTGATGAAATAAGGTACTAGGCATGTAAAGCAATGGATGCCCACTGTGTTTTGTCTTAATCGCAGATGGCCGGCCACTATCCTTAGACGACATGTGGGCCAACGTACATCCAAACTACAGGCAACGGCTGTTGCAGGGTCCCTGGGACACAATCACTCAGCAGGTGCATTCTTTTCCTCTCTGTTTATTTACAAGTTCCTACCTAAAAATGAAAAATTAAGAATACCCTTATTTTCTGACCAAGGAGAGTAATGTTTGGCATAGGTTTCACTCTTTGCATTCTTAACTGTCGGTTTTTTGTTTAAAATGGCCATGGTTACTGTTGAAAAGAGAAATGCATGGTCCAGTCAATAAATTCTAAGAATTGCTTTAAAAAAATCTGCAGCCTTTTACAACACTATTAAATTGGAACAAGAGTCATAAATAAAATGAACATTTCATACCTTTCATGTTCAAGGAGGCATCATGTTCCACTTAGGAAAAATTGTCACAGGTAGAGGGATCAGTTTTCAGACCTTGCTAAAATGATCAAAGTCACTCGTCTGCTTGGTAATCATATATGGGTTGAAAGGTTGTATTTTTAATTTTTTTTTTCACTGGTCCAGTTTAACCACAATGCATCCTGCAGCCCAATAACAAGTTCACATTCCAGATTCCCCAGTTACATCACCAAATTCCCTGTGGGCCACTGCGGCCTAATTTGCATTACAATAGGCTGCTCCCATTTTGGCAGATAAGAGGTGATAATTAATGAGGTCACGGCAGAGTTCAGTCTATTAGGAAAAAAGGAAGACAAACAAATTGATACTGTACAACAAAATTTGTTTTAAATTATTTATCCGTCCATCCATTCGTCCATTATCATTAACTGTTTTATCTTAGTCAGGGTCGTGGTGGTTCGGAATTTATCTGGAGAACTAGGCAATGAAACAACAGCTTCGATGATATGCGAGGCCATCTCACACACACACACACACACACACACACACACACACACACACACACACACACACAAAAAAAAAAAAAAAAAAAAAAAAAAAAAAAAAAAAAAAAAAAAAAAAAAACAACCAGTGATGTAGAGTAACCAATTGATTTGAAATACCTGTCTTTGGACCATGACTGGAAACCAGATCATCTGGAGTAAACCCATGTAGACAGTGAGAACCCCACACAGACTGACTGAGCCAACTTCATACCCTTGCCTAAACAGCCCAGGCGCTTTGAGTGGGTAGTAGGACTCACTGCGCCACCATGCTTTCATAATTTTTAAAATTTTTTCATAACATTTTTTTTTCCTGCATGTTCAAGTAATTTAGATCATAATATTATACATTAAAGAGTGCCCTCTGAAATAAAAGTCTTATGGCAAGTGTACAGGATTATACTCCTGACACATTAAAGGACAGGTTGGTAGAGCAGCCAAACATGGTACACAATTAAAAGTACTTTTACTTGAAAAACACTCAAGAAAATGTAAAAGGACTGTAAGTAAAAAAAAAAAAAAAAAAAAGTATAAAATCTAAAAAGAACTGATTTCTGTATTGAAATTATTTTAATTCCAATGAAGCTTTTAAATGTTCTTAATCACCAGCACTGAAATCATAACCAACACCTATAATATACTTTACCATTGTATATTTTAGATACTGTCAATTACACCAGTTAAATACAGTCCATCCTTCTATCCCTGATTTTCTGAACTACATGGGGAGGTGTCCTTAACATCGAAAGTGTAATTTAAGCTAAATATCTTTTTACTATGGTGCTGTATGTGTATCTGACACTTGGTCCTAACTATACTATCCCTTTGTGTGCTAAGTAGAAGTTTTTATTGTCAGCTGACGTAAATTAATCAACTTAGGTTGCTCCGTTGCGGCGTCTCCATGGTGTGACTCAGGGTACAAATACAACGGAGTCTCCCTGTGGGAGTCCACCAAGGGAGGATGCCATTTCTATAAAAGTACCACTGTTCATATCATTTTCCGTGGTGCCGCATGCCCCAGAGGTTTGACACTGAAGATGTTTGTGGCAACTGGACCAAGCATTATCACTGTTACCACAGACTCAAACATTTCTCTTGTAACAATAATGTTCTTTTGTCTCCATCCTGATTTAATTTCTCCAAGTTTTACCAGTCTGCTGTAAAGAAAACAGACTCCGTCCCTGCCTGTGCCTCCCACCTGTCGCTTAACCTCCTAGACATCACCAAAACATAAATCTCACCTGAAAATACAGCCACACCTGCAACCCTAGAACACTAGAAAAGGGCTAATATAACAAACCCACAGCCTTACAGACACCCCTTCCTGCCCAGTTGCATCACTACCTGAAGCCTTCATGTGCAGCTTCTCTTGCAGATTCCACACATTTGGCGACTACTTTGGTCAAATTTTTGCTCAAACTGGAAAACATACGCACAATTTCTGAACTTTTGTGGGAAGATAGGTCAATACTGTACTGTGGAATAAGTCATGACTGCATGATGGAACATATTAAACTGTAAATTATTTCCTAAACTGCAATCCATTGCTTAACTTAACATTTAGTCAGAGTTTTAGATCAGTTGTTCATACCTCATCTTTGTAAATGTGGCATAAAATGAACCACAGTATAGAAATATACCCTGCTAATCATTTTAACAATAAAAAGTGAATAAAAAGTTTTAACTGTTGTTTCACACATCTTGCAATGCACTTGATCACATCATTATCAGATTGTACCTGGCGTCATAGGGTGTTTCAGCAATCATACACCTTTACCCAGGGATCCATCAGGTCCAAACATGTGACCAAGCAGCCTCGGTTGCTCGTGGATCCCCCCTCTTGATCCACAGCCATCTGGAAGCTCTCTTTGCAGCCTGTGATATTCTTGATGGCTTTCCTGCTGTGCTGTCTTATGATGCCAAGAAGCTTGAGGGACTGTAGACTGATGGCTCTGTGAATCCTCTACAGTCCACTTCTATTGGCAGATACTGTGCATGCCGCCCCTGCCTCTGGCACTCCCCTACTAGTTCCTTGTATCTGGCCCTCTTCATCTCACATCCCTCCGGTCTTCCCAGGGAATTTTCAGTTCCAACAGAACCACCTGTCTTGCTGTTTCAGACTTTAGGACCATATCTGACCTAAGTTTGGTCACTACAATAAAATCTGGGAACTTAAGTTGCTTTCCCAGGTCAACCTTCACCTGCGAGTGTTGTGTGGTGATAAGAAGTCTGCTTTGAGCTCTTGGCCACGGTGGCGGCTTCTACCCTACCTTGACAAAAGCAATTGCCTGCTTTGCTGGGCCTTTCAGTTTGCCCTGCCTGATCGTGTTATAGATGGCTTCTCTTATCACTTTCAGTACCTGGTTGTGCCTTTGGGCAACAGCTGGGGATATGCTCTAGTGATCCTCTTCTTACGCATAGAGGGCATGCCGGTGTGTCACCTTTACTCCAACTAAACAGGGTGGATGGGCTGTGGAGGATACGATAGACCGATTAGATCAGGAACCTGATACAAAGTGGTTCTGACAAAGAGATTTTCTGGTCCAGTGCTTGCTGCCATCTAGTCCACGGGTCCTATTACTGCATCCCCACCATCCTACTGTATTGCACCTCCTCCACACTTGCATGCACATCCTTCTCGACCAGCTGGTGTCTTTCCTTGCCTAGTGCCTTATCGTAGCTGTTTCTCAGCATGCTACCAAGCCCTGCCCGTATAGACGTCACCGATCCCACCAGCAGACTGTGCCACTGTGCCTTGGATTGGTCGACTGTATTCTGTGACCCCTACTTCCTCCCAGTCCTTCCCTCTGTGCTGGCATAGCAACTTTAATTCTGAGGAGTCTCTGGCACAAGTCACCATGAACTCCTTGGGCAGGCTACTGAAAGGAAGCTTGTTGCTCTGACCATATGGATCAGTGCTGCTCAGGCTTTGTGGTAGGCTCAGCCACCTACGGAGGAAGTGACTCATTTTTCTTTTAGGGCCCTCAACAGTGGTTAGTGGGACCTCATAGACCAGCAAGGGCCACAGGAGATGTGGCAGGATGCCATGTTGGTAGATCCAGACCTTGAATTTTCCTGGCAATCCTGATTTGTCCATTGCTAACAAGCATACTTCTAACCCCGCTGGTCTCCTGGAGGACTGCTCTGTCCCTCCAGGTGCTTGCATAGAAATGGACTTTTTCAATCATTTTAACTGTACAGTAAATAAATATCTTAAACTGCCTGCAGGCTTGTCAGAGATTTGACATATCCAGAACTCTCCAAACTAGATGCCTTTCTCTAAAGCTTCATGTTCTGTTAGACTGCTTACAATGATGTACACATGTATACAGCTAGTTAATTTTTATTGGATCAATATGCTCTCCCAAATTTCTCTTTCAGTTCTCAGACTGGCTGCTTAAATGCCCAGTTGATAAAGTCTTAACTACCAGCAGATTGTTGTCATTACTCTGGCAGGTCAGGGGCGATCGGTGGAGAACCGTCCTCCAAGTTCAGTCCTGTCTTTGCCAACCATCAGCTCGCAGTATTGTGAATCGCTGGTGTAATACAGCTATACAAACAAAACAAGTCCAAGAAATGTTAAGGTTTTCTGAAAAACATGCAATGAAATAATAATAGCAAACAACTGTAAGTAGAACCACAAGGTTATAACTGAAGTCATTACCAGGTACATTTGTACCCTTTATTCCTCAAGTTAAAAATGACATTTTTTCCATACAAAGTGAGCTAAATGAGTTACATTGTGTTTAATTGTATTTAATTAAACAACTTAATATACACTTTTAGTCAATATACACTTTATAGTCAAGTTACATTGCTGCACCCAGACCAAACCTTTCTGCACCACACCAATTTGCAAGGTTTCAAAGCATTATGAAGCCAGTATATCCTATGTGAACAATGACTTGGATGATTTCAGTATGAAAATGTGAACTGAAGGTGCTTCCATGTTCTGTTCATATGTTTCTTGCCACAACTCAAAGGCAAATGCAAATCAAAGTAATGACAAACAACATTCATACACTCCATTACCACAAAAACAGACCAACTGGTGGCCACGAATTTACTCTGACTTGTTGACACTTATCCTTACCGTTATTTACAGTGCTGCTTGGAAGTATCTGAACCCTGCAGGGACGGTAATGATTCTTTCATAAAAAATATTAAAATAAAATTGTTATCCAAAACCCAGTTCATTTACGTTCGTTGTGGAGTTGGATTGTTCGCTTAGATCCGTGAGCTCGTGGAAGTAAGTCAGTTAACTTATTCAGCTGAAAGTACACTGGTTGTTAAGTACTACTGGTGAACCTTTGTGACCCCCAAATCTGAGAGAAGAGTACAGTTCATTGGAGTGGTTGTTCAGGAACAGTATGCTATGATGCCAATTTTGAGATTTTTTTTTTAGACTGGAACCCATGTCTGTGATGGTGTGACATAAGTCACTTCACTGTCACGAATTTATCCCCCCTTTTGAAATTTTTTGCTCTGCAGTTTGTTTCATTATAAAGCCTATCTGCTGCCACATATTCAGTGACGTGAAAGTCTGTGGCAGGAAAAGCTGTTACGAAGCAAGTGCTGTTCTTGCACAGTAGCTGTCTGGTCAGTGCCAGTGACAGAGATTAAAACAAAAAAGCTTATTGTGACACACAAGTTCCAACCGTCTCTCTCGACCAGCGTAATGGATCCGATTTATTCTGCCTGTTTGAATACAGCTGTAGTTACCTACCTTCCACTGCATAGAAAAGATGAGTCAAGTCGGGCTTTGTTGCACTTCTGATATGATTTCAGTTACAGTGCACCTTGCAGGCAGCGCGAAATATTTTTTGATATCCCTATTTGTCAGTTTAGGTTTAGCATTATTTGAAATATTCCTTCAATATTGTTTTCACTGTTCTAGAAATAATATTATAATGTAGCTATTAATAGTAAGTTGTGTAAATTCATGTAAAGGATCTGCTTGTGGTTTGACTAGAAGTCTAGCTTCTGCTGGCTCACTGCTTTCTCCTGTAGGAGCACCCTTGTCTTGGGCAACCATTCTTTGTCCTCCATCCCTGTCGCACCCAGGAGTTCATGAGCCCCATTCTTAAGGGAGCTCACAGTGAATGCAGGCAAGTACTTCCCATTCACACTGATTTGAAATGGGGGTGAATAGTAAACTACAGATCATTTACACAAATATAGTCAGTAGATGTTGTGTAGCTTTAAATGGAAAAAGAGGCTAAGTGTATTATAACTAGAATACTGGTGTAGATATTTTGGTCACCTTGGTTAGATAACTCTCAATTCCTGTCTTCCTCTGAGTGTTTTTCCAAGTTCAGCCTTTATCATACTGCTGTTCACATAGCCATGTGAATATTTCTTTGGTCAGACCAGCATCTCCAGCTGCCATTAACTGCCAAATCCTATTTCTCATTCCACAGGAAGTTGAATTATGTTGTTTGTTGGTTGAGTGCGGTGGGGCCCATGGTGGGATTGGAGATCCCCCTCAGCTACGCTACTGTCACCTCTGAGTCCAGAAAAGGCATTGACTGATGCCACAGACCAATGAAATCCTGGATGGTAGTGCCTGTATTAAAAGCTTTAAAGATGGAACTGATGAACAGCATTTGGACTCCAGAGCATCCAGGATGAGAGCATACATAATTGTTTCCTTTATTTGTTATTATTAGCGTTATTGTTACAGCAATCCCTCGGTATCCAGACTCTCTACATCCAAATTTTCACTATAAGCTCTTCAAAATGAATACCTACCTAATGTATTGGTATCCAGATGGTACTTTTGCTATATATTCAAATTTTTATCCAAAGCATATCTGAAATAAAAAGTCAAAACAAATAAAAATCAAAATGAATAATAAATAAATATTAATAATAAATAAAAACATTTATAAATAAATAATGTACAGTCTACTGTATTAAAATAATGCTATACATATTATAATAAACTCTACTCCGTACTGTTGCAAATTAACTGAAGTCAGACCCTGCAGGTGCAAGGGTGTTATCAGCTGTTTCTGCCAAGTTCCGTGTGTCCCTTTCTCTCATGCTTTTTCCACATTTATTTAGCATTTAATTTTTTAAAAGTAAACCTGTCTAAATGCCAGTTTTATCAAAGAGGTGGATGTGGTGGGTTACTTTTTAATTAGGTAAGTGGTGTTCAGAGTGTTTTGTCATGCTGAAATCATTGGTTGATATAGGTTTTATCTGATGGACTGGGAGCATGTTGTTTTACCCAATTGGAAATAATGGGAAATAGGTGCTTAGTATATGAAAAATTTGGTATGTGATAAATTTTCTGGAACAAATTAGATTTGGATACCAATGGATTACTGTGTTGTTATGTATTATTATTTCAATTTTTACTATTATTGACTCATGGCAGACTTTACAATGACTGCTTATTTTTATTTTTTTTTTAAATAAGCCAGCTAGCTACATGTGCAACTACTGAACATAGGGGTTATTTTGAATTACATTTGCATTTTATATAAGGATACTACCATAATGTGCTTTATGTTGAAATTACTTTTAATGGTACATCTAGTCCATACCATTAATTTTACAGTGTTTTGCCAGGAGAACTCAGGTTGGTCATTGCCCATCAGTACTGCATGCCCTTCCTGACATCAGCACACAACACTCACTATTAGATAGATAGACAGACAGACAGACAGACAGGCATGTGTGTACACATACATACAGACATGTATGTTATGGGCTGTTTAGAGGGAGCATGTAAGTGGGGATGTAGCTCAGTGGTAGAGCACATGCTTTGCATGTATGAGGTCCTGGGTTCAATCCCCAGCATCTCCATGTATCATCATACAAGTGCTTGGAGTTGGCTGTTTAGAGTGACCAGTTGAAGTTATCTGTGTGATTGCATGTTTGAACATTCCATTCTTGTTGTTTTAGACATGAAATCATAAAATATATGCAAATCTACTGAAATGGGTAGTGTAATCTGATGTAGTTTAGTCATTTTAGCAGCAGATATGATTGTTAATATAAAGGTATAAAAACATGAATTATGAACCAAACTGAAACAGAGTATAGGGCAGCTCATTCACATATAAAGCAGAACTGGCCCTAGTCATTCGTGATATCAGTTGAACACTTGGTTACATCTGTATCCCTTAATGTATTTGAATGTTGGAATTCCAGGGGAACCAACCCAAGCAACATTGTGAGGACCATTCCATCTGACAGCAGCGGCACTGATACAACAATGTGATGTTTACATATGATGGAATTTTGAATGTTGTACATTCCTATATTTTTTGTAAAAATTATGCAAATGCATTGTGCGTTGTAGATATTTGGGCATCTTTATGTATATGGTTTACTATTCTGTAATACTGCTATTAGATTTGATTGATTGTTGCAAAATAAAAGATTGAAATAAAGCCCATGTGTTGTTGCATTTGATTTTGTTATTATTGGACAAGGAGACCTACAAAAATATTTTCAGATTTAAATTGGACACTTATGAAGATGTATCATTGCTGATGAAGACATCAGCTGTTGACCTAAATTAACTGAAGCTGCCTATATATTATGCTTAAGCAGACAAAGTGGTGTTGAAATTGTACTGAAAAAATTATTTACTTATGCTTCAAACGGTCATTATATTGTAAATCTAAATTCATTCCACAGAGCTGCTGGTATTTAAGATAAAATCTCTGTGTCTACGAAGCTAAATCTCAGTTAGTTAGTTAGTTAGTTAAATGGTTAGTTGTTCATGTAAAGCTTTGTTTTTCAAGCCCCAGACTTGAAATTTGGCGCACAGTCACTTCTCAGCCCAGGTTAGATTTTTGCGTAATCAAACACGCAAACACATTACAGAAATGTGACAAGTGATTTTTCAAGATGACCACACACAGGCCACTCCATACACAAAAAACCCACCTGTACACTCACAAACAATGCTACGCACATTAATGACAGGTACCTCCTCGTAGTTTCCAGCTGATTTGTCAAGATGAAGACAAACAGGCCACTTCACATGTAAACACACACCCACACAAACACACATTTGTTTTTTTCCCCCCTTTCCACTTGACTAGGACTGTACTAAATACAAACACTTTAATGGTAGAAGAGTTTGGCAATTATATAAGGAGTTTTTACCTATCTTCTGCTACACCTTTTTGGACCTGGGCAGCACTGGGTAAATCAGCTAGTGTTAAATGGGGCTTTGCTGGCCTCTGCTGGTACCAGCACAGTGATGAAGTGTCTCTAAGCTGATATAGATTTAGAGAAACCTTAAGCTTTCCACCACAACAGAGGTCTTTTCTTTAGGGGAACTGGGCTGCTTTCTATGCATCACTACAACACTAAGTCTACTGCTGACTCATTACCTCTAGTCCTTAATTATTAAATCACCTGTTTTAAAGACAATAATAAAGTGTCACTGAAAAATAAAACAGATGCTAAACTGCATAAATTTATCCACTATAAATGATTAAGCATAGAATGGGCCTAAAAGAACACCTAGATTTACAGAACTGTTCATCTTAGTACTAATCCTGACCCTTTCCACACTAATAGACGGACGGGTGATAGTAATTTTGTGGCACTGTTTCAGTTTATCTTCTCAAATTTTGGTCTGACTGGTGGTGTCTGAGTTCTTCTCAAGACTCAAGACTCAAGATATTATATTTGAATATAGATTTCATACAGTTTAGCCAGCTAAATTATGTATGTATATTTCCAGGAATTATGAGCGTAATGTTTCTGGATGAGGTTACTCTTTCATTTCACAGTCCTCAAAACAATGAAGGATTATTTGATTGTGACAACATGATAACAAATTTGGACAGTTATTTGTTTTGGCGCAACACTTGCTGGGACTATGGAGAATGACTGATTGTGATTCAAAGTATTCTGAGTACCAGTCTGTAGTTTGAATACATCTGGGTAACATCTATGTGGAATGAACCGAACAGAATACAATCAAAACAACCCACCTCTATATCTTGGGAACTGTGGCAGAAGCACGAGGAAGACGTGCTGGGTAACTGGTTCAACCACTAAATCACCATCAGATTCCAGTATGTGCATCTTCATATAAAGGCCTCTCCTCCTGCACTATCACCAGCCTGATATGGAATACCTCAAGGTGCCATGCTGGGATATTTGCTTTTTTCTTTACATATGTTCCCACTGGATAATGTTATCAGGAAAAACAACATTAGATTTCAATCATATGCTGTTGACAGTCAGCTCTACTTGTCAGGCAAGTCTTCAGCTGTGCACACCACCGAGCCCCTGTCCCACAGTCTCGATTACATTAGAGTCTGGATGAGTGCTGAACATCTTTGAATCCAGATAAGACAGGTGCTTTTCCTTTGCCTGAAGATACCCAACAACACACGCCCAGAGCCGGATCTCGAACATTTACTTTTTAACATTGCATCATCTGCAAGGAATCTAGGATTTCTCTTTGTTAGCTCAGTTATGAAGTCTTGCTCCCTGAAGCTGAGGAACATTTTCAAATCGAAATGCTATCGCTCTGGGCCGGACACTGAGAAGCTAGTTCATGTGTTTGTTTCCAGCAGCCTTGGTTACTGAAACTCCTTGTTGCCTGCCTCTTCTGCCTATTTCATCGCTCCCCTCCAATGTGTCAATGTTACAGTCAGGATTGTCAGTGGTTCCCAGTAATATTGCCACATTACTGCCCTTCTTCCATCATCTCACTGTTGACCAGCTGCATACAGATGTCACTTCAAGTTACTGCTTCTAACTTATAAGGAGCTTAAAGATCTGGCACCAAATTTAAAAAAAAAAAAAAAACAAAAAACTATTTATTCAAAAGCCAATGGCAGCACCAACATGTGACATGTCCTGTACAGTACATATTGCCCCATACAGTATAAAAATGCAAATTAATGAGAATATTAAGTGTTTTCTAATTTGGTAACTGGTGTTTACTGTGTTTTTCATGCTGAAGTCATGGGTTGATAGTTATATAGGTGTTTTCCGATGACCTGGGAACATATTATTTTTTTCCCCATTTAAAATAATGGGAAATAAGCACTCGGTATCCAAAAAATTCAGTATGTGACATGTTTTCCCAGGACAAATTAGATTTAGATATGGGGGATTACTGTGATCTACAAATTGTGGGTCTGCCTAAGAATGCTGAAAACATTTCTGCAGGATGAACTACACTTTTGGCTGGATTGTCACCTGATTTTTCCTACCAATTTCACCGCTCACATGACCCGAATGACCATCCATGGAGCATCCTGATCTGGTTTTTTGTGCTTCTCTGAGAAAGAAAACGCAGAAAAAGCTTCTGCGATGAAATGCAACATCATGTTTAAAGAGTCCCATCTGCATCTGCACTTTAAAGACTCCCATCTGCGATTCTACCCTGATCTGCCAGCTGACATCATCTGTAAGAGACATGAATTTGATGAGGTCATCACAGCGTTTAAACAATGGAAAATCCTTGCATCCTTCATCTGCTTCCTTGGTCATTTTTGGGGTTTGTTCTCTTTTTGTTTAGCCTTTGGTAGGACTTGGTGGTAGACATGCAGCCAGGGATGTCAAATTGGGAAATAAGCAGGAAGTCTCTGACCAACTCTTCTAGGTGGGGGGGTATTACAGGTTTATATTTTTTGCTTTCTGTTCTATATCTTGGTCTCGCTCTCCAAAAACACCGGGTCACATGATCCGTATGATTGATGTTATGATTGTTTTTAAGTAAAAATGAATTCCAGTTAATTTAACTAATACGATGGTGTTATAGTTCAGAGGTCTTGTGTTTAAATATTATATTGTACTAAAATGAAACTGGATAGTGTGTCCTTCCTACTGTTGTGATCTATTAAAACATTTATCTGTTAAATCACTGTTTAATCATGTTTCAGTTATTCATCATTCATAATCATTTTTGGATGCCATGCAGTTGATGTAACTTGTTTGTCTGGCTTGTTGCTGCCTTTTTGCCTCCATGTTTCCATGGTCCAGTGTTGCTGCTGATGCAATAAAAAAAGAGAAAGAAAAATGTTTCTGCAACCACAGAATAGATATATTTCTGGATTTTATAAGCCGAGGAGCAAAATTTAATTGGCATCCAGCAAGGATATCTTTAATGGTATGGATTCCTAGATATTGGATGGAATCTTTCAAGGGTATATTATAACTACATTTGTCAATACATATAAGAATTTTACAAGTTTCATTGTCAAGCTGAGACATTTTTATCATTGCCTAAAATTTTGAAGTCATCCAGACTACTGAAACTGCCCGTATTTAGGAACAGCATCTCAGCAACTGGAAGGGAAATTGGGCATGAGGAAATTATTGACTTGTAACTGGATTCAGGATAATAGAACAGTTCATATGTATTTATAAAATTTTGGGATGACATTAATAAAGGCCTCACCAAAACCGACTAATTTCAGTCTCTGAAACAACAATTTATGTGTAACAGTATTAAATGAAAATCTAGAAATAGAATAACACGGTAATTTTTGATGAGATCTGAGTAATTTATAAGACTGAGAATAAGCCTGATATTGTTTCTAATATGATGGCCTTTTTAAAAACCAGACTGCATTTTAACAGTAATAATGCGATCAGTTTTGTAGTCAAGACTTATTAAGCTCAAGTTACTGATGAACAAAGGATCATTGTTGAGTGTATGAACTAGAAATAATATCTTGTTTCATAGTAGCGCTCACCATGTCCATCATGCTGACATTCCTTCTTAACAGCTTCTTATTAATATCCTAAAAATGCCAGTGAATTTCGACAAGCAGACCTTCTGCACCTGAACACTCTTTTTATGCAGTAAAGAACCTGCTTAGTTTCAATTTGTGACAAATCCAAGTCACAAAGAGTTGTAGCTTCCTCCTCAAGAGAGGCGACGAAAGCTTGAAAGTTTCTGTTTTCTCAAATTACTACATGTTGTTATATTGAGTTCATGTTCATATCATTTTTCATACAAAGAGGAAGCATATTCTCATTCTGATTTAGCATCTGTACCTCAACGTCTAATGCTAGAGATGATATAATTTCTCTAAGATGTGAAATGTAAAAATAACTGTTATTTCTTCTCCTTTTTCAAGCCATGCCTATCAAACAAACAAAAGTACCATTTGTTAAATCCAGTTAAATTTGACCTGCTTTTCATTTCCACTTCATCTGAGAGATTTTTTAGGTTGAGATATTAAGATTTTCAGACTCCTTTTCTTTTCTGACATTATTTTTGTCCAATGGATAGACCTGAAACCCTGTATTTTAAAAAATCCCCACGCACTTTTATAATCATTATTATTGCCATGAAGATTTCTACAGCTAAGCTGTCATTCAAGTTGTCATCATTCAAAAGGCATTTATTAAATCTCCATGAACCCTAAACACCTGTAACATCATGTCAGATAATGGAGCATGAAGTTGGTTGAACTTATGCGGTTTATTTACGTTTATAATGAATGTTAAATAAGGCTATTGTACCACAAGGCCTAAAATTCTCCTGACTGAGCAAAAAAGGCTCCTCCTACAACATCACCATCCTGGCCCCCTTGAGGAGCATCTTCAGTACCTTCAATCCTCTGGTGTATGACATCAATTTTACGTTAATTTGTTGATGTGCACAAGCATCAGTGTCCTCCATAGGTAAATGGAGGTTCACGGCTGTTTTCTGTTCTCACCTTATATTCATGTTCGCTCTCTGCTCCAATTCTCCCTTCTCAGGCTGTTTTCTCTCTCTTTCCAGGATCAGTTTGATGTGAATAACAGATGTACTGCTGCTCTTTGCGCTCTCCCTGTCTACCAGTGTACAAATGAGTCTGGGTTTTACAAGACCTCAAAGGTAAGTTCTCACACATTTAATCTGGGATAAATTTATTATTATAATGCACGAAAGGTCTACGAAATGTTGTTATGACTGTTAAGGTCCCCGCGTTTCATTCAAACATTTCTCAAGATTCCGAGCTTATCTGAGAACTTTGACATACTCAGCTCTCTCTCTGCCTTAACATCTCTTTGGAGAGATGTTAAGAAATACCTGGGGATCCCATGTGGTTTTTCTCTCTGGCCTCCTGTTGCTCTCAACCCAGACCTTCCCACGAACATTAGTCAAATTGGTCTCCTGAAATGGCTGACTAAATGTTTGTACCCATGGACATACTACATTTATTTTTAGACCAAATAATGATTACTTTTGAACGTCTAAGAATGAAATTTGCTCCCCATACAGACTTCTTTAAATGTCTACAACTTTTTTATTACAACAGATAAAGAGAACAGACTTACGACAGAAGTAGCTGAAATAGAGAAACAACTCTTGGTAGTGAATAACCTCAGAGGCTTGATTTGTACACTTTATGCTCTTTTATTAAGCATTGGCAATAATTTCTATGATGCTTTGAAGGAGACATGGGAACATGACCCTGATGTGTCTTTCAGCGATCATGAATACTCAGCTATATGTCCAAAAGTTTTCCCCGCCTGCACCTCCCTAAGCATCCAGGAGCAAAACTTCAAGTTCATCCACAGATGTTTCCAGGGACATCACTGATGTGTTTTATGTGCAGAGCACCTCCTGGCACTTTGATGCACCTATTCTGGGACTGTAAGAAGATACAAGCTTATTGGAAGGAAGTTCACTCAACTGTTCAAAAGACCTTTAATGTAACATTTGATTTGTCACTTTCTAGTTTGCTGCTAAACCACAAGCCACTCTTCTTTGATGAAACCGTGGAATGTAGGGTGTTCACTCTGACATATTTGGAAAATATCATTTAAAGCTGTGGTCCACAGCTGAAGTTCCAAATGTAAATATGTGGATGATTGAAGTGTTTAATTTCCTTCCTCTTAAAAAAAAGTAACATTTGACCTGCACAATAATTCAAAACAATTTTGGAATGTATGACTACCCTGCTGGAAGTTATTAGATGCTGCTGTATGATCATACCTCTGATACACTGTAACCATCTGACCCTCAGGCCCTCACTGTATGTAGACGGAGGTGCAAAGTCTCGGTGTCTCTGCCTGTACTTATTGCTGTGACCAAAAAAAGAAATGTTGTCTTTCAGACAGAAAAGATGAAAGAACCAGACTCAGCAATAGTACTTCTCAACATATTTCATGAACACCTAAGGTCCCTTGTTCAGTTCAACCCTACAAGGACTGTCATTGTAATGGAAGGTAACATTGGTCTCAGTGTTGTTCTCTCTTGTATGGCAGACCTTCAGCTTCACCCAGATGGTCTCAGGTTTGGATGACTCCAAATGGAGTCACTCCTGGATGGAGTGAGAGTGTATTATGCTTTATACTTTTATACACTGCAAGTGTATAATCTGCAATTTTCTAAGGAAAAATTGGCATATTTCATGCTTGCACATGAAGAACACTCAATCTTTGCCTACTGCTGATGAAGGAAGCTCCTGAGGCGGAGTCTCTGCATGTCCTAGTCCCTAGGAACTGCACTCCAGTCCTCTCCCTGATCTCCCAGCTCTTTATCCTGACCCTGCTAGTTTCTCAAGCCTTAAATATGACCTTAAATATGATGAATTTCCCAACCCTCCTCACTGCCCAGAGACTTAACCTTAACCCTGCTGTGTACCCTCACCATGTCCTTCAGTGTGCTGACCTATTCAGTCTTGATGCCTCTGCTAAATCTGATCTTCCTCCTTATACCTGGTTGTGGATGATGAACACTGTGTCTGTCACTGTCTGATCAAATAAGAAACCTTGGCATAATACCAAGGTCTGCGCACTGCTGAATGTCCACAACATCATTTAAATCTGACAACAACGTAGTGCCGAAAGCCGCCAGGGCTAATGTAACCAGTGAATTAGAAAAAGCAAGGGAGTCCACATGTAAAGGATCCAGGAATGTCTTGTAGAGAACAGCCTGAAGAGGATTGTTCATTGGTGGTTCAGCAGTAAAGATGGAGTGTAGTGTAAGGTTCCTGGTAGTGCACATCACACAGGACCTCCACAAAATCATTAACACAACCCACTTGCTGAAAAAGGCACAATAGCACCTGCACTTCCTGTGGAGACTGGGAAAAGTTAGACTTCCACCTCTTGTCCTCACCAGCTTCTACAGATGTAGAGAGCATCCATCCCCCTCTGCATCACAGTCTGGTATGGGAACTGCACTGTCTCTGACCAGGGTTCTCTGTAGATGGTAGTGAAGATGCCCCAGTCCATCACCAAGACCTCACTACCCACCATCCAGACCACCAACACCAGTAGTGTCTTATCAAGCCCACAGAAAAAAAACTTTCCAAACTGTGCAAGGAAATCACACAGATTCTTGTATTTATTTTTAGAAATTCTGCTGACCACCCGTTTATTTCTGTGAATAGAGAATAGTAAATCTGTGGAATTCATCTTTGTCAATCTGTTTGAATTTATTCTTCAAAGCATACGAATAGACTGACTTTGATTTTACACTCTGAACATTGTGAACATTGTGAACTGAACAATGTACACTGAACATTTACACTCTCTAGGTACCAGGAGCTATATGGGCACTGTTACTGCTAGGTAAGAATGAATAAACAGTGCATTTTGACCACAGCCGTCCTTGACTGCCACACCGGCCTGTGACCCTCAAACCAGTGGTGGTTATAGCGATATTCATATTTTTGACTATCAATCCAGACCAAGTGTGCAGCTGGCAGAGCTCTCTGCTACATTACCCTACCCCCTAAAATTGGTCTGCAAAAGAACAACTGCAAGATCCTAACAAGTCAGCAACTAATGTTTAAAAAAGCCTTAAAGAAGTTGTATTCGAAATAGTAAATAAATTTATTAGCAGAGTTAATGAAAAATGTTGAAAGCAAGGGATTTATTATTGATTTACTAGCCTTGTGTCCACTAAGAGAGGACCACTTAGAGGCCAGAAAAATGTTTGTTTTACAACGATATTTTAGAGACCTTTAAAGCTTGAATTGTTATTTCTATTTTCCAGCTTTTTTAGATGATCGAATGAGCATGTGTGTCTTTTGGGGTGTTTGGAGACATCATACGGTTTTCTCCTGAACCCACTGTGCGTGGTGAATGCTAAGTCAGACTTCTCCCATAGGCTCATGTCCAGGCAATGTTCTGCAGTGTATTTAAGTCTGGGTCTGCAAAACTGCTGTGAGGTTTGAGAGAAAGAGACTCTGGTTCCAACTGTGAAACCCAGAATGGCGTTTCTCATCTGCTTCCAGCAGAGAAATTAATCACAGTGAGAATTTTTCCCTGGTTATACTTGCATAATATGACACAGCCTTATCCTTCACCCTTCTTCTTCTATTGTTAGTACTGAGTATATAGAAAAATCATTGTCTTGTGAAAGCAAGACAAACCCCACTGAAAATGTATATGGTCCTGTGGGACATTTGTTATGAACAAAGGCCAGTATTTACATTTTGGAAAAACAAATTGTGTCCCATGCAGCTTGGCTTTTAGAGAAACACAATACTTGCTGCTTCTCTACCACCATGTCTGGGTGAGATCATTGTGGAAAGATGGTGGGCTGTGTCTTGTGGATTTCAGAGCACCAGACCCCACTGATATGGAGAGCAAGTTTGATATTTTGAAATTCAGCACCTAGAACAAGTCTCACCCACTTATTTCTTAAAGGGCAGATGTATCTAACCCCACGTGTGGGAAAAGCTGAAGTAACTGCACCGAGGATGCGTCCAGCATGAACTAGCATAAAAATAGCTTGGATAGAAGCCCATTCCTATCTCCAGTATTACAAAATTCACAAACTTTCAGGACCCCATTTTAACAGAGTCCTGTTGCAGCTTTCAATCACCATGGAGAAAAAATGTTCTACTTACCCGTGGTTTTACTGCAGTATTCCAGCCGATTCCTAAATACTGTTTTTGCCATTGCTGTCTGATGGAAGTGGCCGGGATCTTTCAAAATTTTTCAGAAATTAACAGTGCAACAATATTTCTAGTAATTTAGAATATATTTATATCCAGTCATTTTTACAACAATGACAAATTATTAGAATACATTTGCAATTTGCAAATGGCGCTTTATAGATTATCCTGGTGCTGGGACTCCATGCACCGTTCCGTCAGATGCCTGCTCTAGAACATTTAAAAAATATACATACATTTACGGAGTTAAAGCTGCATATATGTGTTACAGGCCAAAGCTTGGCCACGCCAAAACTGTCCAGATCGGCACCCACCCCAGTTGCGGGTTGTGAGAGAACAACCACCAGGAGCAGCCACTTGAAATCACTTACACGGTATTAAGTGAGAGAGCTGCTGAGCTGAAGGTAGATGTCTGAGTTTGTTTAGTGATGTGCTTTGAAATGATTGGACAGAGCTGAGCTTGTGTTTTTCTGCTGTTCAAGCCTAAACCAGCTTTTTAAAATCTTGACAAAGTTTTTGTATTTTGTCATATGTAAATATGAATTTTGAGAGTAACAGTAATGTGAAATTCAGTCATGACCAAATTCACTCCTTAATGTGACAAGCCATGATGTAGCACATTTGGAGCAACATCTCCATGATATGGGGGTGATGCTGTTTCTTACAGTTAATAGCAAATTGAACCAGGAGCGATTTGAGGGATGTTTCATGGAGAACTACACCACTCTGCTCTAAATGAGGCTCTGGGATGTAGTGAAGGGACAAGCCTGAAGGACAGGAGAGGAGAGGAGAGGTTCTGGGAACCATGGGCTGGGTACAATGAGCATTTGGGGGACCAGGAAGGAGAGCTGAACCACGTGACCCAAACAGGACCATGTGAGACCTGGCAATAGAGGGGCTGAAGGTGCTGCGAATGTTGGGCAAGTGGTTCCAACCTGATTTCAGCCAACTCTTTACTGACCACAACCCACGTGTCCCTCCAGAGAGGTGGATTTCGGAATGTGCATTTTAGAGTAACAGTAGTCAACCACAACTGTCCCAAACCTTGTCCCCCTGTGAAGCTTATATGCCGTGGGGTATCAGAGAGTGACACTACACTGCTTTAGACATCTGTCAGCTTACCAACAGAATGCCATACAGACAATTCTGATACAGCGTTATTCAATTTACCAGTCAAAAATCTGAGTACACCCAGGCAGAACTCGTATGGGGGAAACTGAAGAGACGAGTGGGAGTTAAGCTGTCCATAAGTGTTTAAATCTCTTAAAACTGCTGCTGGGAAGACATGTCGGCCGAGTTCCTGCCGAAATTTAACTGAATCGAATTGGCCCTGTTCATTCCTCACGTGAGAAGGGGGAAAAATGTTTCCAGAAAGTGCATTTATGACAATGAACGTTTCTGTGTCTGTGAACATTGTTCATATTGTGACATTTGGTTTGTGGGGAGAGAGGGTGTGGACTCAGAAGTGTGGGCTTTGTTTGGCTTTACTGTGGGCTTTGGTTGGGGAAGTCGTTGGGGAAAAGTGGGTGAGGACAGCTCTCTGGGGACAGAAGAGAATTAAATAGGGGAGTCATGGTAACTAGGCGTTTGCTAGTCACAGTGAGGGATATGTGTTGGGGTTGGCAGAGCATCCAGACATGGTATAGAGGTGAGTGTGTGCAGTGCTCCAAACATGGTGCGAAGAGCCCTGCATGTGTGTATGTGATGGTTATGGTTGGAGGAGGTCCTGGGGAATATTTGTATGTTCTGACTCCCCTCTGCACTACACATATATTTAGTGCTACATCAATATGATTTTTTTTTCCACATACAGACTTCCAAACACTGGCAAGGATTAAGATTATGGGCAAGATCTAAACCAGTAGATGGTGCCATTGCCTAGAGCTTCATCCATAGAATAGTCTGGAGATGGTTTCCTTATTGCAAATCTTCAACAGTTTATGTAGCTGCTTGTGAGGAGAGGGAATGTACTGGTCAAAAATGGTCACCCCGAAACACTGATGAACATGGCATTTGGAATAAACACATATAAATGATGCTGCCTTATTTTTGTTGTGCTCACTGTAAAAACAAACCAGCTGCAGAAACCAAGATGCCCTTTTTTATATTTTCTTTCTACACATATACATTTGAGTTTGAGACAAAAAACCCCCCTATGCATTAAATGACGAACATCATGTAAAGATTAATTACAAATGGCAAAGATATGGGCTTAAAATCACTGTTTTCATAAGGGATTACCAAGTGTCTTGTTTTGTCAGTTCTGTATTAGACATGAAAAAAAAATGAAAACCGAGTGCCAGAAGTGCAAGAATAGTGTTGCTAAGACTCCAGAATCACATCCAGAATACAGATAACACCTCTTATTTTCCCACACTGTACCAAAAAGCTGTACCGAGGTTTGGAACTTGACAACGCAACGACAATAGACAATATAATGTGAAAAGCACACAGTACACATGTAGAAAGAGATCAGTGTGGTGGATATCATTCTGTCCCTGCAAAATTTTGTAAAGGTAAAATGTACCTTAAGTTAGAGCCTGATCACGTATGAAATGAATATGTTAAGTTCTTCTTTCAAGTCTGATGATTCATTCGCAGACGAATAATGTAATAAGTAAGTAAGTAGATGTTAAACCAAAATGAGATGAATAAAACAGGGCAGACTAAACTGCTTCTTACTCACCACATAAAAGCAGCAGCTAATTATATAGCAGTTTGTTGCGGGGGGTGGTGTGGTGGTGGTGGGGGGTCTTGTGATTAATCACATTATTCCTGAACGGAGTGTAAGACAGCATTGCTGTTTATTTTACTAAGGTCCTGGATGCAGTTGTCCTTTGATAATAGAAAATAAAATGAACAGCCTAGGAAGCACCAAATTGTTTTCTGCGGTTTTGTTACAGTATCCAACATGGAAGGGTCAAACTGCGCTTTCTGTTCAGTCCAACAGGATTTCCCAGAACCTTAGTCTTACTTATTTTCTGCTGTTAAATACAAATGGTCAGATACCATTAAAGCTACAATTATTCTACTGAAAGCATGCAGCAGATAAAACATTAGGAAGTAGACCATTGCATTTTATTAATGTGAAAATAAAATAAATATCTATAAATAATATTAACATTGCTTTATAGGGGGGTAACTGATCTTCAGATAATAATGTAAATATCCTTGTTCCAAGGATAACAGCATGCAGTGTAGGCCTACAGTTACTTATGAAAAGTGGGACTTTTGGGTTCACTAACCCAAAACCCAAATCCATCTGGAACAAGTTAGCAGGACAATATTGTGCTGTAAGGAAGTACTTCAGTTAAAGGTGAATCACAGTCATGACCCTGATAAATCTGAGATGAACGTAGTAGGTACAGCTGGTGCCTCTCAGCACCTCCGCTACGCAGCCGAACATGGATTCAGATCTGTGTTTCTGCTGAGTTTTCATTTTCTCCCTGTGTTTGTGCTGGTTTCCTTCAGGTGCTCCAGTTTCCTCCCGCCGGCCAAACACATGCACCTCAGCTGAACTGATAGCTCCAAATGAGCAGTGGAGTGTGTATGTTTGCGTGAGTGTGTTACATTGCTCTGCTGCAATAGTAAAGAATTACAGGAGGTTTGGTGTAAATAATACTTAATTCTAATAGTTATTAACAGCTCTAACTGGAAGTTGCTTTTGAAGAGAAGCGTCTGATAAAATGAATAAATGTAAGTGTACGGTAGCCCAACGTTAACCCCTTAAGCTTTCAGTAGGGTTGTCCGTTTTGTATTTGTGAACATGGTAGTAAAGCGCTGCTCTTTTGCAGAATTCCACTTGTGGTACCTGGAGGACGACCTGATTTGGCCAAGAACCATCGGGTTTAGTTGGTCGTCAAACACATTTAAGGGATGCTGTGGCTTTGAGGAGAGTAGAAGGGATTTACCAAACTAAATAGCTACGTATACGCTCTCAGTACTTCCATCTAGAACTGTTGTATGAAAGAGGTATTTTTTTAAATCCAGAAAAGAATGTTCCTTTGGTATAAAAACAGCTTTAAAAAAATCCTGAAATGGGTTTTTTATAATTCTCATGCCCAGGAAGATCCTTATCTTACTTCTGAGAAGGATTTTATACCAACTGCCATATGTGTTACACTGTTCTGGGTTGACTGGGTGATGTGAGATCCCATCCTTGATCCCTAGATGATTGCTCTGCTTTACCGCACACACTTCTAGACCCTGAGGTTGAGCTGAGCTTCACATTGTCAGTTACTGTTGTCGGGATACTCTTACCATGAGAGGGAATGTGTGAAAACAGGTCATTTGTTCATTTGCAGAAAAGAAACGGGATGTTTTTTCCACATTTTAACTTTTGCCCCATTCTACCAAACTACAAAGGCTCTAGATGGCAGACAGATGAACCCAGCTGCTGTGACGGAACTAAACTATGAATAATATCGTTCCAAATGATTCTCATGATTTCAAATCATTTTAGAATATTTATACAGAACTTTGCATTTTGCCAATTGCTGAAAAGGTTTAAGGCCACTATAAAGTGATCTGTTTATGTGAACTGATCTCGTGTATTAACCCTACTGAAAGTTAGGAACATATGTTATAGTGTGATAATTTATATTTATTATTTTAAATATAGTATTATAATCACATTTAGTTAGATGTGGTGACTAAGCTTTCTGCTCACTCACTGTCACATATGTGAACCGCTCACCCTTGTCAGGGTTTCAGTGGTCCGGAGACTGCTCTGGAATCACTGTGTATGAAAATGTAATAAGCATTAAATGTAGCATAATTAAACTTTTGTTGTGACATGTGGCTTTCCTTGCCGTTCCATAAGCACTGGGGAAAGTCAGCCCAGTGCTGTTGCAACAAACTAGCATCCAGACTATCAACTTTATGTCCATAACCAGCACAATGGACTTCTTATGTGCTTAGCTCTCTAGGGGCAGCCATCGAGGGGCCTGAACAACTCTTCCTTGATTTTTCCAGCATTCTCTTTAAAGCTTCTTGGGGATTTTTTTTCCCCCCTTAGCCTGGAGTGAGATTAAGTCTAGTGGGGCACTATGTCAAAAGAGTTTGCAGCAACATGGTAATGCATCCAGATGGAGAAAATTATTGTACTGTGAGGCATGGAGGCATTTTGTTGTATATGTAGGTTACAGGCCTCTTGGCTGAGGCCTGTGATTTCACCGGGTGCTTGCACATGCATGGTGCCAACTTCTCACCATTTCTCACAAGGTCTTTGAATAACAAACTATTCTATCCAAAGGGCCTGAAACAATTATCACTGGGAGATCAGAGTAACAGAGTATAATTGTTTACCGGTGGACGTGAAAATGACTGCAAGTGCGGGGATTTCATCTGAATTGTCAGTGGCACAAAGAGTGACTTGTTCCACAGGATACATGCCAACTGTAACCAACTTTCTGAGTAAATTAAAAAGGTCTGTTAGTCAAATCAAGCTGAAGGTGTATTTATATTCAGAGGTTTCACATTACATGTACATGGTAGAAGGGCTGTGGTTGAAAGTTTGTGACCCCCAAGTGGTTCTTTGATGGAATCAAGACTACCTGATTGATACCACCTGGAGCACTGTGTACTCTCTGGCTCACACGGTTCGCTCCATCTTGCTCCGAACCGGACAATGCGTGGACATTCAGTGTCCCTGAGGGATACACTTGTAAATTGGCTTCGTACCTGTACTTATAGAAACCTACACCTGGTAAACAGTTTGTATTCCTTGCGGGAAACACATTGACCCAGTAGCTCACAAACATTGTTTCGGTAAAGTTTATCTGACACTGTCTGAAAAATCTTTCTAAAATGCAACGACTAAAAACGTCATGTTTAGTGTTTGCACTGCTCTACTTGGTACTGATGTTAAACTCTGCAGTTTAGCACATGGTAGCATTGGGATTCTGTGAGAACGATCCCGTGTGGCTCTGGGATGCAACAACATGTGCACCTTATTACCAAGTGGTGTAGTTGTTGCAGGAGTTGAGTCACCCTGTTACACAGCGGGGGAGGTAGTCAGCCACAAAACCAGAGATCATGTCAGATTAACTTTATAATTATTATAATCCCTTACTTAGTCAACACCTTTGTATTGGGCAACTTAGAATGTTACACTGAACAACTTTACATATTTCACTGGAACAATTCAGGCGAAGCCAGTTGCTAAAATGAACTAAAACAGTCCTAACCAGTCAAACTGTCTGATGCCTGAAGAATATTTCAGGATTTTTACTGCGTCATTTGCCTTTGATGTGTTTAAATTTCTCGGGGGGGATGCAGGGAGTGTGATAAAGGACTGAAACACAAACTGCTTACAAATTCATTTAAACACCCTGCTGGTATTTCAGCTCAGTAAGTTGTATTAATGTATTAATATTGCATGCTGTCTTACATTGTATTATTTTCTCAACAATTGTCAACAAGCGTTCCTTCAGCGCAGAGTCACGGCCGCCCAAACCTGTTCCAGGAAACGAGACGCAGCTTGCCACCCACATTCTAGTCAATGAAAGGGTGACTGCGTGCGTGCATTCATTCACACATATTCCCTCTGTTGACAGTTTACAGTCACCAGCTCCCCTGGAACAGTGGATCGCGGGAGGAAACCCATGGACTTAAGCCACATCTGATCCAGAGGTCGGGAGCTGTGGGTCCAGCAGTGCTACTCACTGAGCCGTCACACAACCCAAGAAAATTCATATTGTTAAAATGAAATTACAGAAGTTTTAACATGTACTGAGTTGCTGTTTTATTAGGTACACCCCTCACCTGTACACCGCACAAAATGCACATTCCAACAAGTCATACGTCATGTGACTGCAGTGTGTGGTATAAATCAAGCAGACCAGCATTTTGGACATCAGTTGGTGCTCAGCTGAGATTGGAATTGACTATTCGGGTGGCCTTAATGACTTTGAATGTGCCATGATAGTTAGGCAAGCATGCATTTCCCAAATGACGTCCTAGGCTTTCCCACGGACACCCATCTCAAGGGTTTACTGGGAACGGTGTCAAAAACAAAAAAGTGGCAACTGCACAATCAAATAGTCAGACCAGACAAGTCACATCCAAATTCAACCCTTGTTTGCAGAATGTCATCTCAAAACGGACCCCTTACTGGACTTTTTCCTGAATGCATTACAAAAAAAGTTGAAGAGCATCTTGGGTATCAATGCTGTCAGCAAAGAACAAGGAAGAGCATCTCCGGTGGGCACAGCAGCATCAACACTGGACAGGTTCCTTTTGCATTGTGCTGATGGCAGGATCAGAATTTGACTAAAGCAACATGAGTCCAAGGAGTCATCTCTTATAGTGTCAGCTTTACTTGCCGGTGGTGGCAGTGTGACGTGTGGAGAATGTTTTTCTGGCACCTCATACCCACTGAAAAATGTACAGAAGACATGGCACATCTGAACATCATTTCTGACCAGGATCAACTTCCATGGCTTTGCACACTTCAGTATGGACACTTCCATGATGATAATGCACTTTCACAAAGCATGTATTGTCACCAAATGGTTCCAGGTACATGAACTTGAGTTTTTGTTGACTCCACGATGCCTGGATTTATGGAGAACAGCACGAATTCTTCTGGACATGGATTGTACAAAACGCTGGATGTGTTGTGCAGGAATGTTGTACCATATGGAAATGAGGTTTGTGTAGCTGCTGCAAATAGGACAGCTGCACAATCCTGCTGCAAACAGCCCTTTTCACCTCATCCTGAAGATGCCCAGTAAGGTTGAAATGGTATTAAAAATCAAACTCTGTTTTAGCAAAAACGTGTTGCACAAATATACATAAATCAAGGGATGACTATTGTTTTCAGTAAGTCAGAAGCTAGATAAATCCATTCCCCTGAAGAAATAGATGCCTATAAAAACAGCATAAAAAATAAAAAAAAAACTGGCCGGGTGTGTGTTCCCATGCAAAAGTGCAATGATTTAATATTTCAGCCAACTTTAATATGTTAGAAAGCTTCGCTGAGCTGGAGTTAAGAACTGGTCACTGAAACAATTCCAATAATCTTCTCTGAGTAAATCGAAGGGGACTCTCTAGGAGCTTACATTCTGAGAAGTTAATCCTTACAAAATGTAGGTCCTAAGTAAATTTGAACACCAGACAGCGAGCTACTCCAGCACAGATGGCTGTGCTGCCATATGAGCTAACAGCAAGTTTGGACAACTCCCATTCTTTCAGGACAGGTGTGCTGGTTTCTACTATAAAGGCTCTCGTGTCTTTTTCGGAAGGTTATTCATTTCACCTTGTGTGTCCGTTTTTCAGCCACAGCAATTGAAAGTTAGCTATAAATCGTGCAGGGATAGAGGCATTTGAGGATGCAGGTGCAGCCGATGGAACCATAAGGTAATGAGATGAATCTTGGGGAGAAAACTGACAGACTAAATACTGGAATAACGTGGGGCTGGTTTGCTGGTTTATTCTATGTGATTCGTGCTTCAGTCAAAAGTTCATTTTTGTGAGCGATGTTATAATTTTTATCGTTTGTTTTGTTCTGTTTTATTTCGTAGTAAGCTCACCACCTAATGCCTGGTCACTTCCAGACCAGACACGTATACCAGTGTATCACATACGGTTTCCTATTCCAAATTGACTTGGAACCTTTACCAGTTTGTACAGCTCAGTGTTTTAAAGTCTACCAATGACCCTAAAACAGCAACATTCAGATCGGAATGACAAAACTAATTTCCCTTTACTGAGCTGATGACTGAATGCATTCTGTTTTCAAATCCCAGTAAGCTAAACTTGTTAGTTCCATTCCCTACGATTAACTGCTTCTCAAATAAATGGTCACAGTAGTCCGAAGCCTATTCCTGAAGCATGGGGTATGAGGGAGGGTACATTCTGGGTGGGATACAGTCCATCGCAGTGTAATCATTTATAGTCAGTCAATCATTCACAAACATTCAAAGGGCAGTTTAGAGTCACTGTTCACCTGAAACATGCCTTTTGACTATGAAAGTCCACCACAGCGCCCAATGAAGACCCACTCACACAGAGGGACATGGAGAGAATATGCAAGGTCTGTACAGACTATGACAGAACTGAACAACGTCTTTGTTGTATCCAGTAATTTCAGCCATAGCCTAAGCTTAATCCAAAATCAGCATATATAGCCTCTGGCCTTGACTGGGTTCACACAAACCTATTATATGACACATGCAAACACTGCAGATTTTGTCAATGGATATTTTTAAAGAACATGAAAAACTGAAATATACTGCTTGTATAAGTATCCAAACCCCACACCAGATTCTGCCTCATTCCTGCTGGTGAAAACATCTCCACAGCATGATACTGCCACCACCATACTACACTGTAGGGATGGTCTTTCTTCAGGCATGAGCAGTGTTAGGTTTGTGTCACATGTAGTGCTTTGAGTTTAGGCCAAAACATTATAGCTTGGTTTCATCTGACCACAGAAAATTTCCCTACAGTTCTAACAAACTCCAGAAGTACTTTGATACTATTCTTTTTTTGAGTAATGGCTTCTGTCTTGCCACCATACAGCCCAGTTTTATGCAGTGTCCTTGATATTGTGGGCTGGTGCCTTCCCTCCACTTTCAACCACTGACTTCTGCAGTTCCTTCACAGTGATTTTTGGTCTCTCTATGGCTTCCACCACAAGTCTATATCTTGCTTGGATACCGAGTTTTGAGGTGTGGTCTTGTCTAGGCAGTGAGTACTCTGTATAGGTCTGCGCCCAAGGCTGCCCACTAGAATGGTCTTGACTGTATTTAAAAGCATTGTTTTAAAAGAATGATGAAAGCAAGGTCACAGGAATGACTTAGTAATAAATATAAAATACAATGGCTTTTGAGAAATTATTTTAATTGCTCAGTGCGTCAATAGTCTGTACAGGGATCCATCGATTTACTCAGCCTCGATTTGCACATTTTCCGGAACATAATTAGATTTTTAATACCACATGTAAAACAGTGCAAATGAGCTTGTGCCTTTGCGAGTGTAAGTAGCACTTTCATTGGTCACTAACTGAACGTTTTTTCTGAATTCCCCTGGTCAGTACCCAACATTTCGGACGCCTGTCATTTGCATTGTTTTGTGCATACTGCGAGACCCTGAAAAATAAATGAAAAAGAATGCAAATCAGTTGTGAACAAAGGAATGTGGCGATTTGAAAAGAGTTTAAAATTGCACCTTAATTCATATGTATACTTTTTGCAATGGAAAGCTCTCATTTGAAAATTAAGTTTTTATTTGCATGGATTCAAAAAGACACAGTTTGTTCAGAAATATATTTATGTGTGGATTCAAAAAAGCTTTAATTTGCATTTTAACTTGTGTAAAATTTGCATTTAAATGTATGCAATTATAAATGGATTTATAGTCCATCATTGCATTGATCATTTTATGCATTTGTTTCCCCCCCCCATTTCCTCCATTATTTGATGTATGGTTTTTAATTTCTTGTTCAATTTGTTTTAACAATTAATGGATTAGTCACATGGCACTCCTGGCCCTCCACAGAAGGGAGGAGGTGTGTATAACTTCATACGTTTATTACTACCAGGCACATATTGAGCACTTAGCTTACACATGTATCAAAAAACAAATTAACACTCACTGAAAATTGACTAACCTAAAGCAAGCATGCCTCACATCTTTAGTTCTAAACTTTGAGCACCTATCCTACATTTCACTTCTTTTTTTCTGTAGGATATATTCAAATTAATTTAATGCAATTTATTTTCATGAAGTGCTCCTTGCAGCAATATTGCAGAACATTAGTTATTCAATCAAATAACAGCTTTATAATGCTCGAGAGCAATAGGCAGGTAAGCCAACCGTTTTCTAAAGAAAGGAAAGCAAAAAACCGCAAGCCAAGAGTAGGGAGGGCAGGTAAATTACACCTCTTTAACAGAGATATTCCTGTGGCGCAAGAAATAGGACTTTGTAACTAAGCTGACGCTCACTTTGAATGATGACTCTGGTTCAAAGAGAATACAGAGATTCCTTGCTGATGATTGAAATATAGGTGCAATAAATATCTATCCAGGTTATGATGTCACTAATAACACAGGTGCTTAGTTATGAGCATGAACATTTTCTGGAATGACTAGGAGTCTGAATGCATACTGACATTACCATCTGGGGAAGAACATTAGAAAAACACCTCCACACAGTAGAGAGGCTGTACATGGATTCAACAACATGGACTTAAGCTTAAGAGAGAAGTAGTATTCTTTAAAAGAAGGAAGGGACTGAAATCTGGACAAAAGTCAAGGTGGTGAGAGACATGCTCAGGCAAAAAGCAATTCTGACAGCATTTAACCTGGTAAAGTGTACGGGTAAAGCTGCTGTTGGAGACTTGCTGCAAGTAAAAACGTGAGCGATCCCAGCAGAAAGAACATTACATCTGGTACCATGTAGAATGGCTGATTGCCAAAGCAGTTCAGTGTTCTTTTGCATTTTCTGCAGTCTGTTGTTTATGTCTTTTTGTACTACATATACATCTACATCAGACTTTTTTCTCTCACAACCAGACTGCTCACAATGGGGGGGCGGGGGAGCTGTGCAGTTGTTCCATTGTAATATTGTCACTTCTCTATATGATCTGTACCACCAAGGGCTGCATTTATGGCAAGACTGTCTCCAAATGTACATTTATTCATTCAGCAGATAGATACTTTTCTCCAAAGATATGTTAATGGTCATTAACCATGACACTTTTGTTAAAGGTCACTTTTGCAATGCTAGCCGCACTACAGTAACCTCCTTACGATATAGTAGGCAGAGCAATGTAACACAGTCACTCACACACACTATGACCAATTCAAAGCCCTCAATTGACCTGAAACACATACGTGCTTAGACTATGAGAGAACAAGAACGTCAACAGGGAGCCACATGAACACAAAGATAAATGTGCTCCATGTTTGTCTGACTACAGCTGACAGATTAGTTTATTTATCTCCATTTACATGCACTGGCCACTTTATAAATACCATTCTTAATACCAGGTGGGACCCCTCTTTGCTCTCAGAACAGCCTTAATTCTTCATGGCTTGAATTCAACAAAGTGCTGGAAACATTCCTTAGAGATTTTGAGCCATGTTGACATGACTGCTTCACATAATCGCTGCAGATTTGTCAGCTGCACATTTGTGGTGTTAAACCACACCCCAAAGGTGCTCTATTGAATTCAGATCTGGCGACTGGGGAGGCCATTGAAGTACAAGGTACTCATTGTCATCTTTATGGAGCCAGTTTGAGACAGGGTTATGGTCTGGCATCACCAACCATGCCAGGGTGAAAGTGACCTAAATCACCCCCCCCCAGTCTGAAGTTTGTTTTGAAAACTCACCTGTGTGATTTTATGCATTGTGCTGCTGCTGCCGCCACATGACGGCCCGATCAGGTATTCCTAATAAAGTGCCTGTGAATACGTCCACAAGAAAGATGGAAATAGTGAGTTTACATATTGTTGTTGGGGGTATGTTTTCCCCTAATACTGATAGACAGTCATGAATTTGGCATATATTTATTTGTTCTGCTTTTTTCAACTTCCCTTCCCCAATTCCAGATAGAATTCCAGTTTGCTTTACGTAAAACTTACATATTGAAGGTCACAAACTTACATATATGAGCCAGGGTAACTAACTGGCCCAGTTAAAGGTAAATAAGATTCTTAAGTGTCCTTTGCACAAAGGGAATGATCAAGGTCCTTTCAGACAGGTAGTTATAATAGTGGTTTGGTACAGCAATTTGTGTGGTAAACAGTTTACAGCACTGTAGCAGTCAACCTGAAGCTGAGTCCTCAGGCAAAGCTTACAACCTGCTGTTTAGTCTACATCCCCATTGTAGTTTGTGGTCGTGACCTCCGCGTAGAGGCCAAAGAAACTAAGTACAAGCTGTTGAACTGAGGTTCCTCTGCAGGGTTATAGGATGACTATTACATGGCACATAAGACCCCAGCAGCTAGATAGTACAGTAGCTTTTCCTCCAGTTATAGTGAAGCCAAAGAAGGTGGTTTGAGCATTTAGATAGGCTGCCTCCACACAGGTGTACCATACATGTCCAACATGGCAGAGACTTTCAGGTAGACCAAGGAGATTGAGATATTTTCCTAAAGGAAATATAGAAACAATAAGGATGCTTCATGCACTACTGTAAAAGAGTGCTTGGTTTACCATGTGTGGTGAATTGTGTTTAACTCAGCAGCATATTATTTAGATTATTATGATAATGAACACATTTCTGAGTTATGAGCAAGAATGTATGTATGAGAAGTACAAGCCATACAATGAGGATTGTTGCTCTGCACAGCTCAGGCCCACCTCTTACATTGCTTTCATCTGGTATATGACTGGTGTGACTGAAACCAAAAAGGGATTTTAAGCTACCCCCCCCATATGTTCAAAAAGCAAGCAAGGTGGTATTTTTTTTCCCCCCTTCCCTTCTCCCCACCCCAACTGGTTCCCTGGATAGCTTTCACCCCATTCAAGCAGAAAGGAACACAGGCCATAGTAGCAAAAGGAGGACTGGCTGGGTTTGAGAGGTGCTGAAACAATTCACATTAACAGTGGAAACCCAGATATGTGGTCCTAATGCTCTGCTCACTTTTGGGATGAGGCCACATTATTGCCTGTGCGAATTACCAAGGACCATTACTTTTTATGTTTCAGCCTTCAATGATGTCACTGTCACAATAGAAATAAAACATTGTTTGGAGAGTGTCACAGGGCCAACACCCCAGAACTTTGTCTAGTGACTGAAGTCACGCCACCCTCAGCCCCCAGTCAGTTTGTGGATTGCAGTACACAGACAAAACACTGGACTTTGTTAGTGTCAAAGAGGTATATGAGATCATAACTTTGACCATTTCATTCCAAAATGTAAATCAGTGTTCAAACAAAAGTTCAGTGGTCATAGAAGCAGCAAGGAGGAGGACAAAGGATGAACAAGATGCTGTCTCCCAGTCAAAGTAGTTGTACAATCAGCTACAGTATAACAGCACTTTGCTTCCCCAAACAAAAATCCCAGAAGACTTGAAGGGCTCCCTGAACACGAAGGAAACATTGGCATGGTGACAGGGTGAACGAGGAATTGGCAGAATTGAAAAAGGCTCTGCAGGCTGTGAAGGCCATCTACAAAGGACAAACTTGTTTGGAAAAGTGTGGGGAACACCTTGTCAGCCTGTTAAAACATTTACATAGGGACTGGAATGAGTCAAAGGACATCCATTGCCCAAACTACAGAGTAATAGGTCTCATGTCATGCAACCCCTTGAGGAGCTGGTACCATAAGATGGCACTCACATATTTAATAACAAATATCCTGGGTTTAACTTCTTACCTGCAGCCTTAGTGTTATATCTTTATCATCTTAGGTTACTGTGAGAATAGGCATTCTATGAAGAATTTTACACTATTTGGATAAACCCAAAGAAAAGTGATGAGGTGGAGCCTACCACAACTTTTTCCATGGTAGAAGTCAGACCTCCAGCACACTGTGGGTAAAGCAAAAGGAGCTTGATCTTCACTGTTAAGGAGCCCTTGCATCTGGTTGCTAGCAAGGATGCGAATGTGGAGGTGGCCATGGATGTCCCATTCAACAGCAAACTGGACTAGTCACCCAGATCCACTGTTAAAGAAGGAAAGCATAGGCTGCACTTTTAGTAGGCAGAAGTCTTTACATATGTAGCAATTTCTTCCACATGTTCTACTAGACTGTAGTTGCCGGTGTGATTTTTTTTTTTTTTTTTTAATGCTGCCATAGCATGACACCACTAGTGGGTGTGGGGACAGCACACAGCCCTATCAAGCCCTGCCTGAAGGTACAGCAGATGTTTAAAAAAAGACACTTGCAGCCAAGGGGATAAAGCCAGTTTTACAATAGACATTAAAAACCTAAGTCATAAAATTGTAAACAAAGTTCTCCAACAAAGCCCAGCCATTCAGGGCAGCTGTGATCATTAAAGGTCAGAAACACAGAAAGCCACCAGAGCAGAGGTTCCACCATCACATTTGATCACACCATCTGATTTCCCCACACAGCAACCAGTGTAGAAGTCAACACAACACACAGTACAACCTTGACACCTTTGCTCACAATGGCCCCTCTCACTACACCTACCTCTAATACACACAACAGCACAATAGATGGCTGAAATAAAGACAAATGACAGTCTGAGCTGACATAAGAAGGTAGAAGTAAAACCTGGAAACTAGGACCAAGAGGAGATCCCACTTCAATACTGGGGTTCTTTATTGCCCAGGCCAACACAAACACCTCCTCAAGCCAACGTTGATCTTCTGGGCAGGTAGCCCGTTGGTGAGCAAGGGTTCAGGTACAGCTGTGCCAACGGCTCTCCTGTTTTGGTCCAAACCAAGACACCACAGCTGACAAGACCTTGCCTCAAAGAAGGTCCTTGCATGTACATAAACCTCACAATCCAGACCACGACAACCAGAAAACAGCCTCTCCACCTACTGAGGCAATCTTATGCAGACGATTCACATTTAGCCTGACAAGAAGCAGGTGTAACAAGCCACGCCCCCAACAGTTAAGGTGTGCTAGCCAATTGATTACCCTAAACCTTGCACCCTACCACACTGCAGTGCACTGTGGGGGGGCACATCACTTCTAGTGAAAGGTACAGAGAACAAATTTGTCAAGAACATGAGTTCTGTCATGGGTCAGAGCCCTGATTTGGTGGAGGCTTTGACACAGGCCAGGATGAGGAGGAAACAATAGTCCAACCTGGACAATAGCTCATGTTTAAATGGAGTTAATCGCCAAACAGGAAATTCAAAATAAGTGCTGTGAAAATGTATTTCCACCTTTCCTGATTTTCCCCTATTATTGCACGTTTGTCACAGTGAATGGATTCAGATCTTTAGACAAAATGTAATATTAACAAAAGGGATACTGAGTATTGAAATTGTTCCTTAAATAGATAATAATAGTTATCCAACACTCATGCATCTAAAAAGCAATATTTTTACTTATTTATGGGTTTAAACACTTTTTAACATTTCATGCAATACAGAAAAAATAGGGAGAAATTGGCCACACACCAGCATTCCAGGGGTAGACATAAAAAAAATCACTAATGTGAAAACAGAAAATGAAAAATTCACTGTGTGGTAACATAAAAAAACTACTAGGTCTAGCTGTGGCGAAACACAAAGTTTTACTGTTTCATAAACACGAAAAAAAAAACGAGGCCGAGGGGGTCATTTAGACCCCACCTGGGACTTCTGTTTAATATTTGTGGCTGCTTTATATCCAGAAATACCCACAATACTTCACTTACAGTAAAGTAGCTTTCAGTGTGTCGACACAATAGTCATTTAAAGTCATTTCTGAGAGAGTGATTCCTTCTTCCCACATTTCTCAGAGTCTCTACAATACATTAAAAGTTCAGTTGTTTCTATGGCTAATCCAAGACCAGTCCACTAACCTGGGTCCCAGTTCCAGGTGATCAATTGTGTCTCGGTCCTTATTGCTACTAATGTGCCTAGTGTCGCCTACACGGAAAGGAACACATTTATAGCAAAACCTCAATCTTTCGAGAGAATTAGAATAATTCAATAATCACTGAGAAATTAAAAAAATACTTATTTTCCAAAACATAAATACAACCAATATACAGTTTTGATTACACCTTTCTCTTAGATCTTAGTCCACTCCTGAGAACCAGACATAAACCAGGAAAATGTAAATTTTTGTTACTTTAAAAGGGAAAAGATCTGTTCCCCAAAACTCAACCAATTTCTCCAAATATCACAAAAATGCTGTAAAATACCTATGAAACTAAAAATCTCTGTCACTTTTGTATAGCAAGGGACATTTAGCAATGACATTTGTAAAAAAAAGTGCGGACAATAATTTAAAATAAGCAATGCAATTCACTGTAATAAAGAGAAAATGTCATACCTGCTACAGTAAAAGAGAACAGAGGAGGGCAGGGGAGTCAGTGACCTGTTATTGTTGATATGAAATGATTTTTCCTACACTTTTAATATAACACATTGACACATTTGATCCAAAAATGTACATACAAACATAAACTTGCACGTATTCATCATAACCCTCTACTTCATATGCAACTTCATAAGCAGGCCATAAAAAATTGATAGATGTATAATTTTAAACAGAAAACAGGTTGATGTGAAGAATGTTTTAAGAAATACTATTTTTGGACAGGACTTAAGCGAGACTGTACAACTGCATAACTCAGGGTTATACTTATAAATCCCTTTATGGTCACTGGGACATCAATTTACAAGCACATTTGGGATTGAAAATCTATTCCTAACTTCATTTGTTCATAACTCAAAAGCAGCTGTTACAACGTTGCAATAAATAAAAGCTTAATTTTAATGGGTTAGGTGCTGTACAAACCTCAGAAAAGTTGTAATGAATAAACTCTGATATCCATTATGGAAAAACCAGTTGCTCAGTGTGAGGCCATGGTTTCTGCAGCCTACCCTGGAGACAGGACACACTCACCAATGTGACACCACTATGTTACTATGCATCACTTTATTTACTTATTTTTACTAATGTGAGCTGGTGAGTGGCACTACCCTGGGAATAGCGAGGTTACCATGATGGACAGCTCCCTGTTGCCACTGCATTCCAGCCTTAAGTGGGCTGAATGAGGATTAGGTGCGACCAGTCGACCTATTAAGGGAGCATATTTAAGCACAAGTTTGAGGACTGAAGAGGGCTGGGAGTTGAGGAGCTGCATGGGTATAGTGATTCTGGGTTTGGTAGTAACCTTTGTTCCTGGCCTGTTTTTTGGTGGATGACTACTGTCTGGTACCTTTGTCCTGTCTCTGTGGCTGCTGTCATCCAGCCAGATTAACTGTCAAGAATGTTTCAGTAAAAATTACTAGAAATAACTAGTTTATACAACCTCTCACTCCATGCCATTAAACATCACATAAACATGTCCAGTGTTTGACAGCTATTTGTTACTTTCAGGTTTATCAGTGGCACAAAATGTTGTTTCTCCTGACCTGTGCGAAGACGGCACAATGAAACAAGACAAAACAGAAAAATTTGAGTAGATAAGTAGATTAATGTAATAATAAAACAAGAAAAAATGATCAGTGCAAACAGTTAGTAGTGATGGTACACTTGAGGGTGGTCAGGGGTGGTGGTACTGATCAGTTCCTATACTCTCTGGAAATCAAGACCTTGACAGCCTGCAGAAAAAGACCTCTTCCTGAGCCTAGCGGTACTGGCTCTCAAGCTCAAGGATAGCCTTTGAGGGGACCTCGGTGAGATTATGTGCTTTCGTGACACACTGCTTGAAATAGGTGGTCTTGGTGGTGGGTAGTGTGGTTCAAGCGATGGACTTGGCAGTCCTCACAATCTGCTGCAGAGCTCCTCGCTCAGTGGTGGTGCAGTTCCCAAAGCAGACTGTGATGCAGGAGGTCAGGATGCTCTGTATGACACGTGTAGAGGCTGGTGAGGAAGGGGGAGTGAAGTCCAGCTCCTACAAATGCTTAATCATTATTGGTATTGAGTCTCCTGTTAGGAGCACAGAAACAGCATTGGCTCTTACTGAAAGTTTCTTATTAAGAAAAGTATATATTTTATTACCCCTACAATGTAAGAGTCACAATTTATGTGCCATAAATTGATGCCACACTTTTAAACTGTGGGGGGTTATGTAATAGACAATATTTTCTGGATTTTTAAAAATGAACCTCAGAGCAATATTTAAAAAATACTTTAGAACTGTCACTGACCTGCATCCAGCTGGAGAAAATTAACTTTGAAGTTTTGGGGGTTCATGCTAAAAGAAAAGTGGTGTCTGTCATCCCGGATCATTTTGACCATACGAGCTCACGTTTTATTTCTTTGGGATCACCTATGCCATTCAAGACAGACTTATTACCATCTGCTTTTGTTTGAGGCCATTAGTTTCCAGAGCTGCTGCAGCTTTATAAGGACATTGTCTATAATTTATAAGGTTCACAAAAATAGTTTAATGCACTTGAAGAAAAGGTTGTTTTGACAAATGGGAGTTTACTTCTGTGTTAACAGCCACTGTCGGGACTGTTAAATGCCACAAATTCATCTGTATCTTTAGAGGCTGAAAAAGCCAAGGTTTGCTTGAGATGAAATATTGGAATTAACGTTCCTGTTACAGTAAAGACTAAAGTAAAATGTGCATTATAGGAAAATAAGAAAAATGTTCAGAGTTCTAAGAAACCCAAGAATGTTTGATTTAAAAAAAACCTTAAATAGATAAATGTTGAGAATGACCTTAGTAACTTTTAGCATCATCCTGTGGCATCAGGTAGTGTATCAGGATGAGTTCAGAGGGGTTAACTTAGAAGAAGGTGAGAAAGTCAGCTGTGGCATTCAGATGGTGCTGAACTTAAAAATGCAAACTGACTTTACAAAGAAAAGGGAAGCTTCTGTTAGCTTTGAGGAAAACATTAATGCCCTGGATATTTGCAAATGTACATCCTAGTTAATTTAAACATGAAAGGCAAGAGAAGTGTATTTCTTTTTTGTACAAAAATAGAGCCCTGTTCCATTTGTTGGCTAGGCCCCTTAAATGTTCAAGCCAGGCTAGCCCACCTGATATCTGTGTGTAACTGCACTGAATTTGAATACTATTGCTAGGTGTTTTGGTCCCCAATGCACTAGAATAACAGGGGGTTGAGCAGCAACTGCTACCTGGACCTGCAGAAGTTTTTCTCCTAAGAATAATTAACTAAACTAACTAAACTATTCCTTTCTCTTTTCATGTGTCCAAAAACAGAATGTACTCTTTTTAGCACTCTCCTTGTTGAGAAAGCACTATATAAATATTAACCTGAAATAAAGTTTCAACTGAAAATGGAGTGGCTTAAGCACTACATAGGACCCTAACAAGATTCTTACAGGGAAGGGGAGGACAAAGCTTTTCAATGCATTTAAAAAGACAGACATTAACAGCAAGAAATAAATCTACAAGGAGCAAGCAAGGGTAGAAAAAAAAATTTAATGAGTTTTTGAGCCTTGAAAATCCATGCTTTAAAACATGAACATCTATAAATCAAATTTATTGTGTATAGAAAAAGCCTTAATACACTGTTCATTTGTGTCAGGCACTTTAAACACAATCCTCAAAAAATTGAATTTAGGATTACAAATTAATGGAAACATATAAAAATTACTGAAAACTACATCAAATTAATGGAGGTCCTCATTATTCTTACATTGTAGTTAAAGGTGGGAATACAGATCAAGGAAACATTCTATTGCCCAGTATACAATTAACAAGAAAGCTTGCATGACAATTTCAAGATGTACGCCAACATGGGTTCGTGATTAAAAAGATGTACCAAATTTGGTTAACTGCCAAAATCTGTTTTACTCAAAGAATGTTCGGAGATTACAAAAATGCCCCAAATGCTCTTGCATTTCTTGGCAAAGAGCAGGAATAGGGATCAGAATCACTATTTGCCTAGAAACAAGAGAGAGTGAGAGGAGGCATTTTCCTTTCAGTACGTTCCAAAACTGGCAATCAATAGGGGTTTAAATACACTCTTCTTTAAACAATTCCTGTGTGGCTTTGTGGTTTGTTTGTTGAAGTGGGACAATGTCAAAGAAGAATTCTTGGCCCTAAACCACAGCACATAGATTTTGCCAAAATGTTTGAGTTTGACAATTTTTCTGGTACGGTGTTATAAACAATTTCAAGATCAAAACAAAATATGAGCATCAATTTTGCAGTTATAATACCACTGCTGAGACGTTGGAGGCATACAAACACACCATATGGGGGGGGCAGAAACACTGCTGTACCACCATATTAATGGAAAACACTAGCAAGTAATAGCTGAAAGGGGAAAAAATGGCAGATCAGTGGTGCACATCTTGCATCTTAGACCCTTTAGTAGCGGATCTGGAGTGTGGTTGATCATCACACAGCACTAGATGACAGATGCACAGAGTCTTGATGACAGCGCCATTTATAAAATCTTGGCCTGTATCATGGTCCTCACTTTTGCTGTTTCTGTTAGCTCAGCTACTCCGAGAACAAAATGGCGACGGCCATGATGATACAGCAGCAAGCTACATACGGACTTTTTCTTTCTCCTGAAACAGTAAATATCACAAAATCATTGTTCAATAATTCTTTACAACAGCAATAATGTTTGTAGGATGTTTTGTTGTATCCCTGTACTTGGGCTAACAATTTTCATTTAGAATGAAAATAATATACCTGATATTTTCAGGCAAAATTAGCTGCTAAATAAATATTTGTGAAAAAGCCAGATGGTATTAGTCTGGAATCAATTCAATAAATTACATCAATTCTAGGACACATCAAAAGGACATAGACCCTGTAGGTATATGTCTATTTAAAACCCTAGGTTTCTAGAGCCCTTAGTGAACCGTTAATTTTGTGAAATAATGAAGTCAGTAAAGTGATCAATTGTTGAAGAAAACCTAAATTTTCTTTTAACCTTCAGAGAGAGACCTGCTTAACACAAGCACACCACACAGCAAAGGTTTTACTGTGTTCTTTGGCATTGTCCTCCACACACTGCGCAACATATGGCATTTGTAGCAATGGCTGGAGCAAGAATTCTTACCACTATATGCCCTTCCTGACATCAACCCTCACCATTTAACTGGGGTAAGGACTGGCACTGATGAACCTTTAGTTGGCTAAGCTTGCACACACATTAACCACCCACCACGAGCAATTTAGAGTAACCAAATAACTTGAAACACATGTCTTTGGACTATGGTGAAAAACCTGAATACCTGTAGGAAACCCATGGAGACACAGGGAGAACACATGAACTCAGCACACAACCTATGTTCAAATAGCCCAAGTGCTGTGAAGTGGCAGCACTGCCCACTGTCCCTCCTATAAAGGCTGGTTAATCTAAAGCCTCTGAATATACTGTTATCATTACAGAATAATCCCAATAAAGTTAAAAAGTCTAAAGGTAAAAAAGAAAAAAAAAACAAGAACACAAAAAGAAAAATGCTGTGCAAAATTAAGTTAAATGGTTTTAGACGGCATTCTTGTAGCTTACCGATTCTTGCACATTTCCAAAATATTCCCAGAATTCTGAAAACGGAAAAGAAGCATTTTAGTAACATAGCCTTTAGAGGATACTATTAACTGCACAGAAAACATTAAATTAGCTACATGTTTCCTAATGAGGAACACTGCACAATCAAGACAACCAAAAAGTAGTTTATACATACTTTCTTTACAATTCATATTAAAACATTCATTGCAGTGTCATCTACTGCAATAATGCCAATTCCCATGTGTGCACACAATAAGACAGTCAACTATATTACTGACTGGATAGAGACCGTTCCTCTTGTAACACTGCTTTCCCTAACATAGCTCAAAAGGCCACATGACTTGTAGCTGCTGAAAAGCAATTAAATGAAAGAAAATTCCCTCCATCCATCATCAGTAGCTGCCTGATGAGTAAAGGGTTGCAGTGGCCCATAACCCATCCTGAAATACAGGGTGTAAAGTACGGTACAGCCAGCACGAAATGCCAGCCCATTGTCAGGCAGTCACACACCGTTAATGAATTCCAGCACTTATTTAATATTCAGCTACTCCCTTTCCTCAGCTGCAACAGCCACACAGACACAGTCAGAATTTGTCCATACATCTTGGATAATGTTTTCTGCATGAATGTCAGAAATGTCTGTATGCACATACATTAACCAGCATATCAGTTCTTTCTTCTAGTAAACCAACGAACAAGGTCTGTACAGGGTACTGCAGCAGGGATACAGCCAATGTTCTGCAGGCCTGTCTTTCTCTTACAAATCTGTTCTCTTGGTGCACAATTGACCAGCTGCAGCAGCTGCCAACAGCGGGTCCAGCTCAGAAACGCCCCATTGATTAGCAACCCATTGAACCTAGTTGGCTGTATCCAATAGTCTTTTGTTCTCAGACACTGGGGAAGCAGTGTCTCTTCCAGAAAGCTGGATAGGCAATTTCATCTCTTTCTAGCTCCTGGAAAATTTGGAAATAAAACCAGGGCAACTAAATATTCAAGGAACAAACAGAAATTGTACAAAATCGACTCTATACCACATGTGGACATTGTGAAATAAGACCGTACAACAGAGCCAGAGATCCCCCCCACCCCCCATTGTTGACCTCATTAAGTGTTCTGCTGCAGCTCAGTCATTTTCAGTGGCTGTGGTTCTGTTTAGTGCAGTTCACTTTTGCTATGATTTTATGTCTTTAACTGCTACTCAGGTAATTGCTCTGTTAATATTATTTATAATTGCTTCAACTTGAATGCTGCACATGACTGCCAAATCAAGCAAGAAGATAAAAGTTTTTGGCAAAGGTAGGACAGCGACACACCTAAACCTGCACTTCTTTAGCAAAATGAAGACTACGTTCGTTTGATATACAGCGATGTCAGTTCCAAAGAAATGTAACGTTAAAAATTGAAACGTTATGTTTGTAACATTAAAAACCTGCACCTAAGTTTGACAGATCTGATGGCAAATTTTAAACTTAAAAACTAAACTTGCAGTACAAGTGGCTTTGAAGAGAAAATCTGTTATTTATTTTAGTTTTTTTGCTTTGTCATTAATTTATTATGTGTATTAGTTTGAGTGCCTTATGCCATGTGTACTATGTGTTCAGCTACTGTATGTCAAATTTCCCTCCAAGGATCACTAAAGTCCTATGGCATCTTATTACAATAAATCTATGAATCACACCACCATGAAGAGATGAATAAAATAAACAAAGAACTGTGCACATAAAAAGTAATCTAGGATTATATAAATTATGTAATTAGATAAATTGTTTACTTACAAATCAACTTAGTTGCTATAAATAAATAAATGTATTCCAGAACAAGGGTTCGTACCCAGTTTTGTTCTTGTCAAGCAGGCTGGGAGCAAGAGCTCGGATGTAGGCACACGTGCAGATGAGTAGTAGGATAACTGTAAGCAAACTCTGGAAGTTGAAAATGGCAGACTGCAAAAAATGAACAAAAAATAGCAGCAACAGTAAATTATAGTAAACATAACCCATATGGAAAATATCACACAAGCCAATGCCAAGCAGTATCAATATCTGAAATGAAACAGAGCTTAATCTTCTGGGTAGTGTAGGCTTTTTAACGCACAAGGCTAACTTAAACGGCCGGAAATTCAAAATGAGTTTAACTAACTAGGTACTAACTTACCTAAATGGAAAAAAGGGAAATTTTACCTACCCATAAAAGAAATTAAAAAAGGGGGGGGGGGACTGTTCCCGGGAATGATTTAATAAATGAGAATACAATTTCAAAAAGTTTATTTTATGCATAAAAAAACGTATTCCCAACCTCAATGAATAATTTGGGTAATACAAATCCCATTTTTAATCAACATAAAACCAATGAAAACAGGGGATGCAATTTAACTGCTATCTACTTAGCAGGTTTCCGACTTCCTCAACGTTAAAAAGAAATCTAAGAAAAATACAAAATATGTCCGTTTGTAGAAAGCTTCTACGTTGCTAGTATTGCATTAGCCTTACCATTTTCAAAATGTTCTTACAGCCACATCGCTCTTCCTGTGTGACCTCGGAAATGACGTCAAAGAATGAAACCAGAGCGCGGCTTGTTTGGATAACTGCTTAGAGTAGAAGAAAGCTGATTGGATGAATCCTCAGTTTTTTTTTTAAAGGTACATGTCATTGGTTCTGTTTCTTGCCGCTCATTCGTTGGTACGCTGGTCAACACGGAAGCAGTGTACGTCGAGGTAGGTGGATTAGTTACTAAAAACAGTAGTTTCATGTCCATTTATAACATGCGAGTAAACGGTCCGTTGTAGTTTTCGTTCAGTTGTCGCCAGAAAACTTACTTTACAAAAGAAACGAATAGTTCCAAAAACACCATTTTATAATGGAAACGTCAAAGGTCGGTAGCAGCTACCAGCTGTTGTCACAGGTAGAGCCCATGTTGTATGTAGTTACATATAATCATCTGACACAAATTATATACGCACGTACAAATAGTTTCTACATTGTTTTTGTACAATGTTGCATTATTTGCAAGTTCATAAGCTAAAGTTAATCTAAACCTGCTGTCATCAAGTTATACACGTTCCCTCGCACCGTCATATGTTCCAAGTATTTAATACAATGATTAAATCAAATATTAAATCCCCCCAGATACCGCATTATCAAACCCCAGTTCCGCACCTAGCCACTCCAGTGATAATCGGTGTTAAAAGTAGCCCCTGCAAACTTGAGCCTCCACAAATCAAGTTGTGCCTTAGGAGCAACTGTACTTTACACTTGGCCTCACTTACCAGGTCCCTTACAATGACAAATTGCTACAACGTGGGAATTATGGAAGTACGTGCCCTAATTTTCAAAAATATGCTTATTCGTTATTGGCTCTTTAACTCCAGTTGTGGAAGTATTGTTCTGTACAACAGCATCACTCCTTGCATTAGGCATTTTGGGACAAAGGTACAGACTTGGTGATTAAAACCCAACACATTGTTGTCCCTCAGTTGTGTTGTTTTTTGTTTAAATCTAGTTTAATAGCCTCTGTTATCCTGAAAACAATGGCTGCTGATCTACAAGTATGGTTCAAATGATGCTGGTCAGAGTCCTCTTTTGATACAGGCACTAGATGAAGATTGATAATTCTTCAAGCAGCTCATTAATGTGGCCTTAACAAAATTAACTATATTTACTACTATTAACTATTTAATTTACTACTGTAAAGCACAAGTGAAATAAGACTAAATTCTATTATTTTTAATTAATGTTATAAATTTTTTTGCAGATATTTTTTCCTCCATTGTGACTTGCAGTGTTAAGCTATTTATAGTTACCCTTTATATTTTACCCTTTTATACAGCATTGCACTTTTTATTGAAGTATTTCAGAGTATGTCCATTCATCAAGTATACTTCAGTGCAAGTCCGCAGTGCAAGTGCAGCTTTCAGAACAAAGCTGAAACTGCTGTGCTGCCTGCTGTCCTTTAATACTTTTAAGAAATGGACTGAACTTGTGACTGATAACCAAGTCAGTTTTTTTTCTTTAAGCAGCTAAACACAAATAACCTTATGCTACTCAAAATAAAGCCTTAATGTTTTAATCAAATGCAGATTATTAGATATCAGACATTTGTTACTGATTGTGTCCATGTGCTTTGCAGAGTAAAATGCAGTGATCTTGAACTTTTTGATACCATAAACATCTGTGGACTAAACTACCAAAATATCTATATCCCTTGTGTACCATGTCAAGCTCAGTGCTTCCTAGATAGACTCCAGACCTTTGTGGCCCTAGATTGAAAAGGTTTACTAATGATGAATGACAATGGTTATTGATAATGAATTAATAAAACGGTCAAAGACAAACTAGGAATAATAATTTTTTTGCAAATAACATGAAATCTGTTGGTGTTATGGTGTTGCAGCAGGGTGTGTGCTGTTTGGGCTTGGGTTCTAATCCAGGTCATTTTGTGTGGAATTTGCATTTTCTCCTTATGTCGGTGTTGGTTTTCTATCACAGTCCAAGATGTGAATTGGCCCATGTGAACTGCATGAAGAAGAAAAGCAGTGAATCAGTTAAAGTGCTGCAAACCCAAACAGCTCCACTGTAAAAACTGCATGCTCTGAATCCCTTAGCAGAAGTATTTACAACACATAGGATCATCATTCAGAGCACCCAGCAAATGTAGTAGGTTTGGATCTGTACTTAATAGGTCCATCAGATGTTTAATACTTACCTTGTCAGGTTTGATTTGTAAAATGGGAGGGATAAAGTGGAATATTTTGAAAATACAATACAAATAACCTTTTTTCCTCCTGATGCTTTCTGTATGTGTTTCAGTAAGTGTTGGTGACAATGTCGGCATATGGGTAGTGAACCCTAAAAAATTGATATTGCAGATGGATCACTACAAAAAAATGCAGTTTTTAAAAAGTTAATGCCAATTTTAAATCTGTCTGTGAGAGGTTAAGAATCATTTACTCTCAATGATGGGGAAACGGTGTCTGTTGGTTTCTCTTTCCTTTGGGCTGAAAATAAGCAGCCCATTCATGACAAAATCTGTCCCTTCAGAAAAATCAGTGGGCATGGTGCAATAACAAATTCCCTGGTCTAAGTCCCAAGTGTCTTCCCCAGCCTGTCACTGTGACTACCGACTCGCATCATCCTGTGGGTTGATTATGTTGATGATGAAAAGTGGGTTTGGGGGGGGGGCAAGGCAGGCTGGTTTAGCCCATATGTCTGACTATAATGTAGTGGCAGCCTCCTTGTTCCTGACTGTCAAGGTTTTAGGTTGCTTTTCTGTCTTTTCAAAATAATCTGATACTAAGGAACTGTAGTTACTTTGCTAAGGTTGCGCTGAGGATGCATGCCTACTCTTTTTAATTCATTGTCCTTATTTACCCACATATTAATGTGTCTGTGTAGTTAGTAGATAGACTATACCAATAATTTTCCACTTCAAAGGCTACTATTGGCTCTGTTGCTACAGAGATTCATCCCAGTGTACAATTACCTTTTTTAAACTTACAAACTCAAGACAACGCATTCCTTTTTTAACAATTACATGGTACTTTTAGAGGTCATGGTTTGTGAACAATGTATGTTTGAGCGGTATTTTTGTGAGAGTATTTGTTAGTGTGCAGGTTGGTACAAATCTAGGAGGTAAAGTTCTTAGAATCTATGCGTACGTTTGTAGGGTTCCTTTGAAGTCCACGGCAACAGTGACATGTCATTTTCCTAGGCTAAGATCAAGTAGCAGCATAGGTGGTGATATAATACTTTTTTGGAGCTCAGGCCTGTGGCAGTTGAGGAAACACTAAGACATACAGCTGATTATCTCTGTTTTCCCTCTGTGTGCTTAAAGAAAGACCAGCAGGATTCCACAATTCCCTTTGATGTCGGTTTGCAGCTCCCTGGTAGCAGGGCACTTGTTTAACCTGGGTATCCATCTGTCATTAACTGGGGTCACCTTACTGGATGCAGATGTTCTGGCTGTCTAATGAATGGTTGTTGTAGTTTATGAGGTCAGGGGGTAAATCTCTCCGGTGTGCATGGTCAAGTTGAACTCTGTGCAAGTATTGCATGCTTTTTTTTCTTCACTGAAGTGCCATTAATACATTCCTTGGGTGTTTTCTTTTTTTTTGGATAGGTGATGTTCAGGTAGACATCTGACAGGTATATCACTGGAATGGTTTCTTCTAGTATATCCTGAAGGATACCAAATTACTCTTTAAAGATGGCTCAAATAAGACTTTGTTAAATAGAAAACTTCTTTGTACTTCCCCGAACCGCAAAACTTCTGTATTTTATGAAACAATGATAGTTTTGTACAATTTAGTAAAACTTGGGTGTTTCTAAATGTAGAATTACTTTCACAGGAAGGTTAGCTGCATATAGAGAATTCAGTTTACAATTTTTTAGCATTATTTCTGAAACATTGTTGAAATATATAGGTAAATTGAAGCATGTAATATTTGTGAATTTATGCCAAATATGAAGACTAACAATTGTTTCAGCTGAACCTTAAAACCAGTATCGGCAGTATAAAACTAACTTCTTCAGTATACATGGGGCATTGCCCAATTATCCCATTTTTATAAGAGATAAGATATAGCAGTACAAGAAATGGCATGATCATACCTCTCAGGTAAAGACCTTAACCTTCTCTAGAATGTGATTTGATTCTTAAAACCATTACTTGATTTAGGGGCTGATCTGCTCGATACAATTGGTCAAAAAAACAAATATTTCCAGTATTATAATTTCATCCAACTGTGGAAAAATGTATAAAAACAAATTGCACACTGTTTTGTGTGTGTATGTGTACATTGTGTTTGATTTGGCTCCCATTTAACTGCGCACACCTTTAAGAAACTTAAATATGTGATTTTATAATTTATCTTTTTGACATGACTTGCTGTATTGTAATTGCTGCATGCTGCTGACCACCCTACGATGAACTGCATAAATCTTGTGATTTGACGTCCCTTTCAGTTTTGTTTGATTTTCTGTATTTGCCTGCTTCATCTGAAAGTATATTCAAAAACTGTCTCTGAAAACACTTCTTGTAAACTCTTTGATTTGTAGGTATCTGCAAAGGTTGGTAACTGGCAATACATATTTTTATTTAAGTTTTTCAAATGACCAAATTTTACTGTAAATGTTGTTATTTATTTGTTACTTTACTTTTTTGTTTCCACTGGGAGAAGACTGTGTTCCCTAATGCAAAACAAAAAGCAGGTTATTGCATTTTTAACTGTGAGTATACATACCTAGGATCTTTAAGTAGTTTTTGATCTTTCGTATTTTCAGAGATTTTTTTTTTTTATGACAGCGTTACTGCTTTATAACAGAACATTCATTCAGTATTTTTTGTCGTAAGTGCAACATGGGTAAAATGACGTAATGAATAATTCATAATTTATAAATTATAATATATGGTTTCCATCTTATTATGATATTTAGTTTATATTTTTATTCTTTTTTGATACTGGCTAAATCAATTCCTTGTTTAAAAATAATTATGAAACAAGTTTATATGGACTTGTAACTTTGTTACTTTTTTTTCCACTTGGCACTTTGGAGAAGTGTCAATAAAGAAACAAAATAATAGTAATAATTTTAGCTGAAATGTGAGTCTGAACAATGTATTTTAAATTAAATTGTTCTATTGTCTGCAGGTTTAACATTGAGCAATGACTGTCAGCGTGTGTCAGATCAGCATAGACTCTGAGCCCAACCGCACCTTCTTTCTGAAGCTGGAATGGGTAAATGACCTGGGTGCAGGCTTTGTCTTGATCCTGTGTGACGGCGCGTTGGCATGGGGTGGCGAAGGTGTGTATGAGGGGATGCACATTGGCGATGCCAAGAAAGTTATACTGTAAAAGTTTACCTATAAGTATTTAGAATTCTAATTTCTTTGTATATGCCTGTAACAGGCACATTGTGGTACATATTTATGACGGGGGGAAAAAATGTACACCCACTGCTTGGGTTCGTGTCCTAAGAAGGTCCCACTGTGTGGAATGCTTGAGCAGCTGCCATTCCTGAACTGAATAGGAATGCCTATGATTGGGGGTGGGTTCCTGTATTTAATATTATGGCCCTCTACACTGTTCAGGTAGAGTTAGGGCTCCTTTGTTGCTATGGCAGCGTTGGCTGATGACAGATGGGATTGAATAATTAAGACACACCTGCAAAATGCTGCCTCTGTGGAGTCTTAGGCCTAGAACTCCTCAGTCCATTATACAGTTTGTTCAGACAGTACTGACATGAGGTACAATGTGCACAAAAAATATGAGGCTCTGTATAATACAAATTTGTTACACTTCAAAGGCATGTATTTGCAGCTTGCATGTGCATTGAGCATAAAATACAAATAATAACTGAAGATGATGTTAATAAAGATAGTGGTATTTCTCTGCAGGATTCTGTTTTACAGTTTAAAATTGTTTGCTTTGATTTGTTTCTGTTTAGCATTAGAATCTATACTGTGTTAGATGCATTCCTTGAAGACAACCATTTTGTCATCAACGTAGAATGACAAGATAGACTCTTTTTCTTTTGCTAGTAATCAGAATTCACCCTGTTCTTACTGTTAAGTGTTTTTAATGCAAGCAAAGAAATTGTCCACAACAGTCTTTATACATAATGAACCTTTTGTCTACATCCGTAGTATCTGAAGAAGATGTGACTCGTGAGGCTTGTGAGCTGGAGATGGAGAGGGAGAAGTATGTACAAGACCTCTGGCTGGCACTGGCTGGAGAGGGCCAGAAAGGGGACTACACCTTCCACCTGTCCTCCAGCAGCACTAGTGGTGGACCCCTCCACCTGTTTTATGAGAAGGTGCAGAAAAGCATCTCGGTAAGTAGGTGACCACTGCTCTCTAGTTATTTAAAACGTAGCAGACAAACAGTGATTTGTGGACATTTCTCATAATCACTTGCAATTTTGTGCAGAAGAGTTGTTTATGCATTTTATTTAAAAAAACGCTGAAAGAATAAATGATTCCTTTTCACAAATGTTTTGCTTTTAATTTCTGCTGCTTCTTGATTTTAATTTTCTAAATGGTTTCAGGAAGTCGTAGTTGGTATATACTAAGAGATGTCAAATGTTTATTAAAAGGCACACAGTCAATATTTGCTGTATAAAAAGATACCAAATATTGTTTTTTAATGTATAAATTATAGCACATCAGTTCTTGTATTGATTCATTTATTTTGTTCATACATTCATATGTAACAGCCATTTATCCTAATGCAAGGTCGTAGGGGTCTGGATCTCCTCTGGAAGCATAGTGTATAAGGTGAAGTACACCCTCGATTGGACGCTAGTCAGTCGCTCACGCATACGTGCATTTTACTCACACTTCATTCATTAATTTATTCATTAGTTCATCTTTTGCATTTGTAAACTTACACATTATCACTATGCATACAGTGGTTGTTCAGTGCAGTGGCAGTGGTCTGCTGACTTAATCTTTCCTTTTGCTATCGGACACCTTATATCACAGAGTGCTGTAGCGCAGATCCAAACCTGGATAAACTTTTGATAATCTGCTTTTCAAACCAAATTCATTTGGCTACATTTTTATGGTCTTTTCACATAATAGTGTTCCTCAGGTTCTCCAAAGAAGGATTACTTTAACACAGTTTCTGATTGAAAATTTTAAGTTTTTTGTCCAAAATTTCATCAGATGCAATCTCCCAACTTTGTTTTTTGCTTTTTTTTTTCTCTCTATGGTAGATTGGAGTCCTTTAAGTAATAATATATCAGAAACAGAAATTAAATGCATTTCCTCCGAATTTGTTACACGTTACTGAAAAACCTATACATGTTTTAAATCAACATTGTAGAGGTGGTGGCATACGTTACTAAAAGCACTTCTGCCATTCTTCCAGGTCAGATGTGAAACTTTAAATTTGCCATCTTGTCCTGGGTCTGCCCTGGGGCCTTCTCAGTGGGGAATGTACAGTATGCCTCTGTGTCAAGCAGGCATTCTAATTAGATGCCCATATCATGTCAGCTGGCTCTACTAGATCTTGAGGAGTAGCAGCTCTACTCTCAAGGTCTCTAAACTCATCACCGTGTTTGGAGGGAGAGTCTTCTCTGCAATGAAACCTAATTTCCACCGCTTTTACCGCTTGTTCACTTGCTTGTGGCCGTATGTAAGGATGAGGATGAAGGCCAAATGTTAACTTAGTTTAGTCAGGTGGCTTCATGCAGTTTCCATAGAGATCAGTATTTTTTTTTCTGTCTGTCTTGCTGTGTAGTCTGAACACCTGCTTTTGCTTTCATAAATGGGCAGAACTAAACATAAGCTTTCATTTTTTTTTTGATAATTGTTCTTTGGATCCATGTCAAGCCAACAGTGAAACAACTTCCTTAAGATACCCGTACATGCCAAACATGTACAAGGCTAATAAGTTTTGTGTTAACAGAATGCATCCTTCTGAAGAATCCTTTAGGCTTTTGTGACTTACAGTTGGGCTGGATATTTGCCTACCTTTAAAGTCATCATTGAGATGGGGGAAATAATGAATTCACCCCTTAGTTTTGCATGTAATTATGTATGCATGTATTGTTGAATGTGTTGTGGAGGTTGAATTTGTAGATTTGTTATAGTCTTTAAGATACAAAAAAAATTTGAACTTTGAAAAACCCCCACAATTTGCCATTTATATTGCTCCAAGTAAATGGAGATGAAACCTAATTCAGTGGTCAGTGGCAGAATGAAACCCAGTAATGAGAAACTGAAAGTAACAAAGTAACTGGCAGGGATATGGGTTATCCAAACATGGCCCACCCACATAGACCCCCCCCATTTAGTGTCTCTCTCAGCAGGCCATTTCTGCACCACCTAAACAAACAAAAGTCTCTGTAGACACTCTTCCTCCTGTGTCTGGTTAAGAAACATATTCTCACCAGTTGGCCCCTCCAACATTATCCATTCCCTCCCCTAGTAACCTTCTCTGTGGGGTCAATAACTCTTTGTTTATACAGAGACAGTACAGGAGAGAAGCTTGTGGCTCATCACTATTGGATACAGGAAGCCATCCTTTGCTTATTTTGGCAGAGAGGGGTCAAGATATTTAGCTGTAGGTCTTAGGTCTTATGGTCTATTTACCAGACCTTTCACAGTGATTTGGGCATGGTATTGAAGTTGGTCCTTTTACTGTTAACACAGTGCAAGCTTTTCTGGTCTTTCTTCTGAACCTTCTAAAACATTGTGGATTAGTTAAATAATTGGTTATGGACTGTCACTGTTGGAGCAAATAATCAGCAAAACATAAATTACAGTTTGTGTAAAAAAAAAAAAAAAAAAAAAAGTATAGGCAAAACTAGGGTTTGTAAATGACAACTAGTGTAAGTGATTGTGACAACTGCTCCCTTGTGACCTTAAAGAGGTACCAAATACCTGAAAGAAACAGAGTTGTTTGGTTTCACATTTTCAGTCACCCAGCAAGACCACCCTGCTCTTTAGTGGGGTTGTTAGGGAGACCCATGCCTTTTGTGAAGGATACTGTCTGACCCAAGGATATTTGGGCATTGTTGTCTGTGTAGTAAACAGTACTGTGATGGCTCATGGGGGAGCACACATGCACCAATACACGTGTCTAGATATTGTGTACACATCACATTGGCTTTTATATCATCATTACTCCCATGCTAATATTCCCCAGCCTGGGAAAATATTGGCATTTTGCAAGTGAAAGATGAAGGGATCACGTTTCCATGCAATTTCCAACTGTCTGGCTAGAAACTCAAATTCAGTGGGTTTAGCCAGACCCTCTGAGGGCGCATATGAGGCTTGGGCCATTTCGCATTGTGAGGACCTCCCTCGTTGTTTGGGAAGATGCGTAAATATTTTTTAAAGGTTGCTTTTTAGTTATTTATTTATTTTTTGAGGTGATGTCCATGGTCTTGCTTAAATCCCCTTCACATAGGGCCTTGGGTCAGGTCTCTATATGGGAAAGTTCTTTTAATATAAAAAGTGTAGTGGGAAGAAGGGAGCTCAGGTAGCCTAAAAATGTTTTCTAGACATAAACAGCAGTGAGCTCTTGCACCCATAGGATTTAGATAAATAGATAGCAGCAAGGAGAGTGGCAGTAGCAGCTAGAGAGACAGCTGAAAAAGTCTCAACATAGAAAACAGTTCCAGCAGCTTTACTTGAAATATGCAAGAGAAAATTTTATACTTACTTTTAATAAAGCATTTATTATACAAGTATCTCTCTGAACAAACTTTTTTATTTTTCTCACATCTACTTGTATCTGTTTAATGCATCTATTTTAGTTCATCTTTGGGGCTTACTTCAACAGTTTTTCCCACGTCTTTAAAAGTTTATTTTTTTTCTGTTCAATGTTATTTCAATAATATGAGGTCAGTTTTTCTTACAGCTTTTGGAATTGAATAGATGTGTTATATTTGTTGGTTTTTCTGACATGGAAGATGTGGCTTTTCCACATGGTGCGAATTTGATGTTGCAATGTTTTTTCCTTACTATTTGCAGTTCAATTCAAATACATCTTTGTGCTCAAGGGTCACCTTAGAGCATTTGTGTTTTTTTTAAATTATTTTTTTTGCTATGGTGACCATAGAGTGTGATACACATGGCAAACTAATTATACTGTGTTATTACAACACATAAGTACACATTTTGGTCAGGGTGGTGGTGTTCCCTTGGGATTAAGTTTACAAGACGTATTGCTATGTTGCCATGATTAGTATGTTAACCTATAGGCACTTTAAAATGCAAAATACAAAGAATTATGCAGTCTAACTGGGGCTGTTCTTTACCATGCATTTTTTTGTTATTTTAAAGGGTCAAGGAAGTCTCCGAGTTTACACAAAAAGGGAAGTTATTTCCTGAATGAACAGAAAACCACTCTGCCCAAACAGTTGTTTAGAAGATTAATGCAAGCAGGCCTTGGTGACAGCCTTGGTGTGCCGTAAGGCCTCACCTGTTTAAAGTCAATGTGTCATGCGTGATGTGAACAAACCTGAGCTTAGTACATGACCTGTGACATCTGCTTCTGTTGATACCATGACTGAGAACAGGAGCAAGATCACATCAGTCTTGCCCCTTTCATCAATCACAGGGACCACCACCTCCTTAGTGAATAACGTGACAGAAAGGGCGTTTACTCTCCTCAGTCTTATTGATGGTCCAGAAATTTACTGGCTATGTTGCTTACCCAGCTGGCAGTTGTATTTTTGGTTGACTTTGTTTCCTGAAAAACCCCCAAAATCCCAAGCCTTTCTATGCACCCCCCCTATAGCTGACCTAACCTCAATAATGCAACATGGAGGCAAAAAATCTGATACCTTTCTTAGCATTTGCACAAAATAGTGAAGTGCATTGCCTCATTTAACTAGACATTGAGACACCACACTGTTTAAAACTAAATAAAGGCATTGAAGGATGAATAGTCTTTATATACTGTTACCAGATTAGCATTACATGTTATTAACAAACAGTATTCCATTCAGATAAACTTGCATGCTTTCCAATTCAGTTATAATTTATGTTGAGACTAAATGCTTTTTCTTAAAATGAGTTCTGTAGTTGCTGCGTTGTAAGTTGTTTTGAAAAATCACAAGTATCATACTCTAAAATATGGTTTTTCCATTTCCCCCTTTTTGCAAAGGAAAAAAATACTAATAAATAATGAGTAAATACAGCTACTGAATAAACTCCTGAGGAATGATATCTGAGTAAATCATAGTTTATACCTTAATACTGGATCTACTTTACGTTTATAAAATGGCCATTTATTTGTTTGTTTGCTGACTGACTAAAGCAGCATGCATTATACAGTCACATTTATTTTACTCCCTCATGTCCTAGAATGAAATGCACAGTTTTACACCTGCACCATTTTTCTTTTCTTGTTTTGCCTTACATTGACATCAGTGCTATATTTTTGCACGTGTCCTCAGTTGCAGTATCTCTTTTGGAATTGATCCCAAACGGACCAAAAACTTAGGCATATGGTCATAGAACAATATCATTGTCACCTTTCCAGAAGGTCAATGTGCCTTTCCAGAATGTTGTACACATTGGATTTGGTTTCTTTCTGGGAGACAATATACTCTACTGTTGGTTTTTCCCAGGAAGTAGCTTACATGTGTTTCATTTTATTTGGCATTGAGGGATTGCCTACTGTGTGTGTGTGTGTGTGTGTGTGTGTGTGTGTGTGTGTGTGTGTGTGTGTGGGCACAGCCTTTTATGTCACTCCAGGTTACAAGGAACTCTAGAAATACATAAAATGTTGTGTTGGTGTTAGAACTAATCTCTTTGTGTGATTCTGATTAATTTGACATAAAAGGCTTGGCATGTTACTCTTGTGATGTACAGTTCTAAAGTGTGTGATTGTAACTGGTAATTGTACTGTATTTTGGAAGTAGACCCCCCCCAAAAGATTCATTTTGTATTAATATAGACAATATAGTTGACAGACTGGCGATGATTTGTATATTGCTAATATGCTTTCTTTTGGTGTTTACAATAATTTTAAAAACCAGTTGCTTAATCTAGTTGTTGCAAAACCATGATTTACTTCCCACCATTTTGCTATTATTTTTAACTCCTATACGACATGTTCATTCCAGATAAATTACACTTTTACTCATTTATGCAATAAATAACTTTCTTAAGGCTAATAGCCAGTATACAATTTTGAATAATTGCCTTCTTAACATATACACTACCTATTCTCTTATCTGTTTCATAAAATTGTTGTTTGGTTGGGAATGATAACAATAGCTAACCACTCCTTAAATGGCCCTTACAAGTCTATGGCTAAGTACAAGTGAACCTCTTTCTGTCTGCTTAGTGCCATTGTTTCTTTGCAGTTGAACATATCTGCAATAGCCTTTTACAAGCTACACAATAAAGAACTTTAAACAGTTGATAATTTCCTGTTAAGGCAAGTTGTGAAACATGCTATAAATACCTTAAGGGTATCCATCCTCAGGTTAACCCATTTCAGATGCCCTCTCAATGACATATCTGTCTGAAGACTCCCATTCTGTCTGCCTGTTTCCTGACATTAGTTGACTGTAGCAGAGAGAGGAGACCTTTGACCTGCACACTGTAGCCAAATCAGTCAACAGCGCATAACCATCAAGCTCAGAGTCCTGATCCGATTTAAATAAGCTTTATCATTTACTATGGATTCATTCAGCTTAATTGTTGTAAAGTTGTGCCGTTTATGAAAATGAGTTTTGTCATGTTCATATCAAGATATAAACAGAATTATACCTAAACTCCCCTCTAGCTTTTGTTCGGAAATATTCCAGTACCCTTGGTTTATGTGGTCTTGATTTGCACATTTTCACTACTACGCAATTCCATTTTTAATACCATTATTTGATTTATGTGCCGATTTGCTTGATATAATGCCCTTAAGCCAAAAAAAAACTCAAAAAAATTCCAGTATCACAATTTCATACGTGTGTAAAAATGTATATTAAAAAAATACAAAAATTATAAATTACACACTGTGTGTGTGTGTGTGTGTGTGTGTGTGTGTGTGTGTGTAACATGCACATGTGCCCAGCTGCATCTTAGATAATGACCATTCTATATAAAGTGTATAAGCCTTTAACAGAGCGGCATTATGATAATGAAGTGTGGGATCCTGAGAAAGGCAGATGCAGAAAAGTTAAAACAAAGTTCCACTGTTATGTGTTTAGGAGATGTATTTGTAATGAATCTATACAAGTAAATATCTTGGTCATGATTTGTCAGAAATTGCCTATCACAGTGGCAACTTTTTTAAAAATAAGCTTAGCCTAGATCAGCAGGGGGGAATGTAAAAGAAAGTACAATGCAAGAGTAAACCATGGCATGTGTGTTTGAATTTCCAGCTGCAGTTCAGGGTTATCAGCACTTGCACTTGGGGTTTCAGCTGGTGAAGACTTAAGGGTCAACATGGGATGATTTCTTCCTAAAGGGATTAAAGAGCCCTTTCTTTAATCTTCAAGTGGGTGCATCTTGACTGTGAGGTTCGTATCCTATTTTTCCCCCAACTCAGTAGCTGATTTTGCCCATTTGGGCACATACAGTTTACAGCTAAAATGTAACATAAGCAGTATGGAGTTAAAAAAAAAAATTGTTTTTTTTTTTGTGTAGTGAATGAATCCTTCAAGTTTTCTACGTTCTATAAACTTAAGTTAAATTTTTTTCCTCATGAAATAAGTGAGGTAAATCTATACACCACCTACTGTCACTATATGTGGAAGGTTGCATTTCTAACTTTCTGTCAAACAGCTTATTCAGTTTTAAACCTGTCTAATAGTTGTGGAAACATCACTGATCTGTAGCTGATCAGTACTGTTGTCGTCTTAAAACATTAAATAAATCTAGGCGAATAGCAGGTCAGTCCAAGTCCCTCCTCTGTAAACACGTGCAGTGGCTTACATTAGAACACAAAATATTTTCTTTGTTAACTTGTTCCTTTACATCTTTCTGCCTGGAATCCCTTTTCATCAAGTGGCACCCTCATTTCCATCCATCAAGAATCTTGACATGTTTTCAGAGTAATCCTCTTCATCTCTATCAGGTCAGGATTACCATAACGCTGCATTTAATTGCTCAAGACAGGTTGTTTGCCAATTTATAAATGTTTGCATCTGTATGTTTGGTGCCATCCTGTGTGTTATGAACATAATTCAGTGTGTGAGTGTTTTATCAATTAAAATTGTAGTCATCCTTCAGTTTTGGGTCTCAATACTTTTGGAGGGTACTGTACGCGCACACTTACAACTATGCAGTTTAGACTACTTATTTTATGGTAATTCAGTTCTCTATTGTATTTATAAGTAGTATTTGAGTAATAATTTATTAATTTGAGTTGCCTGCAACTGCTACTGCTTGTTGCCATGTTCTTGTTCTCTAAAACTGTTTTGCAGTTTGAATGTTACTTTACTTGTCTTGAAAGTAAACCATGAAGGACCTTATGAAACAACAGTCAAAGATGACTGTAAGCACAGCTATACATTAATGACTAAATAATTGTTCAAATGTCACAAAATAAACAGCCTTATTTTCTGTTAATATGTGGTTGTAGTTAAAAAGTTTGCTTGATTGCAGGTTTTCAGCAGACCTAGGTTTGCAGATACCCATTAGAATAACGGCTGTAATAGCAATAACAGTATTTCTAGACCTATCATGGGAAACAATACCAATCCATTATTCATCAGTAAAACTTCATTATTTAATGCACACCTTCATACTTTATTCTTCTTGCTTCTTTCCTCAGCAACAGAGAATTGGATGTTTTCCGACTCATTTGTTGAATTTTATTTAGCTGTCCAATGCGAATCTATAGATTTAACACTGAAGCTATATATTTAAAAAAAAAAACACTGAGGTGGGAAAACTAGCTAAAATTGTGTTTCAGATTTCTGCTTTTACAACTGAACAGCTGCCAAATGATGGGCTGTGTCTTTTTATTGATTCAACAAGGAACTGGAAATACTGTGTGAACCTTTTTTTTTTTCTTCTTGATTTACTTAAGATGTTACTGGGATAGGGATTAGTTCACTGTTTGCAGAGGTCCAAGTTGTGTTTCCACAGAAACAATAACAGTGGAAAAACAGGTAGCATTTCTTCTAGAAAAAAGGCAAAAAAATTGGAAAATGTGTTTTGCAAAAAGAAAACATCAATGAACAAATAATATAAATCATTTTATTCTATAATGGAGCATTTAAGGATGTTTTCAGCCTTCTTAGTGTTTAGCATGTGTATTTGGGCTCCTTGCTAGTGTTCCTTTCATATTAGCTAATTTAACTGATTTATGCTGAAAAATGCACGCAGGTATCTAAAGATTAGGCAACAGATCAGTGATCTGTAACTCTGTAACTCTGTAACTCACTGATCTGGAACTCTGAGCTGCTTTCTTAAATCAACAACTAACTCCCAGTCTTATGTCATCACCAGGAACTCCGACCTGACATTGAACCATACTTAGGGTCATAAGTAGTTGTGTGCCAGATTTCAAGTCTGTGGCTTGAAACAGAAAGCTGTGTATAAAGAACAAGCAAAGAGATCGCACTTTATAGAGACAGATAGATTGATTGATTATTCTTGGGCCAATACGTTCAGAATCAATCGGAGTCCAAGGCTTGCAGAGGATTTACTTCTGAAGCCTTATATGTTCTTACACAAAATCTCTCAACATTTGAGCCATATTTTGAAAAAGCACCTACAGTATAAAATATCAGTTATGCATTTACCCACAGCCACTGAAACAACTATTTCAGTATGAAACCATTGTTTAAAATGTTTCCAGTGGAGCAGTATGAATGTGAAACAGATGTAAGGGGGGGAAAAAAAATCTTAGAAGCAACATGAAAAAAAATCATTTTTTTTTAAATATAAAGATGCTGTATTCTCTATTAAGGTTTTCACAAGATAATATGGCTGTTTAGTTCATAATTAAATAATAAAATTAAATAATTAAAGTTTTTGATTTTGAAAGATTCTCAGTTTAATATCATCAGAATGGTTTAAAAATGTCAGTTGTAGTACAGTGTGACAGGAAATAAATGAATGTTTGTTTGTGTGTCATCCCCTGTATCCTTCAGTAAGATGCACATCTTGAAATACTTAAGTAGAACATCGAAATGTATTAATTAATGAAATACTGTAAATTACTTCTGTTGCGCTAAGTAACCTAATAATGCTACTACTGCTACTACTAATACACTTAGCTATGTGAAACACAACTGAAAAACAGAAGTCAAGATACATCATCACATCTTTTCTCTTGTTTGATCTCTTTGAAGTTAAATTACAAGGCCTTTCTGTAGTTGAGTGTGGCAGGAACAAAGTTCAACCTTTTCTTCAACAGCTCTGTTTCCATCTGTGGGCTTACTTGGTATACTGTTTTTGTGACCCAGTGCAGTGCTGAACTGTTAAACAATTAAAAAGAAAATCAGGACAGAAATGACATTCACCTTTTTCTTTCTGTTTTGCTGTCATTGCTTTGTCTTTTGGCTATGTGGATGGATGTGTACACCAGGCAAAAATGCCTGAGTAGCAAAATTTATTTCAATCAGTAATACAAGGGTGTAAATAGCAGAAACAAAATTTTGCAACTTTTTTTTGTTTATCTGTTATCTCTCAGGCTCAAATGTGGGTTTAAAGTAACTCATGTTTGTGTGACTTTCCCATATGGAAACATATGTATGCTTTCCCCTGGTTACTTCTTTGGTTTTCCTACCACATTCCAAAGGCATGTTGTTTAGATGAATTTGTGCCTCTAAATTACTCTTTGTGTGTCTCATGTGAGTAACTATAGTGGCCTGACACCCTGTTGTAGTTGTATATCATTGTATTTTGTTAACTTTTTTGGGAGTTCCATAAGAAGTTATTGCCAGTTAATGTGGATGAATGAAAATGTTGCTGGATTATTTGTGCTACTTCAAATTTTCTGGTGAACCTGCTTTAGTTGAACAATGATAATAATTGTGCTTTAAGGTCCAGAACATTCTCACACCAGCACTGCATTTGTGACCTTAAATAAATGTGCTTAATTAAGACCTACACTTAAAAAAGAGAGTGAATAGACCAAAGAGTGTCAATGCTGGCTCCGGCATCATCCAGATTAAAAAAAAAAAAAAGTCCACATAGAATGTTGGGGAACCAGGACAGTTTGATGGCAAGTGGACTGCTGGAACCAATCACAGACAGAGAAGAGATGTTAACATGGATTTGATGGAATGCTACTAAAACAGCAAACCTAATGAGAGAAGCTACATGAATTGAATCAAGGAATTATAGCTAAGAAAGAGGCTTTCATCCACAATCGTTGGGGGGGGGACTAGTCACTCAATGCTCAACCATCATCAAAAGAAGGCTCCTATTATGATATAAGATGCTGATATCAAGGCTTAAATCCCATCCAGCCTCATTCAGAACCCAACTGAGCAGAATCCAGAGGAGGCTTGATGATGGAATGGTGGCCACACTGCAAGATAGCTACCTTGCCTGGCTCAGCTGCAGACATAAGAAAGAAGATCATTGCAACAACCTGCCATATGTCGTAGCAGCAGTAATGCTACAAATACTAGGCTACAAAACCCAAGAAGCCATCAATCCTGAATATCGTGGAACCTAAGATTGGAACTCAAGTTAGACAGCCGTGAAGGAAGTAAGTTGCATCCCCCAGTTTGTGGTGGCTATGTTGGCTATGAAGATGTCAGGACTTTTATCCATACTTGCGGTAAGTACTACAGTCATTTAAGAATTATGATGATGATGAGTATATTCTCTTTCCCTCTCTCTTTCTGTTTCTCTCTATCCAGTTCAGGCTTGGATTGGTGAAACTGCAACAGATACCTGAACCTGTGGAGGTCATCAAGGATCTTATTAGCCATGGCCTGGAGAGGAGTGCTAAGCTGCAGGCTTCTAACAAAAAACTCAAAGAGGAGAACCAGGTGCTGAAACAGGAACAGGATCACATAACTTCTGAGTAGGTGCTTTTTTTGGCCTTTATCAGGGAAGGTGAAACTATCAAAACCTTCTTTTTCATGCCATTCTACTTTGCTCTGTGGTTATTGATTTGAACTTTATACAATGCCTTACATTACAATTTAGAAACTCCTTGACAGTTATAGCTGATGTCAGAATTATTGGCACCCATCATGAAAATGAGATAAACATTAATATATAAGATAAACCACACATGCAGTGAGTGATGTTTTGGGGATGAATAAAACAGTTTTGTCATTGAAACCACAGGCTTCAAAAATGTTGGCAATTCCATGATTAATATTTTGTGAAACCTCCCCTGGAAAAAATAACAGCAGTGTTACAGAATACTTGTGGAAGCATCTTGGACCACTCCTTCATGTAGAACATTCCAGTTTCAGTGATCTTGGGTTTGCGCATGTGGACTGCCCACTTCAATCTGCATGGCAAGTTTTCAGTTGGGTTCAAATCTAGAGACCGATATGCCCACTGCAAAACTTTGATGTTGTGTTTTTGCAACTATGTCTGTGTTGGCTTTGATGTGTGTTTGAGGTTGAAAGATCCATGACTAAGTTTCGACCTTTTGGCAGAGGCAGCTAGGTTTTATGCTAAACTTTCTTGGTATGTAGTGGAATTAATTCTGCCACTGATCTGCACAGCAGCCCCTGAACAGCAAAGGGCAGCAGAGCAGCCCCAAAGTATCAATAATCCACCACAATATTTCTCAATGGGTATCAGGTGCTTTTCTTAGTATGCAGTCACCTTTTCTGCCAAACATGATGATGCTGTGCATGACCAAAAAATTACATTTTTGTCTCATCTGACCACAACACATGATTGCATTTGTAGTTCTAATGATACTTGGCAAACTTCAGGCACTACATTTTGTGGCTTTTTCTTAGGAAGGGCTTCTTTCGTGGAACTCTTCCGCAGAGCTTCTCGTCTTGGAGGTGGCATCTAACAGTTTATTTAGAAATATTATAACCCCAAGATTCAACCAAAATATGCAGTTCACAAACTGTGATCTTTGGGTTTTTCTTTGATTCACTTACCATCTTTCTCTGTGTGTGGGGCCAGTATGCTCATTCATCCTTTTCCCAGACAAATTTTCAAAAGTGTCATTCCTTTGAAATTTCTTTTTTTTTATTGCCCTGATTGTGATTAACGGTGTTTTCAACAGCCTATGAATAGTTTTATAACCATGGCATAATTTGTACAGGTCAACAAACTTTGGTCTCATCAAAGTTGAAAGCTCTTTTGATTTTATCCATGTTGATGGATGACAGAAGGATTGTACATGTGTGCAACCTCATATTTATACCCCAGGGAAGCAGGAAATGGTCACAGACAACAAAGGAGTTCCTGGATAAGAGGAGCAACAAAGAGAAACATTTTTTTTTTTCCCCACTAAGGATGCAAATGTATTTGGTTTATTTAAGGAAGTGGGCTAATCTCTGTCTTTACGGTTGCAAATAATTGTCCCAAGTATTCATATGACATAATCACCAGCAGCAACCATCATAAGAAATAAAGTCAGAAATTTTTGAGAGATTGACAGCAATAATGGTGTGACTTGAGGTTAGGGGTTTATGATTTTACTCCTTTTTCTATATCTGGAAAGCTCAGTCTCTTCTTTGTTTGTTCTTGCATGGCTTTGTTTTTCAAGCCGTAGATCTGAAGTTTGGCACAGAGGTACTTCTCATCTCAAGTGAGATATTTGTGTGGTCGAGTTCATTAAACTTCAAAAAGGTTGCTTACTATTTTGAAACTTTTAAATTTGGTCTCTGACAAGGCTTGGAGAAGCAAGAATAGTGACGTCATATGCAAGAGTAAAGACGCTAACAGATTTTTTCACTCCACGCACTTGCACACATACTCACACGTGTACTTTCTCACATACATACAAGGATAGCCTCCTAACATGTTTTTCAACCACCCACTGCTCAGTCTCTGTGGAGTTTGTATGTACTCCCTGAGTGTGTGTGGGTTTTCTTCAGCTGCCCTGGTTCCCTCCCACAGTCCAAAGACACGTGTTTCAGGTCAATTGATAATGCTAATTTGCTTACATTTTGTCACTGTGTGTGCCTGTGTGGCTTCCTTGTGATGGTCTGACCTATCCAGGTCGTATTCTTCCTAGCCAGCGCCCAGTGATTCTAGGAAAAGCTCTGAACACTGCAAATCTGAAAAGGATGTGAGCTGGTGGGCAGTGGTTCTGAGACAGGGAGTGGGTACAACCACAGAGCTCACCACTCCCTGTCTCTGTCAAGTCAAAATAATGATGACTACGATGTACTACTTAAGGCCTGATTAGTACAGACATATGAGTAGCTGGTTTTATAGACTCAAGGATGAGCACGGTATTGGAGTATGAGGACTTCCTATACTTGAGTAGTGGCTGTTCTTTTGGGCTAACAGTGGCTGTTTTCTGTGCTGGTTTTCTGTGTGTGGTTTTAGTTGCCAATTTCATTGTACCTTAAATGGGCTGCGTCCCAACTTCATTTTAGGTGTTTTTGTCTGGGAAACCTTCTGCCCATGTGGCTACCCCTCGATAATCTGCCATAATACGAATACATTTGCATTTTTAAATGAAGAAATGCATATATCAAGAGAATGGAGGTACTAAAAAGTAATTTACAGAGTGGAGTACTGCTCTTTCATATTGTTGGTATTTTTATGTCTGCAAAAATTTTCTTTTGAATCCCTGAAATGTTGACAACACTTTTATGTTTTAGACTGGAGAGATACGTCCAGGGGAAGAAGCTTCTGGAGAGAGACCTCTATACCCGCTTTGTCCTGGTTCTGAATGCGAAGAAGGCAAAGATCAGGAGCCAGCAGGAGGAAATAAAGCAGTTGCAGGAGAAGTTAGGGAAGTTAAGGTATCCCATTTAAACCTGTTTGCCCCCAAAAAGATTTTCACATAATCTCAGTGCTAATGATGTCAAAACAAATAAGATTTTTTCTTTAGTTGAATTATATGGTGTTTGTTTTTTCTGTGTTATTTAGTAACCTAGTGATGATACATCCTGAAGAAAATGAATGAACCAGTCCATGTGGTTTGTGGTCATGAGGACTTTGTTTCCTTCATGACAACATTTTCACTTTATATCTAGATGTGCAGTGTTTTAGACAGAGGGCATGGATAGCAACAATGTAGGTTGGTCTGGGAGAGCTGGAAGAGCCTTTGCCTTTTTTTTTTTATAGCTAGAGTTCATCCCTATAGAGTTTCAACACTGGCTTTTATGAGTAGTCATCCCTGAGATACACCTATTTGAATTACAAGAATACAAGAGCTCGAGCAGTTTTATTTAATACTGTATTTCAAATTACGAGGCATTTCTTTGTTTTTACAAGGCCTGAATTTGGATTTCATATGCCTCCTGACAGTTAAGCAGCTGCAAGACATTTGTATATATTTATTTAGGAGATGCTTTTCCCCAAAATGACATATAGTGATTAACCAGTATTTAGCTGACACTTATTCAAGGTGTCTTACATACTAAATATACTGCACAAAACATCCTAAAGTCATTCAAACCTTTATACAGCAGCACACACACATACACATGGTGCGGGCAATTTAGAGTCACCAGTACATCTGAAACATGTGTCTTTGCACTGTAGCAACTTTGCTACAGGTACAGTATATAATACCTATGAAAAAAACCTAATATGTCGGTAGGCAGCAATACAGTATTAAACAGTAATTTATTAAAGGAAACTTTTATTTTGTTATGTTTAGCAAATGTTAACTATTTAAATATTTGTGTGGCATTATTAGCCGATATTTTTGCATAAATGAATATTACTTTTGGGACTCGGGAATGCATAACCACTTTCACCATTGAAACTAATGGTAATTTTGCAAGTTTGCATTACAAAGGGTTTTTATGGAACACATTACCTTTGTAAGGTGGGCAAAGATTATGTACTTTTTACAATGCCCCAAAAAATAGGAATTTCTTCTCTAATAAACTATCACAGTCATGTTTGCCAGTGACTTCTCTTGCCTACTTTTTATGAAAAAGTAAAACATTGTATCCTGAAACTTTAAGTTTCAGTGTTGGCACTGTTCTTGTCTCCTTAATATACTGAACTGGCAAAGAAAAGTCCAAGGCTGCCTAAAAAGAGGTATTAAAATGTAAGATTTGTTATTTATTGAATGAAAATGTACCCTAAATATCTATAGCAATTAAAACAAGCTACAGAAGTAATGCATTAATCAGTTTTTTTTTTGCAAACACAATCTGGCTGGGTAAGTAAATAGTAATAATTTTAAAAATAATAAATCCAGTACCTAATAGTAGTAATAATAAATGTGATTACTGGTGAAAACAATTTTCTCTCTGGTTGTGCTGGAGGGAGGCAACACTGGGGAAGAAAAAGGCACCTCATCAGAGTGCAGGGTCAGCCAAGCTCTCGCCCCCTGTAGAGGACACCTACAGTGCCAGCACAGATGAGGAATGGGAAGAAAGCCCACTCCAGTCTCTGGCTCCAGAGCAGCCCATTTATGGTAAGATAAGAGTTCTTTGTCTCCCATCCCCCCTCCCCCTGGTATAATCACCCACAGATGTAAATACCAATAAAAAAACAAATCTATATCTACATGTAAGGGGGGCACACCACAAGAGAGCTAAACTTGCATTAATCATTTCCTTCTGAGCCTCCCTCTTGTTGCTTGACCAAATTACAAACAGCAGTTTATTCCGGGTGCTCTAAAGACATGATTTAGCCTGTTACTTCACGTCCCTTTGAATTGAGAAATTCAATTCCTTACTGCTGTTCGGATTCTTAATTGAGTTTACAATTAGCATTGCGGGGGTAACTGCTGTATGTCAGTGGTAAGGTTTTTTTAATTAAAGAATCTTGTTGAAGAGTTAATATAAGGCTCATTCAGAACTAGATTTTTATTGGAACCCTACAATAATGGGCTATTGTGTCTTACATGAATAACTTTAAAGGTTACAGAGAATTTCCCAGGGTTAAACCTCATACTGGGGTCAGGATTTCACTGCTAGTTTTCATGGAATTATTGACCAGACAATTAATTGAAATTAGGTACCACAGAAAAAGCCTCCATTTTTAAACTGTGCATCTCTTCCTTGATTAATAGAGTAGAACCTGCTGGAACTGCTATATTACAATTAGGGGAAATTGGGCACCACTGTTGTGTTTTGTACTATGGTGAGAATGAGATGATCACATCTGTTTCTACTACTCCAGATATTCAAAGATAATTCATGTCATTATTTAGAACCTCATGGCTAAGCTGACAAAAAGTAATTTGCAATGAACAAAAGAAATTTGCAACCAACTGACATGTAACATACTGTACAATCATCTTGATTTATATGCATAATTGCTGCCTGAAAAGGCCACATTTTGTGAAAATGTGAATAAATACTGCTCTTTCCATTTTCATATGGGGAAAATTATTATGCTTTTCAGCCAAACCCCAAACAATTTTCCCAAATTTCACTAGAACACAAAAAAACTCATATAAAAAAACAACACTTTGTGCCCACTGTAGTGTTTAAAAAGGATTTGCCACCATGATGTANCCCCAATTTCACAAAAAAACTCATATAAAAAAACAACACTTTGTGCCCACTGTAGTGTTTAAAAAGGATTTGCCACCATGATGTAATTGAAACAAATAAAACACTGTTTTATTAACAACCAGGCGTACATACAGGTTTCTTGCACAAAGTCCCTAGAACTCTATTCTCACGGTCAGTGATAACTTGTGTCCTTACTGTATTTACCTATGGAGAACAGCACTAAATATTAGCATATTCACCTATGCAGAATAGCACTAAAATGTAACTAGCCACTGATGTAGGATCGCACTAAATATTACCATACTGACCTATGTAGAACAGCACAGAATTTAACCCTATTTAGCTGTGTAGATAATTTTTTGAAATTATCTATTTCGTTATTAAATTATCAAAGAAGTATATATGTTTTTGGCTGGAGCATGTTGTGTCAAGCAGATTGATAGTTAATTTGAGACCTGATATCAATTTGCATTCTATCAAAAATATATTATGCAAGTATTTGCTGATTGGGCATGACTGTGTATGTATGCATTGCAACACTTAGAGCTCAGATAGGAAGTTAAATGGATTTGGAGAAGATGGTGAGTTGAATCAAATTTTCCACTGTCCAGCTGGTACAAAAACCTCTTGAACTTTTACTAGTAGTACTAGAGCACTTTTTTAGGGCTGCTCATGTCATGTCAATTTTATTCTGTTGTGATTCTTTTTAGTTTGGTTTATGCAGCAATTAAGGGAAAAATCCTTAATCTTTTTTAAAAAAACTTAAACGCAAGTTGATCTTGGTATCTCTTTCACACTTACCTTCCGACCCCCCCCCCCCCCCNCTTGCTTTTATGTATTTGTCCCACTCCTCTCCTAGTGCTTTCAGGACTGACCTGAAGCTTCCCTACACCCCCCCCCCCCCCCCCCCCCAAAAAAAATGAACAGCAACAAATAGTTTTCAAGTTTGACTGAACAACAATTTTCCTTATGTTTTGTATTTTCACACCTTTACTATTTTCTTAGCTTTGACATATCAAAGTAATGCTGTCCCAAAAGTCTTATTGTAGTCTTATGGTATTTATATGTGTAAAATGTTCTGAAATCACAGGCCTAAATGACTGAGAAAGTTTAGATTTTTAAAGAGCCATCATAAATCTAAAAGCATTTTATGCTTGATATAAAAAATAAAGGGTCATTTGAAATGGACACAAAAATGACTCAAACAATGGTGTAGTGTACTAACTGACAGTTGATTTAAGAATGAACAGTTGAGCCTGAATTCTGAGTGTTTGGTTACATCTTGTTATCTATCAATGTGCAACCCTAATCACTATATGCTAACCTTTTTTCCATAAATATGTTTTTAATACATTTCTTGGATATCCTACAACTCATTCTACAAGTATAACTGGGTCACAGAATGAAGGGATTTCCTTAGTTGTCCCCCTTTGACGTCATGCCTGGAGGAAACAAGTACAGGGCTATAAAAACTGCAGGAAATTTTTGTGCTACAGTTTCTCCCTCTTCAGTTTTTCACCAAAAAGCTGTGGTTGTTTAACCTTTAGCTGTGTATCACTTTTATTTTTCTGCATGTCTTATGAAATCCAAATTTTTACTCTTACACAAAGCTCTCAGATGTTTAGCATAGTATTAAAGTCTGCCTCTGATGGACTGGCCTCCTATCCAGTGGTAGATTCATGTCCTAATGCTAATCCTGGTTAAGAGTGGTTAATGATAATGAATGGATAGACTAAAACATATTTAGATGAAAACTTTTTTTTATACCTTTCAAAGCAGTAAGAAAATGTGTCAGAGAGATCCATAGTCTGTCCCTGAAATGTAGGGTATGATACATAGTGTAGAATGGACAGAAGCTCATGAACTGTGTGGTTTTATGTACTGGGCTGGTGTCACATGGTTAGCTGATTAGATAATTATGTGAACGAACAGGTATTTTCAATAACGGTGTTCCAAGTAAAGTGGCCTGTGATCATTCATTTGCTTAAATATTTTCGAAATCTCGAAGAATTTGAAGGCACTCGTTTTATCTGCACATCTGCTCGGAGCTGAGGTGTAAATTTGAAACTGTAATGTTTTTCATGTCTGTACTTATCCTGTTGTCTATCTACTACTTGCAGAATAAGGCTGCTTGATTATTGTGTATAATTTAATGATAATCGATATATTTAATGAATATGTGCGTTTCAGACAGACAGCGATCACAGGACTTCTAGAATCATCAAAGAGACTCTTGTCGCAACTGTTTACAATCAGAAATAGTAGGTAGCAACTTGGAAGCTGGTCTTATGTAAGGTGTTGCCCTTAATAGGGAGGATAAGTGGAATTGCCCAAGAGGCACTCTTTTGCAGTCCAGTGTTCTAAATGTACTGCTGACTAAATAGCGGTTTTAAAAGCAGCATGGTGATGCAGTGAGAAGCATTGTTGCCCGACAGTGCCTGGGCTCTTTGGAGCGCAAGTTCAAATCCAGCTCAGAGTGGTCTTCGCAAATTCTTCTGGTGTCTACATGAGTTTCCTCCAGCTACTCTCGTTTCCTCCCGAAATCCAAAGACACGTGTTTCAGGTTAATTGTTACTGTAAATTACCCTTAATGTGTGCCTGTGTGCATGTATGGCTACACTGTGTTGGACTTTCATCCTGTCCAGGGTGTTACTTTCCTAGCCTACTGCCCAGTGATTCACAGATAAGCTCTGGACTGCTGCAACCCCGGTAAGACCTAATATATAAAGCTTTTTACAGCCACTAATGTGGCTGATACGATCTCAGTGGGGGGTCCCTGTACTGCACACAGCTGTATTGTTTCAGGAACAGAAGTGAATATAGCTCTTTGCTTGTCTTACCATGTACATTTTTACAGTTGCAGAAGCACCTGGCCAAAGTTCCATTAATGACAGCCTGAGTGATATCACTGACGTAGCTCCTTGCCGTCGACGTCGACACAGGCACCTACAAGGCCCTTCTGGTGGAGTCAAAGTCTATCAAGAAGTTCAAAAGAAAAGGTACAGTAGAAATAATAACATCGTTTTTAAACCACAGTTTTTTGACATCTGTTTAGTTTGCTACTTTTCAGCTTTAATGTAACCTAAAAGACTCTTACACGCCTGACAGACACTGGATGGATGTGTGGTTTTTCAGTTATTTGAACAATTCTTATGTATGCTGGTTTGTTTATTTTTCCAACAGCTCCCAGTTTTCCTTGTAAATTTATTTCTTTGTGCATTAAAACATTTAATACCTTTGGATTTATTTTCTTTTGGAGGTAAAATATACCTTAAGTTTGCTAAATTTGACACCTTTTTCCTTAAAGAAAATGGGATCATCTGTCAAACCAGTATGGTGCAAAGACAAGAAGAAAACCTAGACTCTTAGAATTAAAAACATGTGCTTGGTTTTTATACAAGTGTAAGATAAAACATTTAAGAAATGATGTAATCATTAATCAACATTGGTTTTCAGCTCACAGGCTACTGCTGAGATACCAGAGCGCTTACAGTCCAGTAGTCAAAACGAAAGAATTTTAGATCTGTGGGGCTCTGTTACTTAATTAATAGCAATTCATGATAAACGCCACCGTTAATAAAATACAAGGTCATAATCAAAAGGATTTAGTTGTATGGCTATAAAATCCTCTGTTATGATTTAATAGTAAAAAAAAAAAATTTTTTTTCTTCCTTATATGTGAAGTTGTAAAGTCATGCAATGTATTCTACACTACCCTTAACATATCTTCTGTGAAGTTTGTTTATATGTTTTTTTTTGTGTGTGTTTCTTTATGGTTTTGCTATTGAACTTTTAATGAATTTGACCTAGAGCATATACAGTATGCAGTAGGCATGCAAGAAATATGTCTCTTAATTCATATATTATTGTTCTTTGCTGGAATATCCCATAGTCGGTGTGCAGAGTCTTTTTGTTACTGTACTATATATGGCACAGGCAGGCTGCAAGGTCTGAGGAGGTCGGTGCAGTTTTTTGTCATCTGAGGAAAATGCGATCTACTGAATCTATGAAGCATCTGGTAGGCTTAGTCAGGTTCCATAGTGCTGCCAGCACCCACAATTTTTGCTTGTGTTGCTTAATCAAGTGTGATTGTCTCTCTCATGAGCTTTTTGATAGACATCTTTATACCCTTTGTTGAACATTTCATAACACTGAACTTCTCTTTCTCTTTTAATCATTTGTACTTTTTCTGTTAGAATTGTATTCTCTTCCATACTGAAGTTTAACAAGACCTCCTTTTTTCATGGACGTCATGGAGTAATTCAGCTGTTTGGTAATATCCAGCACTCTTCCCACAAATGGAAACCAAAACCGACATGTATTGAAATCCTTGGAAGCCTTAAAACTTTTTTCCTTTTTCTTCATAGAAAAACCATGTCACCCTGTGCCCTCAAAGAGCTTTTTATTGTGCTATATAATATTTTCAAAAATTTGAAGTTTCTGTAGAACAGTAAATGTGGAATTTCACACAAATGTATACATGAATGTGTGTAAATATATTTCTGACTTAAGCAAACATATTAATGTTATTTTTCACTTTCAGATTGTTGCCTTTTCCTTAAGACTCCAAAGGGCATCAATTTACTTTACCCAGTTGGGAAGATGGTGTCCAGACCCATTTGGTGTACTCACTAGTCACAAAAGTTTAAATCAGTCATAATTTTGCATTAGTACAAAGTGAAAAATATAGCTTTATCATAAGTAGAAGCAAAAAATGGTTTGAAAGACACTAATCACAAAGTGCCAAATGTGTTTTATTCTTCAACCCACACATCTTCATTGTTGCCTAGAGACAGACTTTTCAATGGATTTTGAGAAGTAACTTGGATACCTTTCTCATGATTTGGGCCAAAAGGATGGAAGCAATTGTAGAATGTTAACTTTGGTCTCATCAGCACTGCCAAGAACCAGCTTAAATTTTTTGTGTACCACTCCCCGCATCATATGCTATATTTGGCAAAAACAGGAGTTAAAGGCCCACCTCCATTGGGCCTAATTATTCTAGAAGCTACACAATTCAAAATTGCTTGCTCTTTTAGCTCTTTAGAAGTTTTATCAGTTTACTTCTTTCTTTGCTCTTTAGATCTGCTGCTGCATCTTGACTTAGCTACCCGTTGGCTGTCGCCAAATGAGTGTCATGTAGAATTATAAAATATCCAGTGAGACTGATTTTGAAAAGTGTAATTTGAAGACCACTCTGAACCAATTAGTCGAATAGCATCAATGAGTCCTACCAGTGTTTTTAATAGTTAATAAATTGAATGTAAATCTATACAAAACAAATAACTACAATAATTCCTCACTATTCAAATATCATTTGTCTCTAAAAACATGTCAGATACTGTATTTGTTTGGATACCGAGTAAAAACACATATCGGATAGTTTACCTTCCAGAAAACACTATATAGCTATCAACCCATGACTTCAGCATGATAAAACCCTAAATGCCAGTTACCCAATTAGAAAACACTTAATGTTGTGACTAATTTGCATGTTCACACTGTGTGATACAGTATATACAGTACAGGACATTTCACATTAGTGCCCCCGCTTGTCACAACTTTATGTGTGGTAGATGAGAGGGTGCATGCGCAGGGTTCACATCAGAAGTTCAGTGTTATGAGATGCTGAACAAAGGTCATAAAGATGTCTGCCAAGGTAACTTGCCACATCAGCCTTTGTTTCGCACAACAGCCGGCATTTAAATCAATAGGTTTAAAATAGGTTTTAAAAATTAAATATTGAAATTAAATATTTTAAAAAATTACTGTACTGCACGATATTTGTAGGCTTTTGCATTTTAGATTGTTATTAATATTTTGATTTTTTTAATTATGCATAAGCTTCAGATAAAAATTTGTTGTAGCAAAAGTTTCCAATCAGATACTAATATATAGAGATTAATTTTTAAAAGCTGTTATAGTGAAAATTCAAATAGAGTTTGAATACTGAGGGATTGCTGTGTTTTTATCTAGTATAGTGATACGCTATGTGAGTTTACAATTTAAGACAATTTAAAAATTAGGTTTTGGTGGTACACATTGCTTTTGGTGTTAGTGTATGTGAGTCTGTACTGGGTGGAGCTGGATTTAAACAAATAAGTGATTAGTTGATATTATGTCAAGGAATTGTTTATTCTGCAGCTCTGCTGTGGTCCCCCTTTAAGCAAAGCCTCAGTTTATGTCCATTTCCATTTGCAAGGCTTTATATAAGCCTCTACTGAAATAGAAAATCTTTTTTGGCTCTTTATACCAGAGCCATAGTTAATCTGGTATCACACAAGCCTGAAGCAGAAATTGGTTTAAAGTCATCCATAACAGACAGAAAATATCTTAAATTCAAATGGACTTAAATGTAATAGGCATTGTTAGCTTAGTGATTTTTATTCAAGAGTGATTTAAAAGAGAGCACACAGTCACAAATTGATCACAAACCAAATAAGTTTAGATTACGTAACTATTGGCTGGAAAGTTTTATAGCTGCCTTTTTATAAGGAAGCCAGTGATGTAACATTTATTAGGTGAAATACTTAGCAATTTGTGTATTTTTTTTTTTTTCTTCTGACTAGGAAGACCTGTAACCTGCACCTTTAAAGGGTGGCCTATTGCTGACATAACCACATGCACTTTCTAGCTGAGTTGACGTAATGTTTAGAATAAATGAATGACCTGATCTGTACTGGAAGAGTTAATCTTGGATCTGCTCTGACACAGTGGGAATTGTTGAAGCTATGTATAGTTCCACTCTTTTACTATTCAGACATTGCATAACATTATATTTATTTATTAGGAAGCACTTTTCTGCTGAGTAACATACAACTGACAGAACAATCAAAAGTACATTTAAAAACTGGCCAACAGCTTTAAATGCCGGCATGCAATTGTAGAAATTAGTCTGTCTTACACTACTGTTTAGCACATTTCACAAGAAACTCCTACTGAATTGAGCCTGATAAGAAATTCAAAGGTGATTGTGATCCAAATTTGTGGAGGTGTTAGCAGATCAGGAAAGAAATGGGTATGGAAGTGTTTTGAGTCACCTGAATGCTGAAACAGACGTACATTTCATTTTAGACCTTTTGTTATTGGGTACAAACAGAAATCGAGGTCTGTAGTGCTCTTGGTTGATACATGTAGAAAACCAGTGGATGGAGATGAGGAGGGGAGACACATTGGAATGCACTGCCAGGTGAAACATACCTCATGCCACAGCATTCTGCTAGCTTGAAGAAAAAGGCTAGAAGACCCTACTGGAGGGAGTCAGGATATCACTGTAACTTGGATCATGAGGTTCACATGTGCTATGAGGTATGGATGGGTTGTGCTAATTTGTAGTATGGCAGTGCTGGCAGTATCTCTGAGATCAGGTTATGAATTCAATGTGCTGAAAGAAGCAGACATCTGAATCAGTTGTTATTCCCAGGGTCTTAACCAAAGCAGTAGAGGAATTAAGCATATAGATTTTCTTGTTTGATGCATAGCTCCTTACAGTTAGATTGACCTACTGGGAAATAAAGGCTCTTGGCCTTGCAGTAACTGAGTGCCCTCTGCCAGTTTACTAGCATACAATGGCTAGAAATACCATCAGGACCTGCTTCCCATGTGTTAATTCTCTCCAGAGTTCTACTCACATCAACTAAGGACACAGACAGTGCCTGGTTGCCATATGGTGGCACTACAGTACTTTCATTGCAAAGGTATAGATGAGGATCTGAAACTGGGTGTGGACGTCAGCTTATTGGGCAGGGACATATTTTCATCATCATCACTGTTTTTCTTTCCCTTGTAGTCAGTAATAGTCTGTATGCCCTGTGATCTTCCTTGCATGGTTGTCCTCTTAGTGCTGCCAGATACTCTGGGCTTAGACTGCCTTGACTTTCCTGATGTTACTGTTGAGACTGGCTTTAGCTGCTTCAAGTGTTGCACTGTCACTAGACAGTACAAGAAAAATGAATAGTTGCTGCACTATTGTTGGAACCCGAGAGGCAGCTGCATGCTAGTGTGCAGCCATCTTAGTTCTGTACAAATAAAATAAAATAACCAGATTTTAATCCTTTGTTTTTTTTCTTTTTGCATAGTAAATGGAAGATCAACCGAAAAAATATTGTTTTTCATTGACCTTGCAATTACACAGTTGAATTTTTTGGATTTATAGCACCTAGGCTGTTTTTCCCTGGGATCAAATCTGGCTAAGTCTGTGTTGAGTCTGCATGTTCTCTCCATGTCTGCATGGGTTACCTCCAACTGCTCAGGTTTCCTCTCACAGTCCAGAGAGGTGTTTCAGGTAAATTGGTCAATCTAAATTGCCCCATAGTACTGTGTGTGTGGGTGTTGCCACCCTGCAATGGACTGGCATACCATCCAGAGTGTTGTTTCATAACTTAGTGCCCAGTGATTCCAGGATAAGCTCTGGACTGCTGCAATCCTCACCAGGATACATCAGTTAAGGATCATGATAGATGGATGGATGGATGGATGGATGGATAATGCATTCTTGTTTATTTTTTGTGTTCTTCCAAATATATTTAAGAGCTCAAACAGCTAAATCACCAGTACTAGCAGGATGCATAAATCCTCGCTGTTCAACCGAATTTATAATATGTTCCTTGTAATGACGTCAAAGACACGTGTAGAATGATGACTGTTTTCTTAGTCACTCTTGTAGAAGAAAGTAGCTATGGAAATTCTTGTAATATGAGGTACTTGAGCAACGGCAGGAAATGACTATAAATATGTCTCGCCCAGTCTAGAGTGACACGCTAATTAAAACAAAAAAATCACTTTTGCTCAGTATTCATCATGGCTGTAGTTTTTGCTGGAACCAGACAGCGTTTTCACTTTGAGTGAGAGTTCACTTTGGCTGTGTAATTCTAATGCCTATAAATAGCTTCCAGATGGCAGAAGAATATGATTTTCATAGGTTCAGGCCTTTTTACTGTCCACACATTACATTACAAAACATTATCAAATGTCTTGTATAAGATAACATATGTATCCATAAGTCTGATGATATAGTTATTGTCCTCCCTAAATTGGCCTAATTTCCAACAACATATGGAATTCTCCCAAAACTAACCTCTGTTCCAGCCAAATACAAAATACTCAGCCCCTATACAGAAACGCTGACTAATTCAAAGTGATTGGAAGTCATTATTTAAATCTCTTTTAGGATTCAATGAAATTTAGATTTTTTTTTTTCTTTTAACTTCTGTCTGACATTTCAGCTTCAGTTAACATAAACGTTGGAAGTGCTGCCTTGCACTCAGAGGACTAAGTTTTGAATCCCACTTCTGTTCTAGTATCCTTTAACACTCACCTTAGGTACTCACCCTAAACTATACCTCTAAATAATTTACCCATTTATTTTTAAAGTTTCTTGACATTACAAGCTATAATGAATAAAAAAATCTTTTAGTAGTAAATCTGAGTTTTAAGTGCACATATTACAACTTCTCTGTTGGGCTAAGTGGTTGGTAGTTGGGGAAGAGTTTGAATTAGATTGTATACAGGCTAAGGTATCCTGAAAGTAGATCAAGGGATAAAATGTCCCTTTTTATATTCTTATATAACTGCATGTGAACTTTAAAAGGTGGTGTGAAACACCAGAGTAATTTTTAATGTTTCAGTTAGGTTCATATGTCTGGAAAATGCTGTGTAAAAACCAGATGGGCTTTTATTACCCAGTGTGACACAAAGCTCTTACAGCTATGCTTATTCTTCACATTGAAATGGCCCACAAGGAATGCGTTGGCCCGCCTGAAATGTCTGTGACATATTCAGTAGTGCACCTGAATATGTTCAAGCCAAACTGCAGAGTCATATATGATCGTTTGCAGATTGCAATTCCCTTTCTGGCTTAGGACAAAGGGAAGGGAGGAATCTGTGACAGACATTTCCTGTGATTTTGCACTGATACTTCTCTGGAGTTCCTTAGAATGTTTTCTGCTGGTAATGATAGAGGGGGGGCGTACAGAATAAAGTCCTTGCTGTTGTACAGAGGCAGTTTTATTTCTTCTGATACACAAATCACAGTGATGAAACTATCTCACTGCAAAACTGAATTTACAGAAACAGGGACTTCATTTACAAAACGTAAATAGATTACCCTTTTGAACATATACGTTGTTTTTATACATCCAGCGAAGTATTCCGATGCTGCAGTGATTGTCTGGGCATAAAGACATGCACACTCCTGAGAAGTAAAGCAACTAGACCCTTCCACTTCTGTTGTCTCTCTGGAGAGAGGAACATGTGGTTGTACCTTTGGCTTTCACATAGGACATTGAGTCTACTGACTTTTTAAAAACATTGGTTTAAAACATCTATTTTAGTATGCAGGACGTTGATTTTACCTTTTTGAGCACTCAGTTGCTGCTTCATTGCATCTCCTGGCATAGAGTTTGTACAATAAATACGGAGGGCTGATGCAGAACATGTGATTATTCTTTACTGGGAACTTAGTGGAACAAGGTAATGTTATGGAGAAAGAAGCTCAGGAGCACTTGCCTTAATCTAAGATTTTCTGATCCCACAGCCCTCCAGAAAAGAAAATAAAAACCCTCTAAAAACAATCTGAAACCAACAGCAGGTGTGACCTGGGCTTGTGTCCTGAGTTGCTTTCATGCATTGATTAATATTTTCCTATTGTTTACCAGTTTTTATAAAACACAGTTTAGCTCGATTTACAAATAAACAAAATCTCTGGAATTATTTTAGTCTTTCTGTTCTGATTAGGGTACCAAAAAGTCATTCATTAAAGTTAAAACTAGGTTCTAATTTATGCTTGAATTGTTTATCTGCATGTGCAGTCTGGGTTATGTGTCCCCTATTATGTGACCTTGTTTAAGCATTGTTGGCAGAATTTTCTCTAATGAGCAGATCTGGTTTTGTATTTTGGCTTAGAAGCCCCCCTCACATTAGATGTCTCCTGTACATCTAGGAGACTTGTAAAGGAACATTATAGCTACAACATTAACACACAAAATATGTTATATATGCATTTATTCATGTTTAGCAATTATCTCTGTTTAAAATATGCAAACTATTTGAAACTGTTGATACATATCAAATGAACATGTGGTCTGCCTCGATTCACTGGGATTATCTGCTATATTTCTTGTTTATAAGTAGGTTTTTCATCAGCCGAATTGAATAAAACTGGCATCTGAAGCAGTCTAGTTATGACACTTATCTGGGCAATGATACTGGTGAATATTTCAACACATCGTCAATATAGAGATTAATTTAAGATGTTCAAATCATAATTATCTCTATTTATAAAGCTGAATCTCTGTTTTTTACGCACTGCTTTGTTTTTAAAGCTACAGACATTTAGTGCACAGGTGCTTATTTTCTTAGGTTAAGTTTTAAGCAGTAACACACACACACACACACACACACACACACACACACACTCTCAGTCAGTAAGTAAGTAAGTAAAGGGTGTTTTCATGCAGTTTGTGAAGAGTGAGTCAAATGGGCCACTTCATGTGCATACATAGAGTAAAATAGTGGAAACTTCAGTCATATTGTCAGAGACAGCTGGAACCACTGTATCTAAAATGAGTAACCCAGTGCAGTAGAAAGCAGAAAGAAAAATGATGAGAGTGAGAGAGGTAAGGGAGCAAACACAATTAACCCCAGAATCAACTCTACGCACCCAACAACACTCCGCTTCCCCCAGACAACCAGACAGTCGCTACCTTTATTTACAGGTGAGAGGCATTAGATTTCAGTCTTTAGCAGTACTATTATAGTTCAGGAAGGGCGGCATATATTAATAACAGCTTATATCAGTCTGGAATATTATTAACTCCTATCTAACTCCTAACTAGACATCCATGGCTGCACCTGTTCTCCCCAAGACCCACTACTGGTGAATCAGAAAAAAGTAAAACCTCAAATAATAATTAGGAAACCTAGTGAAAGATGATAAGATCCACAACAGGATTCAGACAGGGACGATATAAGACTGCATGTGAAGTGACTATATAAAAATCAAAGGAGGTTTTAGTTCTTCCTATACATTCATGCTCACAATGAACTCTCAGTCTTTCAGACCAGCCAGGAAAGCAGTGGCAGATGTCAAACACACAGATCTTCCCTTCATGAAGGCATCTCAATTAGACTGAAAAAGTGAAAGGGTCACTGTGTGAGAAGAACCACTCTGTGGGAGGTCAGGGAAGGGTATTTAATTGGGTTGAGTTGAACTGAAAACCTGGGTACAATTTCGGTTTTTTAAAAGCTAAGATCTCATCGAACTAGCATTCTTTGTGGATCATTTGAGCTGCCAGATCGGAGTAGATGGTAGTCTTTAAAGGTGATGTCACGTTTATTTGCTGCAGTTTTTTGGATATTGTATTTGTCAAAGAGACTCAAACACCGGACTAGGACGGTCCTCAGAGTGGCAGTAGTTCGATGAGAGTCGGTAAGCAAAATCGATTTCATTAGGAGCAAAATCAGGCCACAATCTGCCCCAGGAGTGTAATTCATCTTTCAGAAACTGTTTCAAAGAAACATTACTTTTGGTGTTCTCCTGCAGACCCACCATTTTCAGATTATTGTAACAATTTTTAAGTTCTAGTTTTTCCAGTTTTGTTGCTGCAGCTCTGCCTTCTGCTGCAGAGTGGCTGTTAAATGTTAAATGTTTTTTCAATTCCAGCAAATCCTGTAGAGATCCTGTATCCAGCCTCTTTGGAACAGGTCAGGATGTGATCTATATGGTTTGTTATATCTGAGGATTTTACTTCCAGAGCCACAAAAGAGGAGGAAGCTTTCTTTAGTTTAGTGGTGACATCTTCCAGCCAGGTTACCAAGGTCTTACTTAGCTTAGCTTCCATACTCTCCATTTGATCGAACATCTACCTCCTGAGGTGCCTTGGAGCGACAAGTGACTTAATGGGTTTCTGGAGCTCCAGTTCCTTTTTTTCTTCTTCAAGAACATCAATGCGTGCATATCAACTTTTTTAGACATGTAGTTTGTTGGTCTTTTCCCTATAGGCTCTTGACCTTTCCCCTTTTTGAGAGCACGTTCATGCAGAAATTGGATAATCCTTGTCCTTAACGTTAGACATTTCAAAATATATCAAATGTGGCAACTCAGGGTTATATAAACAGAGAAAAAAAAATATAAAAGTTGTGAGTCTCTGGTGAGGAGACAAAATTTATGCAGCCTTCTTGGCAAACGGCCACGCCACCTCTGCTGTCTATAGGTTGAACAGTATCAGCAATACTTATGTACCAAATGCAGTTTAATGATTTAAGTGTAATACAGTTTGGTGACATTTATTTTATTACCTATTACCTTTTCACATTCCACTTTCTAACCAAAACAATCCTGAGTAACTCCACAAGTTTCACATAATGCTTGTGTATAATGGCTAAGAACTGCAGCATGGACAAAGAAAAAAAACAGCTTTCCTTTAGAGTATGCTAAAGAAAAATGATGAGAAAGCTTGCTTCCTGTGTGTGTTCTGGCTTGTACAATGTGAAGTTTGTCCTACGCTGAAACCTACTGAAAAACTTAAAAAGGGGCATGTTGTGATCATACTATATAGTTTATTGTTGTTGTGTGTTTTTTTTTTTTTTTTTTTTTTTTTTAAATTCTGAATGCTGCAGCAAAGACTTATTTGAAATGGGTAGCCCATTTGTAAACACTTGTTACTTATTATAATATATAAAACTGAAAGCAAAACATTTTAAAAATAATAGATATCAACACAGTGAATCAGAACATTTAAATGTGCTTCTTATTATTGGACTGCAGGTCACAGTGGAAAGCATTTTGAAAGCTAATGAATGGTATGCTTGTGTCCTGTAAGCTTGTTAATGAACTATATCTACTCCTGTGATGCTCAGGTTGGCTGAAACCCCCATTTGTCTGATGCAAAGGTAAAGGAATAATTTTTGCCTTCATAGTGCAACTACAAATACCTATGAAATATAAAACTGAGCTCATGTTGCACAGGGTTTGTCTTGTATTACCTGTGGACATGGAAGAGATGTGGCTCTGAAAGCTACATTTTAAGTTTTTTGCTATTATCAGACAGACTCAGTAAGACCTCAGGTGTTTAAAATGTTTTCAAACTCAAAAGCAAACTAAATAACTTGAATTCGAAGTTACTGTTGAAGTGAAGGATCCTGCACGCCCAATGGATTAGATGAGATGGTCGTGTGTGAGTCCAGGACCAACTATCCTTGAAAGAAATTCCTCCACTGCTGATTGGTCTGCAACTGCCAACCACTTGGAACTGGCCCCCTGTCAATATCATTAAATTTAAAAAATTGCTCTCCACAGGAGCACCTTGATCCCACTAGTCTGTTTCCATTTTTAATGCTTTGAGGCTCAATGTGTATGTATGGAGATGTGTGTGCACACACAGCCACCTCATGTAGAGGATGCAAGACTGATCACTGCTCCTCCTTCCTGGGCTCTAGTAAATACAGTCTTATAAATACTTTTAATGAGAAAATATGTGAAGATGGCAAAGGGCATAAAAGTGTCTTTGATCATTATGTGAGCACATGCACACAACTGGTCTCACTGTTTCATACACCCAGTCCCTGGGTTCCAGAGGAAGTTAGATCTGTGGTCAGTGCAGGGGCAAGTGGGTTCTTTTAAACCAGAGGTCATTTGTATCCTTTGTATCCTTGTATTTAAACAGCCTATTTTCTCACCTGTACATTTTAAACCTTTTAATGTTTTAAACATTTCATCTCTCTTTTTCTGTGTGTGTGTGTGTGTGTGTGTGTGTGTGTGTGTGTGGAAAAATTATTCCATTTTATTGATAATCTATGCAAAAGAAACGAGTTTGACATTTAAACTTAGCTTTAAATCACTTCTCCTCTACACATGGATTGAATTCACAGTTTAGGAGTTAACCTGGAACCATTTAGTCTCAGGGCCTATGGTCAAATGAGAGTATTGTATTTTTTTTTTCCTTTAGCCAGAAACATGCCCAAAAACCAAATTAAAATAATTGAATTGCTCTAATGTATTTTCATTAAAGTCAAGTATGAACTAAGTTGGCTCTTTCTTCTGGTATGAATGCGGAAGAAAATTGAAACAGTATTTTTTGTATCACTAGCAAATTACAAATAACATCTGGTCAGAAATATTCTACCGTTAGGGTAGGTATGAATAGGGTGACCATATTGGACTAAATCTGCATGTTTCATTTTGTATCCTGATAAGTGCTGAAAGGAAAAATATTCGTTCAGCTCCACTACTTTCCCATAAAATGTTTCTATTTGCTGGAGTTGAATGCATGTTTAAGCTTTTTTCCTTGTTTCTTAATCAAAGCGCTTTGTCCGGAACACAGGTTTCTTCTGAATGCAATATGATACCTGGCACATCTGGGCTTTTACAACTAAACTAGATAATAAATCTATTTTTCCCCAGTATTCTTGTTTTGTTGAGTTACTTTAAATGCTCTTCCTTATCCTGTTTATAAATAACCAGTAATTTACATTTAAGAGATGTTTTACATTTTAAGGTGTTAGCTTAGATTTGGGGAAAGAAGTTTTTAATCTAAACCAAAAAAAGTCACTGCTTAAAATGTAATTATGTTAATATTTACCCTTTTTGACTGCATTGTCTGCTATCTGCAATTGTAAATATTTGTTAAAGAGAATTAACCATAACTTAATAATACTAATCATCATCATCATCATCAACAACCAGTTTCCTTCAGTTGTCTTGTGGGGGCCTGCAGTGATGGCAGGTACAGCAGGCAGGCCCAAACCTTCTTTTTCCTGGCAAGTTCCCAGCTTCTTTTGGGAAATCCTCATTGTGTCCAAGGACAACTAAGAGATGTCTACAGCATGTCCTGGACTGCCTTAGGGTCTCCTCCCAGTGGCAGATGCCTGGCCTAACTCCAGTTAGAGACAACCATAGGGGATTCTTACAACATACCTTAACCACTTGATCCAGATCTCTCCAGGATCTCCAAACTTCTCACTGCCATGTAGAGTGAGATCCTGTCAAGTAACTTCATTTATGTCCTCAGTGTTGTTTTATCAGCCATTAACAAACTCATGATCACTCATGACCTCCACAGATTGGTAATATGCCTGCAAAACTAATGATGCTGCACCAGTCTGACTTTGTCTCCCATGCTCCTCTTCCTCTGTTCATGAACAAGACCCTGAGATAAACTCCAGCCCTTCCATCAGGTATCACTTAGGGACAGTGACCCAGTCTTTTCTGGGAGAGAATCCTGATCTCAGTCACAAGCAGCTGGTTCCAAAAAGACAACAGCATCTGCAAACAACTGGACTAATACTGTACACGAGCACGAAACTGACTGTACCCAAGACCTTGAAATCCAACCTGAAACCAATGCATGCTGTCAAATTTGAAATCTGAACCCAAAATCAGTCACTCTCCTCTGAGCAACACTGGCACACACCAATGCATTGTCACAGACCTGTTTTACAATGCTGTGCTTGAAAGCTGTGCACTTGAATTGATGGACAGAAAACAGATGTACACTAAGAAAAGCTGCTATGCTCTAAATCTGCAATACTTTTGAAAGTGGGGAAAAGCTGATAATCATGGAGCATCAGGAGTGCTGTATGGGGGGTGGGGGGCTAACATAAATAACAATGTGGATAGTGGATGTTGCCTGATGCAGGAGGGCAAGTCAGTTGCTTATGCCTCACAGGTGCTACCTTTTACTCCTTTACACTTCACCGTTCTCATGATTTTGTCAGTTTTGCATTGTCAGTTATGCATGTGTAAGTTTTCCTCCTGGAAATAATAAAGTTTTATCCTGTCCTGTCCTCTCAACAAAAATGAAGTATTCAGTTTATTTGGACCCAAGAGGCAACTCCCTGTCTCAGTGATGAAAGCAGCCTTGATACAAGTCAACAGAATATGACTGGTGGTGTGCCTGAGGACCAGGGGCTGATTTTTATCTATCCATACATCATTTTTCATTATCACTTTTCAGCCTTTGGATTTAGAGTACAATTTACCCAAACATGCATGTTTTTTTAAAATCACTTCAACTTTAAATCTTATGTTTCAGTGATATTGTACCTATATTTATATATATTTATAACTCATTTTGATTATTTTTTGTGTACTTTACATGTGCAGGAAGGAACACACAGAAGATGAAGCCAAGACAGATTCCAAGCTGGAAGAGGTTCCTCAGCCTGCAGCAAAAACCAAAGACCATCTAGAGACAGATAATCTATTTGATCACTTGTAGCATTTCATGTCTGCTGGTCTGGTGTTCATATGTACCTCATGGCTCTTCTGAACTATGATAATTTTCTTTGTGGAAGTGGTTGTTTGGACAAATTAGGAAAAATGTAGATAATGGAAGGGCAAGGTTACCTTTTGCCATTTAGATTTTTGAATTTGATATTTTTTCAATAAATATTTCTTTTTGTGTAGAGTCTAATTTTTAATAACAGTTGATGCTGAGATAACTGGAATACAGGAATCGGCTTGTAATTACATTTTTGTGCATTAAAATAAACAGATATACTGTGGAGTCATTTCCATTTTTATGTCTCTTACAAGATGACTGAAGGGTTCTCAAGATTCAAACTAATTGACTATCAGTTTATTAAACACACTAGTAACATTAAAATAGAATACACTGTTAGCTATGACAGTTTTGGTAGCTTAACATGGATACGACTTTCCTATTAAAGGTAAGGATGTTAATTGGTGTAATTCTGTCACTGTGTTTTACTATCTCATAAGTAAATATTTAACAAATGATGCAAGAACAATAGTGCAAATTATTGTGCATACACCGTGAAACTAATAGGTACAAAAGGATTTGCAAAGTTCTCTATAAACGTTAATCTGTTTGTTTGTCTGTCTGTTCTTTATGCACAGCTTTGTTTTTCAAGCCTTCAAATTTGGCACACAGGTACTTCTCACCCTAACTGAGGTTTTGTGTGTTCAAGTTCATTAAACCCCAAAAAGGCGATACACCCATCTCTAAAACTTAATCTTCAATCTCTGACAAGGCTTAGAAAGGCATGAGTATTGATGTTAATTTAATTCAGTTCAGTTTACTTTTATACAGCGCTCTTTTTAAGGGGCGACAGAACACTGAACAAATGTCCAAGGAATAAACAACGGGAAGACGACGGCCTGTCAGCTGTTAGGTCAAACATCCGATTAGTTGTCTAAATATGTCAGCTGGTAACTGAGAAGAGGAAAACAAAACAAAACAAACAAAAAAAACACCTAACAATAAGGAATGGGGAACCAAGTACCAGTTGCCTCCAACCCCTTCGCATTGTGGCATACAGTCAGTGGCCACTTTATTAGGAAATTGCTAATGGCTACTTCCAGCATGATAATGAATCATGTCACAAAGCACGAGTCAGCTCAAACTGTTTCCGTGAACATGACAATGAGTTCAGTGAACTTAAATGGCCCCCCCAGTCACCAGATCTGAATTCAGTAGAGCACCTTTGAGGTGTGGTAAAGCAGCACATTGGCAGCATGAATGTGCATATAACAAATGTGCAGCAATTACGTGATGCAGTCGTACCAACACGGACTCGAATCGCTAAGGAATGTTTAGTAGCTTGATAAGAATAATTTTCTGTCTGTCATAATACCCTGTTGAATCCATTACACAAAGAATTCAGGCTGTTCTGAGAGCAAAGGGGGGTCCCACCCAGTATTAGAATGGTGTTCCTAATAAAGTGGCCAGCGAGTATTTACAGAAAGGTTCGGTGTATCCATAGAACTATTCTTGAGCAAACTACTCCAGTTCTCTCAGGTTTGTTGGGTACTTCTCCTAGCTCTGACTTCCAACCACAGATCTTCTAGGGGTTTCAGATCAGGACTTGTATCAGGCTACTTCAGTACAGTTCAATGTTTTCTTCTCATCCTTTATTGCGTCCTCTTTGAGGGATGTTTCAGGTCATTGTCCTGCTGGAGGACTCATGACTTGTGACTGAGACACAGATTTCTGACACTGGGCTGTATGTTTCTCTCCAAAATGCCCCGATGGTCTTCTGATTTCATAGTGCCCTGCAGGTTCAAGGTACCCAATGCCAGAGGCAGCAAAGCAAGCGAAAAACATTAGTGAGTCTCTTCCATTTTACAGGAATGGTGTTCTTTTCTGTAGAGTTGATTTCCCAGAAAGCTCTAAGTTTGTTTTATCTGTCCAAAGGACATTCTCCCAGAAGAACTGTAGCCTGTCGACGTGCATTTTGGCAAACCCTAATCGGGCTTTTCTGTGTTTCTGGGTTTTTTTTTTCTGGATCTTCTACCGTGGAGCCCATTTTCATTCAGACAGCGATGGATGGTGCGATTTGAGCTTGAAGGTCAGCTTGGATCTGTTTTTATGTTTTCCTTGGTTCTTTCACCAGCATTCAAACAATCTTTCTCTTAAATCTTTGGTCAATTTTTCTCTTGCAACCACATCCAGGGTTGTTGGCTACAGTCCTGTGGGCTTTAAACTCCTTGATAATATTGGCAGTACCGGCCACTGGAACATCAAGCTCTTGGGAAATGGTTTTGTAGCCTTTATGTTGACCATATTTGGCTATTACCTTCTTTCTAACCTCCTCAGACAATTCTCTGCATTTCCTTCTCTTTTCCGTGTTCAGTGTGATACACACAGTGACACAAAACAGCAGAGTGAAGACTTTTCTCCAGTTGAACTGGTCGAATGAGTGATTGTAAAATTGGAGACACCGGTGGTACTAATTTATGGTGAACAGTCTGCTGGAAGTATCACTACAGTACAACAATTTTGTATAGCCTCAATTTTTGGGCGTGTCTTATATCCAGCTGTTTTTTGCTTCCTACACCTGAACAGAACAGATAGAGGAAGGGGTGAGGGTGGCAGAACTGCTGATGGGTTGGGGTGCTTGACAGGCAAGAAGGACGGGTGATTTGGATGCTTCAGAGATGGAAAAACAGCACGGTGCGCAATACAGTTTGGTGATTATATTATATATCATTACTGTTTCATTTTCCACCTTTACAATCTGTCATTCAGGTAATGCAGGGTGACAGCTAGTAATCCAGTAAGAGGCAAGAAATGTTTATCTGAAGATGGTTCACCTTGTCATCCCTTTGCAGTATTTCCAAAACTCTTCCAGTGTTTTGCACTTGGTGCTAGAATTGTTCAGTTAATTTGAAAAACAACTTGTGTATTTCCTGAAGGGTTATTGCCAGTGTTTCTACAATTATAAATTATATATAATTCCAATTATATAATTGGCTATATAAGCCATTACAGAAATGCACTATGCACTGCTACAAAAATGTGACACGTTATACCAGTTATGCTATTAGCGTCAAGAACCAGCGGTCAGGAATTCAAAATCTTTCATTTTCGGGACATAGGAAGGGTGTGTCCGGATATGGCAAAAGTCTGGGAAATCAAAACCTTCGTTTAAGCATAATATTTTTTTGTTACTGCTGCACTGTATAGTGCTTACAGTAACACCTAAGGTGTCGCCGATAGGGCTGTCGGGGCGCAGCCTTCGCCGCCTTCTTGGAACAAACAGCGGAGAGGACGGCTGTTTATTTTTTTCAAAAAGTATCAAAATTACTTTAAACATTTTATGCATTAATGCAGCTATTTTCTCCAATAAAGCCAAATGTTTGGTTATTTTTTTAAAATCATATATAAAGCATTTGCCTTATACTATGTTTAAAATAGTTTAAAATAAATCAAAATTTGTTTAATTGATGTTTGTCGTATGTATGCAGTCGAAGGCTACGCGTGTCCTGGGCTGACTTTTAATTTTATTGTTCAAACAAATGTAAAAGGGGCTTTTTGATAACTACATTAATTTACCAGACACCAAGGAACATCATGAAACTTGGATTTGTTTTGCATTTTAGCTGCAGAAGCTAATAGTAACAGAACATAAAACCCCACCTTTTACTTTAAGCACAGTATAGAGTTTAGTCACTTTCTGTTTTTGCCAAATTGTAACGTAAGTCCTATAACTTTCGTTTAGTTATTTCCACATTTCATGTGTGTGGCGCGTGGCTGGCTGTGGAGCGGTCTCTCCCCCGTGTGGAAAGCGCCAGGACTGTGACTGCGCTCAGCTCCCGCGATCGAAATGTTTGAGCAGCAGCAGCAGCAGCGCTGGATGATTCTAAATATCCGATTTCATTTCCCAGTGCGGCACTCACTGTACATGCAGTGTAAATCCTGCGATGGAATAAATGATCACTGTTTCAGTGCTTGTTTTCTTTCCGCATTAATTTTGCCCCCGAATTAACTGATTGTAGCCAAAAGAGGAGGGAATGAATTAGTACATAAACGCATTTCGATCAGCGTCGGGGTTTTTGTCGCAGAATGTCCAGGACTCGACCTTCTTTCAGGGGTCTTGCTGTCCGCAGAACTGGGAAGTTGTTCATGTCCAGAAATGACTTTTCGTCATGTCTCTGTAAAACGTAAGAGCAGAAAAAACAGCAACGGGGGGTCCACTTTGCGAAGGGGCGCACGTGCTCCTCCTCCCGCTCTGCCCAATAACAGTGGCTGTAAAGAGAAGTATCTGGACTTGCAGCCGGCTCGGCTGGTCACTTTCTGGCGAGCGTCGCAGGAGCCCGCAGGCGGAGGGGGACTCTGCTCATCTGAAGCAGCGGTGTGGTGCGGCGGTGTGGAGGGAAAAGCTCTTCTTACTCCGCGCGTGGACGAGACGGCACCTGCGGCACGAGGAACCGGACTGGATTTACAGGCACATCCGTTCCATTCAGTTAGTCCAGGATTTACAGACGCGCCTGAGGTACTGCTGCTGTTAGCTTTTAAATACTATTTTCCCCCACTGAGCTGTACTGAAAAACGTCTTCTTATCGTTGCTCAAATGGTTTAAGGTTTAAATAAAAGTCCGCTTATCTACGTGTAAATAAAGTGGACCAAACGTTGTGACTGGTGTCGAACGATGAATGAGGTTTGCTTTACAGTATGGCGTTTTGCCGAAACAAAAGGGAAAACGTGGTCAGTTTTTAAACATTTTTTTTTGCTTTAAAAGAGTTGTGTTTTTGGTCGTTTTCGCACATGGGTAGTGCTCCTAGAAAGCATTCGTGCCTTCAGCTTGACTTCGAGGAATTCTCCTCCTCCGTGTGATTTACAAGACGGAAAACGCGAGTGCTGCCAGGACAAATGCGAGTTTTCACACCCCGTGGAAAAAAAAAAAACCCACAGCCTCATCTTTGCGCTCAAAGCCCTTTATTCGCGAGGCTTTTCAGACTCATTCATTGTAAAATGCAGGCAGCAAACTGCGCTGCATTCCTCGGTCTGCGTGGCAGGTCTCATACATTTGGCAGTGGTGCGAACCAGAGCTGTATCTGTGGATACAAACCCCCCACGCGCTGAGCTGCATTTTAGACAAGATGTGTGTGAAGTGTGACTGTGTACTGAGTAAAACTGTGGCTTCCTCGGCTGAAGTGATCTGATGTCAGGTTCCCTGCTGTTTCTGCACCGGAGAGCTCCGATTATGCTCCAAAAGCTGCAGTGATTTAGTCTGAACCGTCCGTGATGCAGCAGTGGAGACAATGAGATCAGTCATTTCACGGTACTTACACCTATGATATCAAAATAAAGTTGTTTAATGAGGACTTCATGAAGTGTGTTAGAAAATGTAAAACTATCTCACATTTGTCATGTTACTGTTACGTTTCTTCTTTTGTCTGGCAAGCTATATGTATTCTAGGACAAAGATGTTTTCTCACAGGATGCTGGCTGGCCAAAATTGAGAATTTCAAAGGTGGTTCAAAGGTCTGAAGAGCGCGGGAAGAATTGTACAACTTAGCTTTAGCTTTCAGCAGAGATAATACCAAGGCTATTATCCCATGTCAGTGAAACTCGCCATCATTGCCTGATTTCTTAAACAGACCTTACTTTGTTCTCATGCTTGAATTTTTACTTTGCCCTCTGTGATGGTTTTAGTAGTGAATGGGGAGAGTTGCTATGGGATACCATGATTATGTCTAGACCTCTTAGAGTCTGTTGGGGGGTAACAATGCATGAAATTTATTTAGGATGTCAGATGTGTCTTTCTTTCTGCATCATCTGCCATCAGTTTACTGTCATGAGTAATGCTACAGGGGAAAGTCCAGGTGTTGGGAAAAATCTCCAGCAGTGGTGTTCTCAGTTCTATGCGCACAAACATAGCAATGGCTCCCCAAGGTCTCTTCACTCAGATTTCTCTCACTTTTAGAAAATGATTGGAAATAGAATAAAATATTAGTGTCTCTGAAATGTATAATGTAAAGTGGGTCCTGTAAATTAAAAGTGCTCCCTTTTGACCCCCTTTCCAAACGTCTGACTTGTCAGGATGACATCATTTTGACTACATTATTCCACGTACTTTGCTAAAAACTCAGAGTTTTGACAACTCGCTTCATATTTGCAGATGATGATTCTTGCACGTTTAGTTAGCCGCTGTTTCTGTAAACACATGAACGTATTTTGTCAGCTAATTCATATGTGTACTACCCAACAGACTGTTCTATGACTTCCAACTAGATGAACCATTTTGTATGGAATGTGTATTTTACAAAATATAATTTTCATCTGTTCCAGAATGAAGATGATACTGGATATAACGTATCATCTGTGGCTATTCCTTGTATGCAGTTCATTTGCAATGCTTGGTAAGATTTGTTTGTGATGTGGAATTCTTATTACTCAAGAATATTTTGACAGTTGTCCTATGTAGAGGATGTTACATGCTTGTTAGAGATTATAACATATACAACAGAAGACTTTAATGGAGAACCTCTCACAGTTTGTTTTACATTTTTTCTTCTGTGTGACAGTTTTCTGCTGCATCACCATGAGTGCTCTACTTCAGTTAATATTCTTCAAAATAAACTACCTGTCAGCTTGAAGAGATAATATTGTCAAAGCTCATTATAGTTACATTTTAAAGTAATTATATTGATGCGTTTTTGGACCAGCCATTTTTGGACTCCCCCATTACACAAGCATTCACTTTTCTGAACCAAGACCCATTTCCTTATATAAGGACTCCTTCCCAGTTATCCAGACTTTTCAGTGTGTTCGTGCCACAACTCTGGAATCAAATATCTCCCACCATCCAAACGGACAGACTAAAATAATTATCAGATGAGTATAACTAGTTCCAGTGGAACAGCTGGGAGTAAAGGCAGAGAATCCTCGCCGTTTACATCATGTTTTCATTCTTGCAATAGCCTAAAGCAAGGTAGTTATTTTTACTTGTTTCTCTGAAAATGACATTTTATAAATGGATAAACTACAAAACATTCTAAGTTGCCTTGGATAAAAGAAAGAATAGTTTACATTTAAAGTTGAAAGTGTTGACTCATACTGAGTCTGGCAAGGGAAACAGTTTTATGGTAACTGCTTTGTGCCATAAAAAGTTCTGTGTGATCTGGTTTTCAGATTTTCCAACACTTTGCAATTTAGCCAATGTCTTCCCTCCAGCCATCAGAATTCACGCGCATGGTTCACTCTGCTACATTTCCATTTTTGAATTTGACATAACATCTAGTTCATGCATACATTTCTTAAGCAGCCAACCAATAAACTGGTAAAAATTTATCTTTCAGGAGTTTACATTTATCTGTAAAAATTTTCATTAAACTTGCACTCTGTTAGTGCCATTTATAACCCTCTTTATGGAGCATGTGCAGCACCTTATTAAATCTGGCAAGAGGGGAATCTAGTTTGATGGTTATCTTTATAAAACAAAGTATGTTTCATGTTGACAAAGTATGTTTCATGTGACTTGCTCTGAACTGAATTTAGATATTAGTGTAATGTTTTCATTTAATTAACCCTGAAAGACAAAAATAATCAGTTTTTGCCCTCGCTACCATTTCAATTTGGCTTGGTGCAGTACGTCAAAAGATTGAAACTGTTTATGTGTTTTCAATGCTTCCACTGTAAAAAGTGGGATTTTTTTTTTCTCAACATCTGTGAATTTTTTACTTACAGAGACAACATCCCAGATGATCACTGAAAAAAGGTCCCATGTCAGGGGCTTTCTTGCTGGGAAGATTGTCTTACCCTGTTACTTCTCAACCATGACCACTCCCACACCCCCCATGAATGTCAACACTGTCCCAATCCCGCCCTCCACCTCTACCACACCACTAGACCACCTGCGGATCAAGTGGACGAAGATTGACCAGGATACTGAGAGCACTGTGCTGGTCGCCCAGAATGGTGTAATCAAATTTGGGCCAGGTTATATTGGTCGTGTGTCAGTTCCCAGTCAACCAGAAGATGATGGGAATGCCTCCCTGACAATGTCTCAGCTCCGAGCCAGTGATGCTGGCACCTACCGCTGTGAGGTCATGCATGGTATTGAAGACATGCAAGGCACTGTTTCCCTGGATGTTAGGGGTGAGTCTCTTTACTTGGCAGATCTTCTGGGTGCAGCATCTGCTAGGAGGGACTTTAGGTGGCCAAGTCATTCTTATGAAGCCATTCAGTTGAAGCAGCTATGCATTATGCTGTCTTGTTCTTTCAATTCTTTCAGCAAATATGTCACAGTGCCCCCTGCCAATGAAGTAAAATTGCAAATAATGTTAAAATAAAATAAAATTACAGGGTAATAAAGTTGGCCAAAGTAACAGTTACATTTTTCAGCAGGGAAAAGTGTCAGGTTTAAAACCCTGGTTTTTCTGCCATCTTTGGTCCACTTATTTCTCATGTCAGGAATGCTACCTGGAAACTAATGGTGGACTACATGCACCACCGAGAACATTTGAGGTTTCATTTCTGGGAAATACAGCAAAAGAGGAGAAAAACAGACTTTATACATTATGTAAAACCATTGCTGTTTTGAACTGCATCTGGAAAATCATTTCAGGGATAAATTCCCTTGATGGATCTTCATCTCACTGTAGATACATCACCACTGAACTATAACTTACGCTATTAGCAGTTAAATTGTAGAGGCAGCTAAGTATGCTTGGTAAACCAATTTATTCTTAAAGATGACCTCTCACATCCATTTTACTGATTCATCACTATGGAACAAGTGAAGTAGACTTTCTGGTGAAGCACTGCAAAGATTTTTTGACATCTGTCATTTAAAAAAGGTGGGGGGATTTATTTTACTTTATTTTAGTAAAAAAAAATCAAATTTTACATTTTAATGCATTCTATAGACAAACATCATTCTGAAATTTACACTAACCAGCGTAAGAAGCATTAAGCAGAACCAAATTCATTCAATAAAGCATTCTTTTAAAACATTTTAGATATACTTTGCAGTACATATTAATACCCTTTTCAGTATCCAAATCGAAAAGTCCCGGTATAACGAGTGGAATTCAAGCGAAAACAAATCAGAGAAATGTTCAATATTTGTGTGAGTATGAGTGCAAAGCCGGGAAGCAGCACTGCACCCAGCATCTGTGTTCTCAGTCCTTGCCTTGTGTGGCCCGTGTTCAAACGCAGTTCCTGCTCACTTGTTCAGTCAGTAAGTTCCTGAGTAACAGTGGATTACATCAACATCCAATTACAGTGGATATGTTTGGTTTTTTAAAAAATTTTTTATATTATTTTCATTTCTTCATTTTTAAAATAGATTTAACTATTAAATGTTAGTTGCCAGTATTTAACTATTAAGTGTTCCTTAATAAAAAGGAATGAAACATAATGTATGGTAGTAAATAAAAAAGTAACTGCCTACAAGCACAGAAATCCATATTAATGACCTAATTAATGAAATGGTAATTAGGTAATTGGTACTTAAAGTGTTCTTTATCACACCAAAATTAATAATTTTGAAGTGTTATGGGTATTTTGGTGGAATTAATTGGGTTCCTCAGATGAACCCAGAATGAATCATAATTTGCCTCATAAGAAATAACAGAAATAGCTTCCTGATATCCAAGTTTGTGATATTAGAGTGATTTCTAGGAACCAGTTGCATTCAGATACTGGGGTATAGGTGTAATGATGCAATATGGGTTGATAGTTTAAATTATCGTATTTGTCACGGTGTATTTTAAATGTCGAGCGGGAAATGCTTATGAGTCTTAATCTATAACCCTACTGCTACAGCATTACAGTAATAAAGGGATAGTTGGCTGTGATCATGTATAGGTACACTGGTTATTTCAGTCTAACTATTTGTAAATATAGCTGTTATTTTTTAGCTCCAAAATACTAAGACATGTCTACTCTGGTGTAGGTGTTGTGTTTCATTACCGAGCCAACAACAGCCGTTATACTTTGACTTTTGAGGAAGCAGTCAAAGTCTGCAAAACAGTTGGGGCCTCTATTGCCACTGTGGACCAGCTGATATCTGCTTATGAAGATGGCTTTGATCAGTGTGATGCTGGCTGGATTTCAGACCAAACAGTTAGGTGAGTAGTGCTCTAGAAAGAAGTTTGTCCCTTGCTTTTACTATTTACTTTCTCCCACACTTTAGTAGAAGTCTGACCAGTGCACAGAGGAAGCCTGTCTTTGACAGGGCTCACAACCATTTACTGCAGTGCATGTATTATTTAAGTCCTAAGCAAGTTTCATTAGATGCAGCACTTGATTCATAGACAGATGTAGTAACTTGAGTCATAAGCACGTTCATTCTTCATTTTCTTCTATGCAGATACCCAATCACCAAGCCAAGGACAGGCTGTTATGGAGACAAACATGGGAAGCCTGGAGTAAGAAGTTACGGAGTACGAAACCCGCAGGAGACTTATGATGTGTATTGCTATGTGGACAAACTAGAGGGTAAGCATGTTCACGACCAAACCTAATATCACCGAACAATCACCATCACAGAGTAATAAAAGAACTGTATCTGCATTACTGCTGCTGATTATTTTTATGATTTTTTTAAAAACTTTTATGGGTTTCAGCACAAGAGAAAAGTCACATGACAGTTATCCAGGTCTTTTTAGAATTTTTGTTCATGTCTTTGAGATCTAATGTAGTCTAATGAATATTTTTCTTGTCAGCACCATATTTAACACGTACATGACATGTTATAGAGCATGATGTGTACATGATGATACACTTTCTTGTTACTAAACATTTTGACATTAGTCTAAAACAAAACTTCTCTTAAAGATCAGTAGGGATCAGTCCAAGGCTATGTTGCCATTTTCCTTTAGCGTCCACAACTAAAACCTAATTTTATTTCTGTTGCCAGACAAAGAAACATTGTGGATTGAGGTTTACCGATGGAAAAATTTAAGAGGTAACTGTGAATATATAACAATGAAATAATACTGTCTTATTTTGGCCTTAATTGTCTGTAGGTGTAGTTTTCTATGCACCTGTTGTTGGAAAGATGACTTGGGAGGAAGCCAGTGCAACTTGCAAGAAGTACAATGCAACACTTGCATCCCCTGGGCAACTTCATGCTGCCTGGCGGCTGGGTCTTGACCGCTGTGACTACGGTTGGCTGTCAGACGGCAGTGCCCGCTACCCCATCTCTGTTCCCCGCACCCAGTGTGGGGGTGGCCTGCTGGGGGTCCGCACCCTGTACCGGTACAGGAACCAGACTGGTTTCCCAGAGCCCACAGAGAAGTTGGGAGCCTTCTGCTTCAAAGGTAATTCAACACTACAGTCATTATTACTTAGCAGTAGCATGTCTTCCATCCAAAAATATTGCGTCTACAAATTGATGATATTCTAAGATGTGCACTATATATTTCATAATTATAGACTCAGAGAAGTTGTACTATTCTTATAATAAAAATTCCACAAATGCATGACACAAGTAGTTAAAGTCCAAGAACTTGGATAAAGTGCTGTTGTTTGTTTTGGTGAAATGAGAAAACGTCCAGTCTGGGTGATGTGCCTAATTTACATGTAGATGCTAAACTTTAAGACAAAGTGTGCAAGGTCTGAATAAATATAAGCTGTCATCTCAGGTGGAACACATATGCCCTGAAATGGACCCATGCAAAGCAGAAGTGCGCCACACTTGTGCCTTCATGATAGAAAACAAATTTTTACTTAGTGAAAATACTTAGTGATATAACAGTGTGATAATCCAAGAAATGTATTCGTTTTAAATCTGGATCAAGGTCCAACTCAAAATTTCAAAACAGACATTACAGATAATTGCATAATCAAAATATGATAATAGACTAAATTAGATAAACTCGATAGACTAAACTCCCCCAGGTTATATTTAACATACATGTCCATGAGTTGTCTGTGGAAAAATTGCCTCCATTACAGATATTATTTTCTCAGGGAGGTGAAAATGGGAAAAGGGAAAATGATTTATACAAGTGCTCACCATACCCCTTACCTGCTTTAAACATAAGGCATTACAGCTGGGGGAGCTTTCTGAGTCTTATTTTTTCTCACAACCAAACTTCTTAATGCTCATCCTTTACTTGTTAACAAGACATTTACTTTCTGCCAAGCATAAGCCATTCTCCCATAGTTTGTTTCATGTTAATCTGATTTATGAGTCCTACATGGAGGTTTTCCTGACCCCATTATATTTTTGGGGTTTTGGCCAGTTTCCACTCAGTCAGTTTAAGATTAAATTATTGGGAAAGAAAAAATATGTGTCACTAAAACCTTAAAATGCAGTTAACAAGTATCAGTGCATCGAAGTGCGGCTAATTTTCAATTTAGATCTGTTTCTCACAATACCGCAGTAAGTAAATGGTTAAAAGTATCTGTCATAAGGCAGATGTTTAAATGCTCAAGAGGAAAGAGATCATGTCTGTCCAGGATGACATTATTGATTTGTTTCAGCAAGCAGTTACCTCTGAATGGACTTCAAAAAAAATTTTCTGTTTTCATGGCTTGCTGGGAGCAGGAGGGATCTGTCTATTCATTTCCTTGATACCTAATTTAATTTTTTCTTGTTTGATTCTGTTTCTTATATTCTTGACATTCTCCTCTGGAAGTACTTTTGATAATGTAAGTAAATAGATGCAGAATTGGATCCAGTGTTCTGAGATTAAGTCTTAAATTGGGTAATTGTTCTTTCATTTTGGGAATTTTTAACTGTTCCCATCTCCTGATTTTTTTAGTATGCCTTACTCTTATTTTTACTTTATTACAGCCAGGTATAATAAAAGAAGCAGGGAAGGGTTCCTGGTGAGACTTGTGTAATAGGAGGTGGGGTACAGATCGGTATATGAATAATATGTATTAATACTTAATATGTATTAATACTTGATTGTGAATACATTGTTTATAAAACTGCCATTTGTAACATTAAGAAATGGGCTGCAGGAAATGTTGTGGACTGTATGGACGAGGAGTTCTGATGTAATGGGCATGAAAAACATTTAAAAGTATTTCTGTATCGAAACATAATGCTTGGAAATTCTGCTTTGATAATCTGTTGCCAGAAGCTTCCGTGTATAGGTAGTCAATTCAATCAGTAGATAAATATAAATAAAAGCTTGCTGGCACAAAAAAGAAAAATTGTATTGAAAATAGCGTACCATTTGCCTGACCATTTATAATATCATCAAACATCTGTTTTTACAGAATAACCTGATCTTTATGCCCTTTTGAGATCGGCCTTTGCTCTAAGCATTTTCTTTATAAAAATTTGCAGTGTTCATTGCCTTGACTGCAAGCAGTATGTTTTTGGTTGTTTCTGAAATTAAACAAATGGGCAACTGTAGGCTGTAGATATAACAGTGTCCAGTAAAAGGTCATATATAGAGTTTATTTCCGTAAACTTCCATGACTGTCTAATTTGTATAATTTCTCAACAAAACCTTGAATGGCATGCAAGAACAAATGTGCAACAAACTCTGTGTGTGTGTGTGTGTGTGTGTGTGTGTGTGAGTGTGTGTGTGTGTGTGTGTTGAGCTGTTCAGTGAAATTGTTCATTTGTTGGATTCTTTTTTCAGGTACAGAACCTGTAGAAATGACCACTGCATCAGACTTCACCATAAGAACCGGAGAGTCCCAGAGCCTTGATTTTGAATCAATAATTTCTTCAATGTTAAGCCCACTGGCTTCTGTCCCTGTTGGTGATTTGGACACTGTGACAACATCCAAGACTGATGCTTATCCAGATTTGTCAGCAACTGATGAACTGGAGGTGACTGATATTCTCCTGGAGTCATTGCCCATAGACTATGCCAATTTCCCACAAAAGTTACCTGCATTGCCCACCATCAAAAGTAGGCCGCCGCATCTTGACATATCCACAGAGGACAAAAATGACACTGAAACAAGTGGTTCAGTGGTAGAAATAATCAAGCCAACATCAAAAGTAGAATACGAGGGCTCGGCAACGAACGAGTCAGATGTGTCTGAGCCTACTCTTGAATTCAAAATACTCTCCACTGAAGGACTGCCTGTGAAAAGCAGAACAAGTGAAGAACCAGATTTTCATGCATCTGAGGCTGGACCCACTGAGCCCACCTTGAAGATGTCATCTGCAAGTTTCTCTACTGTTTCAAATGTAGAGACTTTAAATGGAAGGATGACAGAGAAAATCTCAGTGGAAGGCACCTCAGTCCCTCTACAAGCCATGTTAACTCCTGCCTCAACTGCATTCCTTTCATCAAAAACTCACTTTCCAAAAAAAATGCTTTTCAAAGACCAAGATTTAAGAACCCCAGCTATTGTCTATAAGGAAGAGCTAGAGGGTTCCGCAGATCATGATATTAGACTTGCTTTACCGACAACAGGTATGGCAACACAACCTGCAGCTTCTTCAAAAGCCTTCAAAACCATTTTAGAGGTTACAGAATTGCCCCTCCTTGAAAGTGATTTGATAGAAAATACTACCAAAGATGCGGTTGTCTTTGCAGAGTCTACAATTTCAACTGAGTCCACTGAAACAGTTTCAAAGGCTATGGACAGGATGACTGAAATCAAAACAGATCACATCAGACTACCGAAAACTTCTTCAGAGGCACCCGATGTTTTGAAGCCTCCAGTCCATGTCATCATTGTCAACGTTAAGGATAAAAACCAATCTGGTAAGTTCAGCTCTTGTTCCTTTTTAATTTGATTTTTCTGCTTGATATTCAAAATAGATGAGAAAACATGAATATGAACAACCTTATTTTTGTGCATGCAAAAACATTGATCATTGTAATAAATTCAGAAATAACAATGTCACTTAAAGAAATTTTTGAAAAATCAAGAATGCCCTCAAACCTGATGAGAGCTTGAACTACAAAAACCACATTTGGAATTTTAACTGTAGTCTGCCAAGCAACAACTCTGGATATTTTAAGGGAAATTGAGCTACTGATTAATTCCAGACATCCTGTACCTGTATTTCTTCTATAGTTTTTTTTTTTTACATATTCACTTCCTCAATACACTTGTTCATATTTTAATAGAAACAGTGTGGAAAATCTGTGCGAAGTAATGATACAAGCAGGATGCATTCATGTTTTTCCAACTAAGTGCCATTCTGTTGAGTAATTTAAACAATTCAGCTGGATGAAAATGCTCAGAAGCATAGCATTTTGTTACTGAATCTGGAGCTGTACAGTTTCTGGTGTGCTTTGGGGATTATTGACAACGACACATATTTACCGCTTTTCATGATCCTAAGGTTACCACTAATAACACCATACTGTACAGCATTGTTGCCACAGCATACAAGTATTCCAGTTTTTTATGGAATTGTGGAAGATTTGTGGTGATTGTATAGTTGTAGATCTGCTTCTGGGAATAAGTTTCACAATATCTGTTGTTTTATGTGAGGGGGAAAGCAGAACTAAGCAGCAGCATTATGAAATCAAAGAATGGCCTATGGGATGTTTGCAGCCCAGTTAAAAAAGTGTCTTTTACAAAACTCTACATATCAAGGTGGGTCTAATGATGTTTAAATTAATTTTTTTGAAAACAGTGGACAAAGAAAGCCAACATTTTCCATCCATCCATCTGGTATCATTAACCACTTTATCCTGGGCAGTGTCGCAATAGTCTGGAACCTATTCTAGAATCACTGCGTCCAAGGCTATGAAAATGCACCCTGCATGGGATCTTATGCACACACTATCAGCCATTTAGAGTGGCCAATAAAATTAAAAAGTATGTCTTTGGACTGTGGGAGGAAACCCACACAGACAATGGAAGAGCATATAAACTCAAACCTGAACATCACAGGAACTGTAAGACAGCCGCTGTACTCACTGAGACATCGTGGAACCATATACAAATTAACACCTCAAAATTTGTAGATTTCTTGAAAAAAGTTAAAGAAGGTGTTTTCAGTGGACCAAAAATTCAGGAAATAATGAAGGGTAGTGTTTATGAGAAAATTATGAACGAGAATGAAAAGGCAGCTTTGCTTTCAATTTGCGTTAATTTCCTCAGAAATGTTTGGGTTGAAAATTACTGTGAACTTTTTGAACATTAGCATGAAATAAATATACCTATGGTGTGGAATATATACATTTTTTAAATTCCCATTTGGAATTCTTTCTCCCTAACATGGATACTGAGAGTGACAGATATGGAGAAAGAGACTATCAGAATATTTCTGCCACGAAGAAAAGGTATACAATAAGGTGGTCGGTCACCAAAAATGCTAACAAACTATGGGTGCAATCTTATTAAAGATGTTTCAGAATCTGGCTACAAACAAAATGCACCTAGAAAGGATTTTTAAAAATGGAGGTAATAATAAGCATACTGTGAACTTTCTAATCTAATCTGTAATCTAATGTTCAAAATATATTTTATATGACTGAACATTTTTAAAGTTATATTTATCTTCTGCATTTTGGAATTAATAAAAGGACGTTTTTAAATGCTTTTGGCATTGGTAGATAATATTTGCGATAAAATTGTTTATTCTGGAGTAAGATAAAAAGTTTAAATTTGTTGATCAGTCTTAGGACAGGTCAGTGTCTGCTGAGAGCATTAAACCTGGAGCTTTAGTCTGACAATCCATCCATTATCCTTAACCACTTATTCTGGTCAGGGATGTAGCTTCTATAGAATCACTGGATGCAACGCCAGAAGAATACACCCTGAACAGGGTTAAAGCCCATCAGAGGGTAGTCACATGATATGAGTACGTTACACTCACTGGCCACTTTATTAGGAACACATGTACACCTGTTCATTCTTGCAAAATTATCTGATCAGTCAATTATGAGGTGGCAGCACAGTGCATAAAATCACAGTCACAGGCCATGAGCTTTAGTGAATGTTCACAACAAACTTTAGAATGGGGAAGAAATGTGATCTAAACGACTTTGAGCGTGGCATGGTTTTTGGTGCCAGACAAGGCAGAAGGAAGATCCAAGTTAGTTTACGGCCGGTGTACCCATATTCTAAAGGTTGCTTCCAGCATGATAATGCATTATGTCACAAAGCACAAGTTGTCTTAGACTGGTTCCATGAACATGACAATGAGTTCCTTGTACTTCAATGGCTCCCCAGTCACCACATCTGAATCTAATAGAGCGCCTGTGGGATGTGGTAGAACAGCAAATTGGCAGCATGAATGTGCAGCTGACAAATCTGCAGCAATTATGTGATGCTATCATGTCAACATGGATCAGAATCTCCAAGGAATCTTACCAGCACCTTGTTGAATCCATGCCACAAAGAATTCAGGCTGCTCTGAGAACAAAGGGGTGTCCTACCCTGTATAAGAATGGTATTCCTAATAAAATGGACAGTGAGTTTATAGTCAGCAACTAGCCTGTTTTTGCACTATATGATTAAACCTACAGAGACATGACTAGAACATGCAAACCCCACACAGATTTGAGCCAGTACCCAAACAGCCCAGGTGCTGTGAGGCAGCAGACTTACAAGCTACACTACTCTGCTGCCCCCATAATTTAACACTGTATTTTGCAAAAGTTCAATTTTCCAAAGTGTGTATAGTATATAGTGTCCAGTTTTCCTGTTTGCTTACACCTGGAAATATAAATCAATCATTGAAATACTGAAATTTCGGGAACGCCTAGTTCTCATTATTTTAAATGGGGGAAAATGCCCTCCTAGCCGATCTGAAAAAACACCTATATAACAATCAGCCCATGACTTCAGTATGATAAACACTGTCAACAAGTAACCTAATTATAAAACACTTAATGTTGTCAGTAATTTGCATATTTATAGCCCATGGCACAGTATGTGCAGTACAAGGCTCAAAACTCTGAGCCTTTTACAAGTCAGATTCCATCCACAGCGATGTCTGACCCTACTGTGAGGAACGCCCTGATTGTCAGACGGTGAGCCAACCATCAACAACCATCTGTCTCTTTTCAGCTGAAAGCTCTTTCGTTTAACCCATGCTGATGGATAGCAAATGGATTTTACATGCATGCAACCTCATATTTTTACCCGAGAGAAACAAGAACTGGTGAAAGGCAGTATTAGGGGACTGAGACCAACTAAAAAGCATGGAATTTCATAACAGATGCCACTTTGTTTAGTTTTATTGGAAATATTCTTCAGGGGTGCTAATAATTTTGAAACCCACGTTTTGCACTCAATAAAATGTTTTGTGTTTGAAAAATTATTCTATTAAAATAAAATGTCATGGTTTCCCCATGTGTTAGAGCTCAAAATATGACTTATTTAATTTATGCTGGCTGGCTTGCCTTCAGTGTCTGTTGTGGCTGCGGTTCATGGCCTAGCTTGTCACTAATATAGCCATCCTGGTTTGTGTTGCATCCACCATCTGCCTTCCACGGCTGTTTGATGCTGCTCCAGTCTCAATGTTCATTTCTGTCGTTTGCTTTGTGACCTCCTACTGTGTGGTAGAATTGCAACCCTGCAACTACTGCCAGGTCCAATGCTCAAATTACATATGTCACAAAAGCTTGCTTAATTCTCAACTAAGGAGTGGCCAAAATTATCTCAAGTGTTCCATCAATCAATGTAGTCAAATAGTCTTAAGAATCAACAACAGTCATCTGTTAAAGAATGCCTCCATTTTGTCTTCCTGGTTTTCCCATAATTCATACTGACTAAACACATCTACATAATCCAATGTTACTATCACATGCAGTGCTGCTACTTTTGCTAAGCTGAGCACTAAAGCTGCCTTCTACTACCTTTAATGATCATTGTAGTCTCTCCAAAGGATGTCTCAGTACTCCCCGGTCCCTTAGATTTCAGTAAATGAAGAACCACTGCCCTCTCTTGCATATTGTAGCATCCTTGTTGTAAATCAAAACATTTCCATCTGTTGAACGGCTGGAGAGGAGGCCTGCCACTGGCACTTGGCACCTATAGGTTTATTTTTCCCCCTTTGTCATTACTGTGAGTCTTTCCCCCTCTGTATAAATTGTTGAAAAACAGTAAAAAAAAAAACAATTACCTCAGTGTAATAAAAATTTTACCAGACTAGTAATCAGTATCTCAATATCTATTTATCTTTTTTCAATTTGTCTGAAATTGGTAAGGATTACAAGTGTGCATTTCTGGAATGTATTACTCTTGTACTATACTATACTGAGACGAGGCAATGCCTTTATGAAACAGCTAGGAAACTAAACATTTTATTTATAAGAGAATGTATAGAACATTTGAGCGAGGAGTAAGAAACATTAATTCATTAAACAGAATCAATCATATAACCAGCATCAGCGAATTATTTTTACTTGACTCTTGTCACAGATTAAGGTTTTAACTTCTCTCTCAGTATATAATTAAATGAATATAGTTGAGGAAGTACACGATACTACATGTGTAATGTTGTAATGTTGTTTTAGAAGGCTTATGTCACGCCCCCTGGCTTAGACTCTGCCCCTTCCTGATTTCCCTGCACCTGTTCCCGTTTTCTACCCCTATAAGTATCTGTATGTTAGAAGCAACCAGTGCGAAGTATTGCTATGACTTGTCTGTGTGTACCGAGCATTCTTTCTGTCTGCTTCGCCGGTTATCGACTTGTTTTGTCTTTCGGATATCATTTGTGCTTTACCCTTGTTTGTTTCGTCACTTGTTTTGGACTGATTCCTGGTTTTGACCCGCGCTTGTCTTGTGACTACGACTTTGGAACGACTCATGCATCTGCACCCTGATTGCAGTGTTACAGCTTGTATTGCCATTTCTGGAATTATTTTTATTAAGATAGAATCAATGCCAGCTGATGGTAATCACATAGAGAGAGTGCTTCCAGGAATTTCTGTCCTTAAAATGGAATGAGGTGTGCCCACAGCTGTCCCCAAATTGCTAGCATTTAGGAGAATTATACCACTTGAAGATGCAGAGGTGACAGATCATGTTGGATGTTGTTTGCATCTAAACATTTTTTTCTGAAAGCTAAACGAAGGACTTTAATATTCCAAGATCAGTCTTATTGTTGGCAAGATATGCTTTTGGCAGCTGCAAAGGTCCAAGATAGACTAAGTATGATCAGCAGTATATAAACCCCCACATAAAGAAAACACAAACAGACAACAAAGAATAGAAGTTTGTGATATGAGGATCATAATGTTACATTCTGCCATTAATTGTGTATCTAATATTTGAAATCACTGTTTAATCCAGTTGAACAAAACTGGATATTTATGTTAATTATTTTTACATTATATTACATTTGAATTATTTTTGGTCATCTTTAGTCATTCCTTGTTGAAATGTGCCATTCTAATATTTTCATAAACATTTTTCAGTGGACACATGGAAGCAATAATCTGTGAAAGCAATTCTGCACAAACACAGATTTGGCAAAAGAACATGTTGCGAAGATTTTGGTGTAACTACTACTTTGGCACTCAGTGCGTAACATGTTCTCTTTCTGTTCTCAACCAAAGCATCAAAAAGAAGCAAAAAAGAAGGAGAAAAAAAGGTGGATAAGCATATCCTAGGTTTTATAGCAAGTGGTTTTGAATGAATTATTTGCATTATTAGAACACAGTGGCATGGTTGGCTCTTTTGTGGCTGTGTAACTGTACACAGACTGTGGTTATAAAAATAAAAATGCAATTCTCAGTAATCTGTCTCTTTTTTTGCAGTTGATCCACTTCTGCAGTTTCTGGACAAACCCATCAACACTAACTCTCAAGAAGTTCTGTTTCCCGTAATCCCACTACCTCCAGAAAAACCCACCCCTTCAACACCAATTGGAGAACCAGTCATTGGTTCTGGTGACTCTGATTCATTTGCCTCCTCCCTTGTTACTATCACTCCCACCCTGAACTTTATTAATGGTAAGCATGAACTATCTCTTGAACAAGAGAACCAGGGAGCTCAGGAAGCAAGAGGAGATCAGTTTGAGACTGTGTCCCCAGCAGAAGGAAGGCTCACTCACCTTGGAGACAATGAAGTCACTCAACAAGAAACTGTAACTGAATTTGAGTTGTCTGACTTAGAACTTGGTAAAACACAATATGACCCAATTTCAGTACCAACCCCCTTTATTTCCGCTAAGCAAGATTATGATGATACTTCAGAAATGAGCGACTCTGTCCATGAGCATCCCACTGAGACTTTAGTGATGAAACCTGACAGACCTGAGAAAACAATAGAAGTTTCATGGAGCACCTCTGTGGAGACCAGTGGAACTTCAAATCTAGTGTCGGCCTCTGCAAGCATACCATTGATGGAAATGCTACCAACAATAGAAACACCTGTTTCAAGCACTCTGATGAAGCCTTCTAGAGACCCCATTGTGGGTGTCACATCAGAGAAGATCATGAGCTCTGCTCAACTGACAATGGTACAAAGCACTCAGTTTAAAGGTCTGGTGGGATCTGTAGCCCTTCCTACAGATGATGAAGCAAAAGCCTCTTTGAAAGATAAGTCACAAGAAGAGGCTTTCATGCCAAAAACCACAGTATCTGAGCCTTTAATATCAGTTGTAACTGATGAGACAGAAATTTCAGAGACAGATGTAACCCTCTTAGAAGTTACAGGTGTAGAGTTTTCCCCCAAGACTCCAACTGAAACCAGTACCATTGTTGTAGAGATCGATGTTAAAGATGTAACCTCACGACCAGAATCAGTGGTGGACTCTGAAGGGTCGGCATCTGCTGAGGATGATGGGTCAGCACAAGACATTTACACTGACAAAGAAACAGTGCACACCTCCTTATTTCCTCTCAGTACATCAATGCGTTCAGTGGAAACCGCTCAACCCAAGCATGCTGTTACATCACAAGCTAAAGAAGAACCTTATACAGATTTACTGGTAACCATTAGTAAGAGTTCAAGTGGAGGTGTATTCTCTACTGCAGTACACCCAGGAGTTAAAACTACTGAAGTAACAAGTGTAGGAATGACTATGAGACCTGCTGAAGTAAACGGAACTGTGTCAAGTATTCCTTTTGCTTTTCCTGAGGAAGGTGGTTCAGGTGAGCAAACACCAGAGATGTTTACCAGAGACCTTCCAGTTCAAAAACACCTTGTGCAAAATAGCACAACTAAAAAAGTAATGGAATCTATTATACATGCTGAATCTGGTAGTGGTGATGTTACACAAGAAATGATGTTAAAAAGTGAAGAAGGGCATATAGCAGTTACCTCATCATCAGTCTTCACAGGAATAAGCTTCACTGAAGAAGAATCTGTGACCCTCAGTGAAACTATTTCCAGCACTGTCATGTCTTCCTTAACCTCTTCTGCCATGTATCACAAAATTGATGAGGATCAAGTTAAGATATTAAATCCAACAACGAACCCTGATGAAATATCAACAATCTCAGGACCTGATGTCAAGAATAAATACATGGCTTCCGTCCCTGTTCCCACTGAGGTATATGAAGGCGAACGCTTAGGTGTAACTACAAATTTGGCCTTGGATTACATAAGTTCCCAGGGCCCTTCAACTGAAGATGCAGTGATAAATGTGGATACTGTTGTTGAATCTTCTCCACCTTACTCAATAAAATTGTGGGAAGAAGAAGCACTGGGCGTAACAGCTGAAACTGTTCGTTCTGGACATGAGACTCCTGGTGGATCTGAGGATTCCATTGAAGGTCTTATGAATTCAGTAATTACTGTCTCATTGCAAATAGTGCCAGAATCTCCTACACCTGAACAAACAGTTACTTTTATAAGCCAGTCAGAAGAAAAAAGTTCTGTTCCTGTGACAGACATTGCTGAGGATGAAGCAGGAACAGTAAAACTTGTTACTTCATTACCTGCTATTGAGGAGTTTTACACAGAAGGTCCTTCTGGTGAAGAACTGAGATCTGAGAGTTCAACTGTTGCAGTTGAATCCATTCAAATGTCTTCTATTAAACCTTCATCCACATTTTCATCTTCTGATTCTGGTTCAGGCATGTCTGCTCTTTCCTCAGAGGTTGTGTACACTGAGCAGTTTATTCGTCAGGTCCTTGAAGGAACAACACTGAACATTATCCAGCCCACAGAGACATGGTCCCCTTCTCAGACCTCTACATATGTCATAGAACCAGAATCAGCCAGTACCAAAAGGCCTTTAGAGAAACAGGAGGCTCTAGATGTAGAAAAAATGTATGTAACTCCTAGTATGGTGATGCCAGATGCAGAAACCACAGTCTTTGGTGCTGAGGTGATCAGTATTCCCACGCAAGAAGAAGACGACAAAGATGACTATGATACTATCTCTGAACCTTCAGTTGTTGAGGCTGAGCCACCTGCACATGGAGTGGAAACAACAGTGGTAACTGAAACAGGATACACCATTGATGGCCACACAGTTGAAATTTCAGGTAACCAAACTGACCAAATGGATTTCCATTAAAATTATTTAAATTTAACGGTACAGGCTTCCCTCTGATAATGAATCCTTTTAAAAAAAAATTCTTACACTCAAACATAATTTGTACTGTAACTTTTGCTTATCAAAATTGCACCTCATTTACAAGAAAATCCATATGATATCAGAATTTTAATTTTAAAATTTATGGCTTGATGACACGTACTGCCCAAGGGAAGCAGTCATCCGAAGTGTGGCACAGGTTCTCAAATACTTCACAGTTTTCTTGTAGGTGTCTGCTGGCTAGCAAGTACAGTGATGAGAAAAAGAAAGTACAGCTGCTTTTCATTATATGGTTTTATATATCAGGACATTACAAAAAATCAGGTGCTTTACAAGTCCTAAAATTGGGTAAATTTAACCTCAGGTGACAAATAATGCATAACAGATTTCACTATATCATCCATAAGCCACTATGCCGAAGTCATGTATGATTAACCAAGCCATGTCCTGTGATACAGTAGCTTCTAGAATCACCTTTAGCCGCAATAACTTGGAAGTAATAATTTTCTTTATGAGTTTATCTGTCTCTCAAGTAATTTTAGAGGAATTTTGGCCCACTTGTTTACAAAATTACTTCTGTTTGTTGATGTTTGAGGGCATTTGCTCATGCACAGCTCTCTTAAGGTCCCACCGCAGAGTTGAAAGTGTGGATTTTGACTTGGCCATTCCAACTCTTGATTATTTTCATTTTCAGCTGTTCGCTTGAAGGTTTGCTGGTTTGCTTGGGATCATTGTTCTATTGCATTCTGCAATTTTGGCCAAGCTTTTGTTGTCCAACAGATGGCCTCACATTAGCTCGTAGACTTTCATATACAGAGAAGTTTTTGGTCAGTTCAGTGACTGCAAAGCGCCTAGGCCTGGTGGCTGCAAAACAAGCATAAATAATCACTCCTACAGCACTGTGCACGACAAGGTGTTTTAGTGGCGACGTGTTTGCTTTTTGCCAAAGATGGCACTGTGCTTTATGACTAAATGTCTCCACTTTGGTCCCTTCTGTCCAAAGGCATTGTTCCAGAAATCTTGTGCTTTGTTTAGGTTTGCAAACTTTGCAAACCTAAGCTTTGCTGACTTGGTCTTTTAGATATGGAAGGGCTTTCTCTTGGCTACCCTTTCCTGACGGTCAGTCTTTTTCTGATCACATGTTAACTGAGGCCCGCAGATCCATAGATGGAGCTCTTAGGATCCTTGGGAATTCTCATTTATAGCATTATACATTCGGACCTTGGGTTGAATTTGCTGGGACACCCACTCCTGGGAACACTGGTCTTGAATGTTTTCCATTTTTAAATACAGTAATCCATGTTATTTCACAGTGAAGATTATGAAATTGTTTGGAAATGGCCTGATAGCTGTTCCCAGACTGTTTGGCAACAACACTTGCTTATCTGAGTTCATGTATTTTCTACGTGGCATGGTGTTAGCACACATCTGACTCTTCCAGACCTCAAAACTGCCAAAAGGTCTGATGTTAAAGGGGTCGTCACATTCTTGACAATCAGTTGTTTGAGTATATTAGTTAGCAACACCTGGCTGCAAACTACCTTCTTAACTCTCATGGAAGTAGTAAGGGTGTATTTAATTTTTCCTGTATATTGGCTTACTTTTTGTAGAATAATGACGTAGTGTCCACTGTTATATACTGTCTGTCGTCTGACAGTAGATTTGTTTAATTGTAGAAGCTGGTCCAGATCGCAGAAATTTTGTGACTCTTTCCCATGTATAATGATGAGATGATGATGAGATAGAAAAGGCAAAGAAGAGCCTTACATAGTTTAAAACCTGAAGTGACGAAAAGCATTATTTACAAATTACCTTATTAATGTAATTATGATAACAGTTGTACCTTATTTTTGTTAAACTATTCATAAAGTATCATCTGGAATAAATGAATAGAAAGTCAAATTGCACTATGAGAATTGCCTCATTAGGAATAATGATAATAATAATAATAATAATAATAATAATAATAATAATGCCCATGACCTTTTATTCGGCAAGCAGATAGTGAAAATGGAATGGCACAATGAAAGGATTTATTTGATGTAGATCCCTTGCTATAATGAATAGCTGTGAATGGATGAAATTTTTGTCTCAGGAATGCATTATTTAATTCTCTGGTTTGAAGTGATTATAAGTGTTTTGGGGGAATATACATTATAAGCAGATTTTCAAGAAAAAATTACACGTTATGTGAGGGAAGCCTGTACCAGCATTTTTGGACTGCCAGTAATGATAATAATTACAATTATATTAAAATTCATGTAAATTAGATATTTTTCCATTGGTAGCTCCCAGATCTAACATTTTAGAGTCAGTAAAACAGTACTTATGTTATATTAGTATCCTGATGTACAGGTATATTACAGATGTTAGACAGTAGAATTTTTGAAACTTTATAAAATTGATGTCCTTAACAGTGATTGTACTTTCAGGTGTTTTTGCTTGCACTGAAGATATTTGCCTGAATGGAGGCTCTTGCTACATGAAGGGTACAGTCCCCTCCTGTTCATGTGCCCCAGGTTACAGTGGAGAACGCTGTGAAACAGGTATTACCCAAGTTTGCTGCATTTACCATGGACATTTAACTTGAAGTCTTCCTTTTTGTTTACTTAGCTTGGCCCTGCTATTGACGCCTTGTGTAAAGTTCTTAATCCGAATTCATTGGCTGTGTAAAGGGCTAAAATGGTAGGTTACACATAATAGAATTTAGACAAAAGGCAATAAAAATATAATGGTGATTTGCACATATGGTAAAATTGTGATGAGAATGCAGTTTATTGATACCTCTAACTTCACATTGCAGTCATTTTCACAGTAGTTACATTTATTTTTTTTCTTATGATTTCATGTAGATTCTGATGAATGCCAGTCCAACCCATGTCTCAATGGAGCCACCTGCATAGATGGTTTGAAGTCCTTTAAGTGCTTATGTCTGCCTAGCTACACAGGAACACTCTGTGAACACGGTGAGGCATTACACCTTTGTGTTCTTTTGGTGTCTTTAAAAATTTAAAAACTGTCTCAGAATTTTCTCCAGCAGTCAACTCAATGAGCAAAGTGACTGACACATTTTGAATGTAAAGTATAGAAAGGGCAGTGGCATCCTAAAGGTGGATCCTTATTTCTTCCTGGGGCCAGATATAAAGGGTCATTAAAAAAGCTGACAAGGGGACTATATGGGTGACAGACAGGACAGGTGAAACCAAATCCAGATCTGTTCATGAACCTTTATACACTACTACCCCTTTTGCTGACCACATTTTTTTTCTTTTTGCCAAATAAATTACAATACTGTAAAGATCCACCTTGAGGGACATGCAAGACAAGACTTTGGGAACACTAAACTTTCATTTCTCTTCGACATGTTTAAACACTTGCACAAACAGAGTGTCATGACAAAGACACCAAAACGTTTGAACACGTTGAAGTCAGAAAGGGTCCAGACTTCCCCATAACTCCCCAGAACAGATAGAGCACTTACTATTTACAAACATGTAGCAGCTGTGCATTATGGGAGAACTACAATATAAGTAGACTAAACCTAATATGTTCACTGACTGTTTTTTTTCCCATTAGTAATATTCATTAGATTATGTGGTACATATGGTTATTACTATAAATAATTTTTGGCGCAGTGTGTATAGGGTGGTGGAGGGTGCTGAAAAAGAATCTGCCAAAGCCTTAGGTACACCCCTTGGAAAGGGACTGTTTGGTATTTGTTGTAGACTCATCTCAGCTCATAAGTTTCCAATGAGAAACAGGACATTTCCCAAACTAGGCATATGAGTCAGGGAGATACATGAGATCTGGAAACTAGTAATTCAAGACAGGTTTAACATTGTTAGCAACAATGTGGTGTTTTTCCTTTGTTACTTTTTGTTTTATTTTGGGTCCCTATTAGGTCTTTATCGACATGTAAGTTTGGTAGTATAACATCAAAACATTAACTTAATACTATGGACTTCTACCTTTGTAATCTGTTGAGGTACCCAGAACAACCTAAAAATAGGAACTCAAAGTAACGGTTTAAACAGATGTAATCATTTGAACAATAAGCAGGTAAAAATAATCCCAAAAATGCCAGCACCTGATCGTGGCTTTGTTCAACTCAAATCACAATACTTTGCATGGAAATTACTGTCAGGGGTATAATAATTATCTTAGCAGGAGTAGTCTAATCGCTTGTTGCTATGGCGACAGTGTTTCTGGTACTTCTGTGGAAGGCACAACACAAAACACATGAAGGATTACACAATATTTTTTCCTCCTCAGTGTCAATTGCATCAATAGGCTTAAATTTAATCCTTCCTTTTCTTGTGACAGTTGAAGTGCCTTAGCAATTAAAGCTGAATGTGATACAGAATTGGTGTATATACATTTTACTGATCATATGTTTAACATGTCATGGGGTAAACTGGTAAGCGCACAGGTCTGTGTGTCGTCCAGAGAAGGATGTCTGTGAGACCATTTTACCAAGCCTGTCTAGGTCATATCATTTATAGGAGACTGTAGTAAAGCCTATTAGTCAGGAAACTCAGCTGGTGGGTGGATGTCAGAGATTAGGGTCTGGTTCAGTGCCAAAGAAAGAAGTTGTAGAATCAGTGTGGATAGACTGCGGCAGTACTTTTCAGCATGATTATAGCTTTAAAACAGCTGCTGAAGAACATTAAGGTTGTAAATGGCTACTTTTCAGACTTTTCTTTTCAAAGTGTATGTTTAAGGTGTCATGAATTATTACTCATTATTCATCAGTCCATGTAATAATAGTAATCATTTTTCCATTGGTCACTGTTGTCTGGAACCTCTCCTGGAAGTACAGTGAGTGAAACTGGGTTTACCCTTGATGGGATGCCAGTCCATCACAGGGCCAAGACACTCATTCATTCACACAGATATACACCAATTTCACCTATTAATCTGAAACGCATGTCTTAAAACTCAAAATTAGAAATCACAGCAGACAAAACAAATACAAACGCAGGGGAAAGACTATGGGATGTAGACTGTGTTGGACTTTTTCATTGTTACTCAAATTTAGATAAAACTAGATGTACTTAAAAATATATGAAACAGGTATTAAATTGTTTTCATTGCTTTTGTGTCTTTTCACATGTGAAATACAATTTAGAAAAGTTGTGGACTAAAACTTTATGTAAGGACTTTGCTCTAAATTTTAAGTGAATCAGTTTTCGTTAACTGTTGTTATTATTTATGTAATTGTCTCTCACAGTCTCATACATCACATGGGCTTAATCAGACATACAAATATAGGTTTTTCACAGTTGTATTGACAAATGCTTCAAAGCAGAGTAAAAACCGTGAGAAGATTGCCAGTTAAAGTGGGACACTGGCATTGTGCTGACTGAAAAAATCTGTTGGCCATCAATTTTTTTTCTCTGCTCGACATAAACTCAGAGTGAAACCCCACTAAGTACTTCTTCCCCATGACACTACTGTTACTCAGCAGTGATTTGTCTCTGCCCTTTAACTGCAGAGATGCAGCTGTTTTCTCAGGCTCGCTTGTTGAACAATTTCCAGGGCAAAAGAAGAAGGCAGACATTATTTCAGCAAAATGATTTTGCTGGAGAGGGGAGTAATATATAAAATACAGGCATCCCTTACTGTCTGAACTGTCACTATCCAAATATTGAATAGCAAAAATTTGTCACAAAAATTCACTATCTGAAAGGAAAAGCTGGTATAACAAATCTGCATCTGAAAAAATTTAAAATTCCATTCTATCAAAAGCATTCGTGGGTTTGTCCGAGCGAGAGGCAGTAGTTAGGAAAGTGAACACGTTGCTCTAGTAGGGTGGAACATTATGGTAAGTAATTGCAAATCCAGATAAGCGTTTATTGGCCGTTTTGCATGTGCTGCTTAATTTAGTAAATGAGAGGGAGCTGAGCAATTAGTGCTAAAAGTTTCATGAATGATTTTTATAATATATGTAAGCGATCAACATAAAGTGCACAGCTCTAAACTTGACCACAATAAAGGCAACAGGCTCAGTGGATGCCTTTTTCACTTCATTATTCACCCTTGAGAGAAGTTAAAAATGAGATTTACCTCAGAGGACTAATTCCAGCCCTGGAATTTTCTGCGTGAAGCACGACTTCCAACCATTGTTAGACTCAAGGCAGGATCGCTAACAAGAGTGCACTGCATTCATATCTCCGCTGTTCTCCTGATGTAATCGTGTCTTTTTTCTGCATTTTTTTCTAAACGTGTTGTACATGATAAAGTAAAAATATGTTCTAAAACATTATTTTGCCAAGTGTTATTTGCATTAATTATGCATATTTATCATATTTCACTGTTCACCGTGTCGAAGGAAAATGGAGTTTGTATTCGATGCTGTACGGTATTTTTGCATATTGCACGTGTTAAAATGTCAAAATGTGTATATATATATATTAGTTTTTCAGGTTCGTTTATAGTTGAGTTTACAGTTTTTGAGCTTAGAGTCTTCCTGTAACATTACAGTTTTCCACCCACACCTCCCACAGCTCTCAAACTTAAGTAAATTATTCCCTTGCTCCCCATTTTAAGACCATTGTTTGGCTCCCCTTCATCAAGTCCAGACTTCCTGTTTGATCAGATCTTCCAACAAACAGAACAGGCAATCTCAAATGAGATACTCCAAGTCTAAAATAACTACACAATATTCCCTCCCAGTGAAAGATACACTTGTACTGCTTATCCTCTTTTGACCCCTTAATCTGGTAATGTTAACATAGCAGATGGATAAAAAAAAAATATGAATAACAAATATAATTATTCTCAGTGGTCCTAAAATGAAAAGACAGACTGCAGTTTTCAACCTGGTGTACAATATATTTAACATAGTTTAACTAGGTTTAGTTCCACTGTTCCAGTGTCTGAATTTACATTGATTCTGTATCTAAAGAAACATTTTTTCGTATTTCTTGCATAGTGTGCAGTGTGCCAGCTTCATGCCCACGTTAACTATTATTTGCATAAATTCAGAGCATTAGAAATGTCAACAGTAAATATTTGTGTCACTCGGTGGTTCAGTTGTTTCTGCTTCTATTTCACTACTTATGCATGATATGACGATGATGTATGATGGCATTTTTATTCTCGTATTCAAGGTCCACATGGTCAATACCTAATGCAAACATTAGCTATTTCAACTAAATAGTTTGAGACAGAATTAATAAACTGAATGAAAATTCTACCTGCACATCATTGCATAGATTTAGCCCCTGGTTTCAGCCTGATCAGATTTGAGCATATAGAAGTAAAGCAAGGAAGATATGCCCTGGGGTTGTGCTGGGAACATCTGATGAAATAACAAGTCAGCCTTGAATTTAACAAGTTATTATCAAAATATTTCCTCAGTCTAATTATTTAACCTCTGCAACTAAATTGGTTACAGGAAAAAACAAAGAGAGTGAGAATGCATTCTTCAGATTCTGCTTTTCCCCAACAACTGCGGTGTAGCCTAAATGGAGTTGTTATAAAAACATATATATTCAGTTCAATACAGTTCTTTTTTTATAGAGCACTTTTCTCACAGAGTGACACAGAGTGCTGAACAAAGGATCTAAGAGACATGGCAGGACCTGATATAACAGATATAATGTAAGCCTATAAATATAATAGCTATAAAAGCTGCAATGGAAGAGCTATAAAGTAAGCCAACTGACAACTGAGGAAAGGAAAACAAAAACCTCCCTTCCTGAATATGGGGAAGAAAAATAATCCTCTGCCCTCTGGCTGCTCACCCCTCATGGGAATTCTAGGTAGAAACAGAGCCAATAGACACAGCTAAGGATGACAGACTGTGCAACTGTTTATAAGATTGCTATAGTCACTAGACGCTAACAACTTGATGTCCAGATGCTGATCTCGTCCATCCTGGCATGCAGCCATCAGTTTCCATCAGCACTGCTCAGCGCTTGAACGACAGCCAGCCATGTCGGAGGAGGTCAGGTATTCTGTGTTAGTGGTAGGTCCCAGACCATCAGAGATAACACAGAGACTACAGAGGGTTGGCTACTAATTAGATAAACTGCACAAACAGACGTTTATATTACGAGATGCCGATGTTAAGTGCAGCATGCAGCCTTCAGCAGCTGCAGTGTTCAATATTCCAGGACAAAAATATGAGTCTTAAGACTAGCTTTATAGGCTGAGACAGAAGGCTCATTCCTGACACTATCTGCCAGACTGTTCCATAGCTGAGGTGCTCTCTAGCCAAAGGCACACCCTTCTATTGAAATCTTACTTAAGACCACTCACATCTACTGATCGTAAAAACTGGAACATAAGAATCCATCATCTCAGTAAGGTAAACTGGAGCGATGCCATTTACTGCCTTATACGCCAAGATTTTAAGTCAAATTGTGTAATGTACCCTAAACTTAACTGGAAGCCAGTGCAGTGACTTAGGAACCAGTGTTATACAGTCGTACTTCCTAGTTCTTGTTCTAGCAGCAGCATTCTGTATTAACCGAAAAAAAAAAAACAGTATTATATTAATTGTAAAAGCCAGTCCTGTGGCCGTGGCTTAAGACTGTATGAATCAGTGATGGAAGACGTCTGTGGTAGTTCTTTATGTCTGAAAACCTTGTTTTTATTTACCCGAGTGCCTGTGCTCATTTTCTGTTATTATTTGCATGTATTGTTTACCCTCGAGTGCACAGAACCGTGATTATCGAGTAGCAGTACATTCTTGCCAAACATACTTTAGTGCGGCGGTTTGTCTGAAAGAGAACTTCTCACCAGTTTTGGGAACTTCTCATCTTCTACAGTTATGATATATATGCCAGGGTGAATTTTTAGCTGACAATATTGTGCAATACTAACTGTACTTCATAAAAGTTTCAAATGTCTAAAAAGCTACTATACCTACATTTAATTTTTGACATACTGAGTAAAACATTAGTAAAACACTGAACTGTGGCCAGGGTTTGCTGGAAAGTGACAAAATGACCAGTTAAAAAGCTAATTATGGTGGTGTTTTGTGACATATATTTTGTCAGTTTTATATTTATAATTGCTTTGCCTGTTTGTTCTTTAAGGAATTTTTTTGGCCTAAGATTAAATTATTGTTCAACTTATTGAACTAATAGATTTTTGTATCAAGTTTTTAGGTTTATTTGTTTAATTTTCTTGATACTAATCTGATTTGAATTGACAAACTATTTTGGGCTTAAAATCCAGCTGAGCTGAACAAGGGTTAAAAGGCTGTTCTGTCTGTAAGAAATAGTAACTCATTTATGCTGGTGATCTCTTAGGTCATGAAGGAGCAATGAAATACATCATTATTGAGAGTTAATTATCCACAACAGGGATCAGCTACACTATGGAAAAAAAAGACAAATTTGTGCAGAAATACAAGTAGCCAAATGTGGAACAAAAGACTGCTCTGTTTGAGTTAATTTATGAAGCAGTTCTGTTTTTTAGATCTTTCCACGCTTTCGTCATACCCCTTTGCTTCTCCTTGCGGAAAAGTTAACGTTGCCAGGAGCTTGAGGATAACTTTTGTCGGGATAGTAATAATTTAAAATGGGCTTCAGTGTACTCCACATTTGCATAGTTGTAGTTAGCATACTAATGACTTTTTGAGCAGTTTTGCACAAGAAATCCACTCATTTGTAAACATCAGGTCTTGAGTAAAATGTAAGACACAAGAGAACTATAGTGAGCACACAGTTCAGTTCTCCTTAACACAGCATTTATGTACATACAACGCAGCAGCAGGCAGTTACAGCCAACAAGGGAGCGTGGATTTTTTTTTCTGCAGCAGGATACACTTGAAGGAGAATTGAGCCCAGTACAGACTCAGCTCAAATCTGGCAACAGAACCACTGGGCCACACAGTCATCACTCAGTCTTCTCAAAGAACTAGCCCCCAAAGCCCCCCTTTTTACACCTGCAGGGATGGTGCCCACCTCGGTACTGACACCCAGAGTCGTCTGAAATGTTCAACAGCTATTACATTACCCAACAGCCCATATGCAAATGAGAACTATTGAGAGTCCAGTTCCCGCTTCTGCTCCAAGGGGTTATGGCTGAGATTGTGTGGAATGCTGCAGTACTGTGACACAGGAAAAATATAGGTAAAAGTTGCCCCCCCCTTCATATGAACGAATTAAATAAAACCTTCTGTGGGTCCTGTGTTTCTTCAGGTGTGGACCACCATTCCCCATAGCAACTGCCCAGGCATAGAGATTTCTATATTTTTCCAAAGATTTTCCTTTTAGTGTTGATTTTAACCATTTTCTAACTGACTTTCCCTGTTGAAACACTCCACGCAGACTTCATGAACCTAATATAATGATGATAGGTGGACGTTGCTTTCAGACCCTTAAGCCTTGTGGACATCTCACACATCTCTCTGTCCTCAGATACGGAGAAATGTGACTATGGCTGGCACAAGTTCCAGGGTCACTGCTACAAGTACTTCACTCACCGGCGGACGTGGGACAGTGCTGAGCGTGAGTGCCGTCTGCAGGGGGCGCACTTGGCCAGCGTACTCTCTCATGAGGAGCAACATTTCATCAACCGTAAGTGTCTCCCCATCAATTCATGCTTTACAGTATCGAAATATGTTTAGGAGAAAAGCATCCTGTGTAGCCAAGCTGGTTTCCTCCCATGGCCTGGTCAATGTGCAAAGACTTTTTGTATCAATTGTTTGTTTGTTTTTATTTTTATTTTTTTTGCACCCTTCCCACATTAACAATTTGTCCGAGTGGCTAATTCTCATTAACAAAATAGAATGAGAATAAAATCAGACTCAATGCCTAAGAGTCATTAATAGAAAAGAAAAACACGCTACATCTGTGTTCAGTATGACATCTTTTTTGGCTTTGTGAAACTTGAGACTGTTGGGCTCTCAGAATCTAATCTGTACTTTTAAACTAATACGTGTGTAGCATCCTTACAAAGAAACCAAAAACAAAACGAATATAGTGTGAGTTATCTGTAGGTTTTTTTGCTACTTTCTTTGTAGTTAATATTTTTATACTTGTGAAACTTTATTACCCAATTTCCACTTTTTTTCAGAAATAACCCTGTTTATATTCTTAAACTCAAAAATGTGTCCAGTGTCAAAAGCGACAGAAGCAAAGCTCTTACTTAGCCAGATGTTATGCATCTCTTTAATCTTCTGGCATGTGTTCTGGCAGAATATTTATTGTTTTGCATAAGGTGTTATTCTGAAGCATCGATTCTCTCCAATAAAGACAAGCATTGTGGGTCACATTTTCCCATAAGTCTATGGCAACAGGAAAAATGATTTATGAGAATAAAGATTTTGTTTCTATAAGCAAGACCCTAACGTGGCAAAATAACGGACTGTGTTTTCATTTGATTATGTCAGGATTGGGTCACGATTACCAGTGGATCGGCTTGAATGATAAGATGTTTGAGCATGACTTTCGTTGGACGGATGGCCATCCCATGGTAAGAGAAGGTTATTACTCTTTGTGGTAAATCATGATACAAGGCTGCCCACAACTTGTTTAAAATGGCCTCTAACCAAAGCTGTAAGTATGGGAGTTTATGAGTACAAGTGTTTTTTTTTGTCCGGAAACATTGTTTCTCTGTTTTGCTAGAGGGAAATTTTATCGGTGGTATGACCTGCTAGTCTCTTGTATTGGACACGCATTTTAACACACTGGTGCACATAGCATAGTGTGTTTGCACTGGAGATGAGTTGGAGGGTCAGAAGAAAGCATGCTCTCAGCTCTCGATGGACATGGTAGACTGAGTGTAATGAATCCCTGTCATGGGTCCGCTCTCCTGTCTTCGCTTCAAAACCGTACAAACAGCGCAAGACAGAAAGAAGAAAAAAAAATAACACGATGACAAGAAGACAAGCCATCTGTTAGGTGGTCTCAGTTGAAGAGCCTGAGAAAGCAGACCTATGTGTCCATAAGTTCATAAGAAGAGCCAGTGCAGGTGTGTAAAGGAAGGAAGGGAGACAGGAAAGTAGAGGGTTGTGGGGTGAAATGGGGAATAGCAGATGGTCAGCACCTGCTCAAGTACTCATTCACAGGAAGCAATCGGAGACCAGGAGCTGAGGAAGATTACAGTCCAACTCCCCATCTTTGAAAATATGTCTTTTTCTGCACGGGTGGTACAAAATGCATTTGCGTTGTGTAATGACAGAGAAGTGCAGAAGAGAGGAAAGCAAATGTTTGAAGTGACGTCGGTGAAAGACTGACACCAGGATAAGGGGCGGCTGGGGGGTGGGGGGTGATTATGGTGATTATTTTCTGTTTGAAATGAACAGGATGAGTAGGTTTTGGCGGCAGGAGAATGTGTGCAGATCAGTTACGGATCTTTTAAATGCATCAGTCTCAGCTGCACTCAAAAAATATCAACCACTGTTTTATAGTGCATTCAGTGACACGGTTCCTCAACTTAGTGTTTTGCTTAGTCCCATCTTTAAGAACATTTCTGGACGGAAAGCCCTGCGATACTGTTGCATCGAACAATGTAGTATTTTGCACCCTTGTCTGTAGTCAGCTGTTACCAAGTGCTTGAATGAAACTTAATGTGTATTTGCAGATTTACAGGTGTAGCTACAGGCTCAAATCCCTGGCAGAGGATCCTTGGCCTGCATCTGTAATTATTGTGTTATATCCATCTTGTTGGATAAATGTCTGCAGCATCTGCCAAACTGAGCATACAGGTGAATTTCCCACTGTCTGCACGGAGAAAAGTGGGGCTATCGTAAAGTTTTTTCAGCAGTACAGAGGTGTGTTGTAACAACCAGCTGTTAGGTGACTTGATGCAGCACAGAGGTTCACCATGCAGGGCTTTGACAAGGTGTGAAGAAACAGCATCATATCCAGGACCAGAGTTTCCCACCACCGAATAGAATTTCCGGCCACTACTCAGGGCATGTTGGCCGGCTAACTCTACACTACACTAATAACCTTATCTACAGTACGGCGTATAAATGGATTCTAACTATCAGAGTGAAGTTTACTTGTGAGCAGAATGGCCCAGAAAGTGATCTCCAGAAAGGGGATTCCCAGAATAGGTTTGTGTGTGATGTCATCATCCCATGTGAGGTCATGCATTCCACCCAGTCAGAAATGGGTGGGGCAGAGTCATGTAGGGTTAGGGCCAGAGGTCGGTGTTGCAGAACTCTTTCCTTATGTGGGCATTTTGGTGCACTTTACATCCCTCTGGGCAGCAAACCAACATTTACCATGGGTCTGAGCCAGTGCCAACAACCATTCAGGCCCTTAAGTGGTTAGAGTTGAAGAATTCTGACGGAGACACAAGACTGGCATTCATTCAGATAATCTTTCCAGCCAAAATGGTATCAGTCTCAAGGTAATTATGTCATAAGAAGACAATTCTGAAGTAACCTTTTCCAAAAGCTGAAATCTGCTCTAAAACACAGCCCAGCGGAGCCTTAAGGTTTTTTAAATATCTCAATTAAGTCATTCATTGTTTTAGTTTTTCAGTATCTATGCAAAAGTTTTGTCTGGCTTTTACCAAGAACTTGAAGCGATGCAGTTATGAGAAGGAGACCTTTCTGGCTCTGGAACTTTCACTGTAGTCCTAGTAAGGCTGCACAATAGTGAAAGCAGGTTTGGAGATGGGGGACTAGCGCCTCCCTGTGGCATCTGACAATACATACATCCACCTAAACTTCTACCAGCAAATATCACACAGCGCAGCCCTTCTTAAAGGCAGAATCGTGTGGAACTAACAGTACTTTTTAAAGACCTTTCACCCATCATTTATACATTTATATATGGAGTCACGTTTCCGTGAAAGTGTTCAGCGCTGGGTCACTTTGTGCCATATGAATGTTCAAGCTTCTACATGCTTTAGTTCTGCCATGTTAAAGAAGAGGCTCGACTGTTTCAGAATAATGAAGAATACTATTACATTAGAGAATATTGACCATTAATTCTCAGTCAACTTGTGGGAATGTTAAGAGATTCCTTTTTGAGTTCAGCTAAAATTGCAATCGTTTCCTACCAGGCTTGGCAGAAAGAATAAAAAGAGTATTTCTCCATATATGAAGTCATCATGCAAAGTGATGAAAATACAAACTTTATATTCTATTATATTTTGCAGTAGTAATAGGCCCTCTTGTTGCCATTACTCGGAGTATTTTAAATGTATATTTTCATAGGATGTCTTTAATCGTGTTGTGTTTTGAGAGCTATTATTCTTTGTCTTACTCTGGGATAAACTCATGTTTCTGTTATTAATTTTGTTGCTACCGCTTTGCTCATCCCAACCAAAAGCTTTCACACCTGAACACAGAGCAAATATATAGTGCATATTTGATCAAACCACCTTTTATCAGAAGGTTATATTGTTTTGATTATTTTGCTGTTGGTTTTGTAGCTCAGAAAGTGACTTTTTTCTGATGGTCACATTGGAAGGACGGAGGGGCGTAAAACTGGTCAAAGCAAGATGGGACAGAAAACAGCACTTTAGGCTTCGGTCGCACATTTGCGTGCGTCCGAGGCTGCTGGTCTCGCCGGCTTCTGCGTGGGCTCCGAAGAGAGCCTCCACGTTCACATATCAGATGATAAAAGGACCACAGTGCAATGTTTCAGGATAATGTCACAAGAGCTCTCCCTGTCACACTGATAACCAGGAAATGCTCATAGTTCCCACGACTTCCAAAATGCAGAGCCTTGTAACAATTACCTTATTTACTCCCTGTATTTATTTCCGTAAAGTGCAGCTTGATATCCATCAGCTTTGGCTAATGGGCGACACAATTAGTCATTAGTGGCTAATTAATTACACGATACAGCAGTTTGGACTCTGGAATTCTGTAAGGAACATAAAGCGCATGGAAATTTAGCATATTACCAAATTTGGTAACAGATTTTACCTATTGGGATTTTCCTGCTCAGGATTTGTTGGCAGTTTTTCCCGAATCCTTATTTTCGGTCTGTTTCCTAGCAATATGAGAACTGGAGACCAAACCAGCCAGACAGCTTCTTCTCCACTGGGGAAGACTGTGTGGTGATGATCTGGCATGAGGATGGTCAGTGGAATGACGTGCCGTGCAACTACCACCTCACCTTCACATGCAAGAAAGGGACAGGTGAGCCACGTGACCGGAGATGCCCACATTCTCTACGTACTCTACAGGCTCTGAACGTCTTAAAGCAGTGCTTCCCTATCTTATTTCTCTTTCCTAAGTACTTTTCCCAAACATCTTCAAAACCAGATTTATCAGAAACTGGGGAAATTGAGCTCCACTCCTACTAAGAAACTTTACTGAAAAAAGCTCTATTGATAGTAAGAAAATTGTCATCAGAGTCTTAAAATTCTGCCGGGGACACTTAGACCTTCCTGTTTTTTTTCTTCTGAAGGCACATGGAGAAAAATAAACGCATTTATCCTTTTTGTAATACTGCCCCACTGCAACATTTCAATTTGGTTGCTAAGTACTGCCAAAATACTGTGTGACAGTAGTATCTTTTGGGAATTTTTTTCTCTTCTGAATATTCCACTGGGTTTCTTTTTTCCCCTGTAGTTGCATGTGGGCCGCCTCCATTGGTGAAAAATGCACACGCCTTTGGAGGCATGAAGCCTCGATATGAGATTAATTCATTGGTTCGCTACCACTGCAAAGAAGGTTTCATCCAGCGACATCTTCCGATCATCAAATGCCGTGCAGATGGCCGGTGGGATGATCCCAAAGTCACATGCATGGCTGGTAAGTTTACGGCACAACACATTTTGCATTCTGGGCCTTGCTTTACATATACTTGGTAGCTTATTGCAATATTTACCCTTGTAACTTGTAAGCCACATCCAACCCTTAATTTTGAAATTTCCTCATCTACAAAGGAATAAGGCTTCAGATGAGTGGATTTGATAAATATCAGCTCCCTCAGTTAACTTTGGCATAAATCTCAGGCCATTTGGCTTTTGAATTTGGGCCCTTATTCTTTTTAAACTTAAATAGAGAGCTGATATTCTTCTGTCCAAAATGTCAAAAATGTACAGTGCAACAGCACATGAATATCCACAATTACGGGAATAAAAAAGTAACAAAAATCTGTGAAACCGTTTGGCGTTTCATGTGGTGGTTGCTTCATGTTTGGTGTAATGTTACCTGCCAGTTTATGCAATATTAGTGAAATGATGACATCCACATATTTGATCTGTTTCAGAATTACACTGAATGCCTGTGTTCCTTTTTTATTTCAGTATCTAACTATCAGAAAACATACTCCAAGAGGTCTCAGCTTGACGTGTACAACAAGATCACAAGGAAGTTCAAAGATTCAGTGCAACACCACCATCGCTGGGCAACTGCAGAGGAAAAGACAAGGCAGTGACTCCTGCAGAACAGCCTCTTCTTTTCATCGGAATCTCAATTCAGATAGCAGGCAGCACCATATAAGTGCCTTCAGAGACCAGAAGCTTAGTGTGCACATCAGCACCTCTGAATCGAGTGCCTTTTCCGCATTCTTTTTTTTTTCTCTCATTTTATGCATACAGGGCAGCAAAAACAAAAATGGACACCACTGAGAAGTTTTCATATCTGTCCCAAATTCTGTTTTTAATCTCTTTGCTAGTAAATTTCAGGGTACAACCATGCTTTACACCACCTATTGGCCTAATGTCCCTCAAGTGTAGATGTATAGTCTAGTAAGAAATAATTTTAACAAATTTTCACCCAGAGGCAGGTATATAGAACTGCATATGTAAATATGCAGCTGTGCAGAGCTTAAGCTGTTTTAAAAAACCACATGTAGGTAAAAAAGCTGATTGTTAAGACTTTCTCCCGAGGAGAGTCTGACTGCTCTTTCCTTATAGCTTTTCCTACACATAATTTAGGCAAAACAAATTTCATTGGAAGAATAACAGGGTATCAAGCATTCCGAGAGGTCAAACAGGCGCACATACAATAGTAGAGTGTTTTTTAATTTTTTTTTTTTTCATCTTCAAAGGACAGACAAATTCCTTTGAGGAGCAAGCCAAATATTCTTGAGCTGTGATAAGGTACCATTTTACAAGTTTTGAGGTACAAATCAATGGGCACGAATAAAAGTGGCTGGAAGAGAGATGCGTTTATAAAACCCAGAAAATGTGCATTTCACAAAAATGTACAAAATACACAAAAGCTTCTAAAAGGACCTATATTTAAATATTTTTCTTCTGGGAACATGTTTTGTGTATATATAACCACTCTAACGTGTTGAGATGTGTTGCCTGGTGTCCTTAGACAGACTCTAAGGAACATTGCTGTATGAATTTGGATTATTTTTTAGGATTTTATAAGACTAAAAAAGACTTGTAGGTTGGAATAAAATGTAATGTTTTTTATCAGCATCTATTTGAAGCCCCGGACTTTTTTTTTTTTCGACAAACAAAATGCATTTTATATGATCGCATTCTTTTAATTTGTTTATTTTTTAATGTGACTTTACTTCTTACATGTAGTTCTCTACTTACAGTTCTTGTTTTTCTTTATTAGAACTTTGTGACACTTGAACCTTTTGCTTTCGGTTAAAATACAGATAATTTATTTTGCAACCCATTCTTTTGTTAGAAGACAGGATGGCATCGCCGGGTGAGCGACAGGGATGTACGAACTCCATGTTCAAGAGCGCAATTGAAAAACGGTGAAACAACGAGACAAAGAAGACTGAATATTGCAGATGTAGCAATAGAATAATAGATATCTCGCTAAATTTAAAAGTATCCTTTAACAAAAACTTATTAAAACCTGCATTAAAATTGTTTTACATAATGTATTAAGCATCGCTTTTAAAATTTCTGCATGCAGAGTTTGTAATAATTTGTTTTGTATTTTTTTGTTGTCGTTTTTACCTGTTTACCATTAAACCGCACATTTTTATATTTATGTTATAACATTATTGTACAATGTGAATGTTTGGAACGTTTCCAGAGTGTGATCTGAAGTTTCTTTTAGATGCCTAATGTCACCAAAGAAATGCACACCTTATTTTATTGTGTGTCTCTTGTTTTTTGAGTGGCATCTCTGAATAGAGTAAAATTCAAATTACATTAGAGTATATTTATTATTGTGTCTGGTGTTAATCCATTAACCACAACGGAAAAAAAATGTCTGGTTAGTAATTTGCCTTGAGTCTCAAAGTTTCTGTAATAGTGCAGTAAAATGTATTACACTCTGTGGAGAGTTTGGAGAAGCGTATTTCACACTTTCTCTGTTTGGGACTAACAACAGCCTGATGTTGTTTGGTTGTTGATAAAAGTTTCCATTCATCAGGAAATGCGGCAGCAAACATTGTCAAGTTGGACTCAAGGTTAGACGTTCACTTTTATTGTGTTTATTTACACATCATTTGTTTAAATTAAGGCGGTTTGAACCTTAACTTCCTTAAGAGAGATAATCTGGGTTCTTGAAATCTCAGAACAGAAGAAAAGTCCCAGAAGATACTATTGTGACGCAGTGTTTTAGTAGTACGAAGAGACCAAATTGAAATGTTGCAGTGGGGCAGTGTTACATAAATGTATTTATTTTTCTCTACGTGTGCCTTCAAAAAAACAAAAAAAGGGAAAGGAAACAGATAGATATTTTATTGGATTGCTATCTTTCTGAATTTCCCGTTGAATGTGAATAAATCACCATACACTCTGTCTTCAAAAAGCCTCCGCAGAAGCAATAAAGTGAGAAAAAGTGAACGCACACAAATGATTTTTTATATTAACGTCTTGGATTTTGCCAGAGCTCATGCTGTATGTGTGTAGTGGAGGAAGGTGAGAATTTCCTTCCATCTGGGTACTTCTGTTCTGAAGAAACTTGCCATTTCAGGCTTGTGACATGGAAAAGTGCTTCGTTTTCTTATGTTACTATCTTAATATTAGAAACCGTTTAAATTTTGCTTCTGAAACTTTTTTTATTCATTTATCATAATGAATTTGCTAGTAAACGCTAAATTCATTGTACTGAGATGTCTGTCATATAAAAAAATACAGTAATATTGTAATGTCCAGCTCCCTTCCAGATCAACTGAACTTTTTTTCCCAGTTGATGCAACACCTTTGGACTGTGAGAGGAAACCAGATCATTTGTAGGACAACACAGACACGGGAGGGACGTGCAAACTCCACACACACTGAGCAGGACGTGACACTACTCCCGAGCAGCCTGGGCCCTGCGAGACGGCAGCGCGACTTGCTGCACCCTGTTGCGAACAGTCCAGCTTAAGAAATAACTGGAAACGAGAAGTACATATTCACCACTTTATCAGTTCAGTTTTATAGCGCATTCTCTTCACCAGGGTGATGTAGAGCACTAAACATAGTTTCAGGGAAAACAATGCAATTGAGAAAGAAATGGAACAAACACATTTTTCCTTTCTAACTATAACAGTGGCTGTAAGCCAGCTGGCAAATGAAGAGAAGCAAACAAAATAACTCCGAAACGCAAAGTCGGAGAGAAAAATAATCCACTGGGGGTCCACATACTAGTGGCTGCCCACCCCTACTGGCATTCTCCTGACAGAAGACCTGCGTGGATACGTCGAAGACCAGTTGGTGTGTAAACACACATCTATAGTCAAAGATTTAAAAATTGTTTAAGATATATGATAGACAGGGAAAAACCATCAGCAGAACCTGCATTTTAATTAGGCATCTTAAAATATGTAAGTGGACATATGTGCATGAAGAAAGGAACACAACATCATTTACGGTTTTCCACAATCACAATGTATCGTTCTCGCATTTCCGAGATGAACAACCGAAAAAGTTACAAGCTGCCCTTTTCAATTTTTTTATTTTTTATTTCAACTTCAGGTGAAAAAAAAAAAAAAAATGTATACATAGATACAAACAGTACTTCAACGGAATAGTGTTTTATGTTTTACGTTTATAAACGCTGTGCATCATAGATTTGAACTGCATTGTGACACACTTCTTGGGTTAGTAAAGTAAATTTCAGCGAGTCGGTGAAATCAATCGAAACCTGCTTACATAGTTTGCCAAATGAAATTGAAAGCGAGGAAAACTAAGCCATCAAGCAACACGTATTACACTGATGTCACCACTTGTACTCTCAGCCAACTGGAATTATCTCTTATATTTGAAAAACTTTACGTATGGCGGCTGTTAGTAGTGGCTACACTTACAACACTACTAGATAAGCAACTTGGAATCCTCTTAGTCCCAAGACTGTGTATTTCACAGTATTCTGGCATAAAACAAAACGCTCAGTAATGTACTGCTAGGATTATATTCTCTTCAAACCTAAACTAAATGCATTGTATTGAAAACTGTCTCTGTTCAGCAGTTGCCTATGAGTACTGCCCTGAGTTAATGTCTCGCAATTTGCCACGCCGTGTTATAATTTCAATTCTTTGCGATGTTAAAAAAATGCATGTGACAAGAATGGTACTAGAAGATAACATCAGTTTACGGGGGTTACATTTTAACTTTGTTTTTTGACTGGAAATGTCTCAGTAGATACCACAGCCTACATTTATCAATTGTACCTTTTAACTGCTTCTTACCAGTGTGGGCAACACAGAACGGAAACATCTGAAGCATCTGAAGTTACCTTCTGAAAAGACACTTAGCTGACCAGCAGTAATTCTCTGATTTTTTTTTTTCTTTTGATAAAATAATATGTACTGAATGCTTGGAATCTGCAACTAACTTTTTGGAGGAGAAGTTACTCCATGTACCTGTCTGGTTCCTTTGTAATGGAGAACGGCTGTTGATGATATCTGCACAGTTTGTGTTGTGCAAATTTGCTACTAAGCAAGCAGGAAAAAAAATCTCATTCTATAGGCAGTATGTATGCGTGTCTATTTGATGCAGAACTCTGACTAGTAGTTTGACGTGGGTGGAAAAATGATGGGACAGATCTGGAACGTCACTGGATCTGCCCACTTTAACGTATCTCCAACGATGAATTCAAATGGCTGCTAGAAAATGTACAATGAACTGTCTTTAGTGCAAGGGCTTTCTCGTGTGAACGATGCTAAGCGTAAATCTAAGTAAAACATTACAGCTACTTAAAAAAAAAGATTTGCAAGAATCTGACAAGAATCTTACAAGATGCAATAAATGTGGCAGCATATTTTGCCATGTTTTTTTTTTTTTTTTTAAAAAAAAAAAGGCAAATAACTTATATAGACTATGGCTTTTCGGTTGATCTTCTTTATGTAATAATGTTACTCTGTTTGGTCCACATACATAATTCTACACTATTAAAAAAAAAAAAAAAAAAAAAACACTCAAAAGTACGATGAAAATACATCACATGTTGTAGCACCCTACAAAGAAAATGGATATAAGGTAACAGAGAAGTCTTATTTATTGTGCTCAGTTTGTGAACAGTAAACGCCGGGGCGTCTCGGAGTAAAAAGACCCTGGAGACAGGCCAGAGACGTTCATCTGGTATTGTTTTTCGACCATAGAGTATCATCACTGTGCAAAAATATATGAATTTGGGATATCGGTTTTCATAGGTTGTAGCGTGTGCTGCTGCACCATATTGTTCACTGGTCAATTTAAAAAACTACACTGCCCCAAAGTATCAGTTCAGAACCTTCCGTCGCTTCCGCGCCCTGTGAGCTCAAAACTACTGAATTACTGCAAGTTAAACTAAACCCGTTGGTATCGTGACAGTTTGGCTTTGCCCCACCCATTTGCTAATAAGCTACTTTGTATATAGACTTCCCAATAAAATGGACTTAAAATATTTGAGAATGATTAACAACGATATTGTTTTTTTTTCAATTTACCAAAAAAAAAAAAAAAAAAGGATTTTTTGCTTTATGACAATGACGCTTTTTTGTCATCTGGCACAATTTAAAGGAAAAACGTTATCACAGTTTGAATGCATTAATGCTAAAGTTCAGCTCCCTCATTTTAACATTTCAGATTCATTCTCAAGTATCCTGTTAATCCTTTTCTTTCTTTTTTTTCAGTTGTATGGTTTAAAGCAGTAGACTCCGTACAACTTCTGCTTCTTGTCGGGAAAGCCGGAAAAGCGCACCGCCGCCTCCGTCGGACTACAGCGCCTTCGCGGGCGGGAGATGGGGTAGCGCACGCTCCCATCAGCCAGCCAGCCAGCATCGCAGCGATCGTAGCCCAGTAGCTTCCACGCCGAGTACATCTGTCCCACCTTGGCAATCTGGGCACCATCCTTTTGACAGGCCTGCACAGCCTCGTTGTATGTCAGCTTGGTTGGGTGTATCAAGTAGTAGAAGCGTCCTAAAGAAATAAATGTCACAGTTTATCACAATTAGTCAAACTTAAAAATGGGTGCGGATCTAAATGCATATATGGCCATCGGCTCTACGAACGCTCCCTCACCCCTGTAGTTGGAAGTGAAGCAGAACACATCGTAATGGCTCTTCTCCTTGTCACGCTGGCCGTAGCTCCTCACTCCAGGAACAGTGTTCTTGCCCCCGCAGGGCTCCCGCGGCTGTGTGATGGGGTACTGCGCAGAGCCATCGCTGAGCCAGCCTGCGTTACACCAGTCCAGCCCCCCTCTCCAGGCATCGTACAGCTGATCAAAGGAGGCCACCACAGCATCCTGGTCCCGACAGGCCTTCTCAGCATCGTGGAAGTTCAGATTGTAGCGGCCCATGCGCGGGAAGTACGGAAACACCACCCCTGGAAAACAAAGCGTCGGTCAGTTTTCATGTTCGGAGAAAAAGCATCTAAAACAATAACTTTTTTAAAATATGCAATGACACCTATTTCCACACCTAACCGTAACTAGAATACTGCATTCTATACATTCGTGTGCAACTTCTGTCATTTTTTGAACACTTCCGATGGATACAGACTTAGTAACACTATGAACCTCCATTCTGTCCGTTTGCAACAGGCTAATATGAATTTGCCCAAAACGGGGGACATCTGGAGCACCAGTCTGGAGGCCTCCAGCTGAAGAATAACATTATTCAAAGCAGCATAATATGAGGACAGATTTCCATTTGCTGTACAGGATGCATTTTGCAGCATTGTGTGTTGACCCTTTTGACCTTTGGTTCAGTATTTATTGCTTTTTTGGATTCATATGAGCTTATTTCACTCGAAAGATAAAAAATATCCTCCACTACCTTCCCATTTTTTTAACATCAACTTTCACTACGATCCGGTATAATTTGAATTGCTTTCATGGCTTTCATTGGTAAGCCTAACATTACCTGCTGTTCCTAACTCTTATCCTCACTGTGGGGCAGCCGTGTTGGGAAGAGTGCCAAGCAAATGATAAACAAATGAGGGAAAAAGCTGATAAAACTGATGACATTTGACGTTGTACTTATACATCCTGTAAACTTTCAGACAATTAAAAAAAAGACAAGGACCTTGCAGGTCTAGGGATACCACTCCAGTGTCGTCCTCCAGGCCATCGATCACCTCACACTTGTATTTTCCATAGTCCTCGAGTGTCACCTCCGTGATGACCAGCGAGGCATCGTTCTCACTTGCCCCCTGCAGGTACACCCGGCCGTGGAAGCGGCCGTAGCTCCTCTTATGGTAGCCCATGGCCACGAAAACATCAATCTCCTTCAGGTAGTCAGAGGTCAGCTTGGTCCACTTGATCCTGAGCTTGGGGTTGGCAGAGAGGGATGGATCCCGCTGAAACTTGCATGGCAGCGTAGCGTTGCCCCCGCGGCGGGAAACCACTTTTGCCTGTTCGGTCACTACAGACAAGCGAGGCCCATTTTCTGAAATTTTGAAACAGAGGTTCCACAGTAAAATCTCAGTATCTGGCCAGTTCTCGGCTATGATGTCTATTAACTCTAAAACAAGAAGGGGAAGAATGGATTTAAAAACGGGATAATGCCAGTGTTGTTTTTCAAAAGCAAAGCCAACAAAACAAGTAAATCAACAAGTGCAACTGCTGCCAATACTCACTAATCCTCACTTTTTCACGTTATATTTGGCTTACTCACCTAACCCTTTGTTCGAATGCCGTAAAACAAAATCGGCTGTGGGTTCAACCATAGTCGCTGTGTTCCTGCGCTGGTGTTGATCTGGGTGCTGCTGAGTCGTCCTCTTTATATTTTCTTGTGTATTTGGCACTATTGGTTTTGCGTGTTTCATAAAACACTCCTTGTAAGTTCACGTTCAAGCTGCGCTGCCTCCTCACGTGCAAACAATGTCGCACCGTTTTGGTCAAAGATGTGAATTTTACAGCAACTATCTGAAAGTACTTATGATCGCTGTCACTAAAGTGCACATTAGTGAACATGGTCCACAAATGGCGCAGTTGTACCTCAAACACACACACACACACACACACACACACACACACACACACACACACACACAATATATGGTCATTATTACCTGTTATGAAGAAAAATCACATTTTTTAATGTTTTTCAAATGTGTAATTTCCTTTCATAGTAAAATGAATGATTTTTTTTTAAAATCATGTTGACTTTGACCGAGCAGATGGCAGTTTGGACAGGCCTGCACAGCCTGGATGCAGGATACAAGCTGTGAAGAATAGAAGGGTTGTTTGTTTAAGGAGGAGACCTCAGGAGGTCACAGCAATGGAAGTTCTAACTCTGTACAAACAGAGCAAAATCCTGACGACAGAAACAAAACATGGTAAAAGATGGGACAAAATGGTCGTGTTATCAAAGGTTGCAGGGACTTCCTTTGAGGCTAAACAATTGTTTATCTGTTTTCCAGCTCTGTCTGGTCACCTCTTTCCTCCTTTTCACTGCTGATAAGTTAACTAAACATTAGATACTGGCTGTTCATTAGTAAGTACAAATAATTTCTCCTCATCCATAAGTGGGCTTATAAATCCTTGTGGATATTCCTCAAGTTTATTTTAACTGTTTTTCTGCTTAGCGCACAGCTGCCTTGCTCTGGTAACCAAAGTGCCCACTAAGCTGAACTGGAGCTAAGGGTCAGTACGATCAAGTTCATTTCAACTCCCAGCAACCACTTGCGTGGTTTTCGCAGCGAGGTGGAGCATTCCTTCTCTCGGGCGTCCGTGGGTTGCAAACGGAGCGAGAACATGCACACTCGACACATCCTGCGCTGATCTGAACCTCTGCCCAGCTGTGAGGTACCTGTGGTGACACGGTGCCACTAAAACCTTTCTCTTTTAACAGGCAGACCACACAGGAAAGAAAGCACGTGGGTATTTTGGGGCCGGGCATATTTTGCTGAGTCATCATTAAGTGCGAGTCAGTCGCCAATCCATTAATTCTACGTGCCTTTTCTAAAACTGTTTGTACCTCACATGCAGGAGCCACGCCAACATTCGCTAATGTGGTAGTGCTGTGGATCTTCTCTTAAGGTGGTATTTTATAAAATGCGTATTGATTAAGCAAGTTGTGCGGCTGGAGTGAAGATTTGTATACGGTTGAGCGAAGTGGAGAGTGTCCCTCAAGAAACTTTCAGTAAAAATGTGTTTAAAGTATTATAAGAATCAAGCAACAGCAGCTCAGCAAGTAGCACTGGTGCCTCTTAGCTCCTAGGTTCTGGGTTCAAATATGGATTTGAGTCTGACTCAGTCTGTGCTGAGACTGCATGTTCTGCTGGTATTCACATGAGTTCCCTCTTGGTGCTTCAGGTCGCTCCCACAGTCCAAAGCATGTGCATACGTGAGACTGCCCTATAATGTACTAGCATCCCATTCAAGGTCTACCTTGCCCGGCCCCCCGTGCTGCTAAGATGTCAAGACTGATTCGGTGAGTAGTTCATTCAGTCCGTTGGCATCACCTTTAAAAAAAAAAGTTGCCCCAGCAAGTGCTGAAAAAAACTGCACCAGCTGCAACAGACTGCTAGAACATCTGCAACCTGTGTACTTCAAAAGATTTGAGCCTCCTCAGAAAGTAAAGGCCTCAAGTGTTGAGACCACATCAGGTTGTTGTGTCAACCTGTCAATTTTTTTAGTTGATTCCCAGAATTCTGACATGCAAATGAGCATCATATAGCTAATTAAAACATGCATATATGAACATCTTGTAATGTACAACATTCAGTACCTGTGCAGTATACGTTTGATGTCATAGCGCAATGACAGTATCTGCCAACAGTCGTACAAAAGCATATACAGAAAAGGTTATGATAAAGCATTAAAACGCTGTAGATGTCTACCCGCACAGTACGCATAGTGACAGCGAGTGTGTGAGGCGAATGCCGTGGGAGAGTAAGTGCTACAACGCAATGGTAGTGCCCTGCTCACACTACCTTCTCGCAGCTGCTCCATCGAGGCCCCTCCTCTCTACTTTCTCCCTCCTTTTTGCGACTAAAAGATTATGCAGCACACAGTGTTAGTTGTTCTCAGTGTTTTATCACACAGAGATGCAGCAGGTTAATTCAGCATGTCTTCCATTTATTGTGTATCTCACAGAATTGAACTCGCAACTAAAAGCCCACGCACGCGCCCCTCTCGGGCTCACCGATGGAAGAGTCACAAGAGATCACCTTGTTCGGTCTTATTTCATCACTGTCATATAGCACAGCATAGACATGTATTTAAAAAAGGTAATAAACATATTGCACTTTTTAAAAAGAAACTTTGGTAAAGAATACGGTGCTGAATTATTTAATAATGGTATGGAAAATACACTATAATGTGGTCAGAAATAAAAAAGTTCAAAAACAAATTGAAAAATGTTTGAAAGAAGTTATCATATGGTGGACTACACGCTTACAAGTACTCGCTCTGTCACGAGTACGATCCGATCCTACTTATGACCGATATGACTTACGACCTGGAGGTCGGTCCCTGGCCCAGTCGTAAGTCAAGGATAGTGTGTAGTATGTAGCCTTTTTGGACTTTAATAAATCTGATTTTGTAAAAACCTCACTGAGGGTGAGAATTACTTATGTGCCGCAGTTCAAGTCCGTGCCTTTAAAAAGTTGTGCACGAAGAAGAAAGATTTAGAGATTTGTTACAGTGCAGTACTTTCACCCTCTAGTGACTAACACAACCACTTATTTACACAGTTTGACACATTCGGGTTTAACTAAAACTTCAGAGTCTTGAGAAAAATGACAGAGCGGAGCGGAATTCTCCTTGCAATAACCACCAGAGTTCCACCATCAGTGCAAACAAGATCCAATTTTATTTTGCTACTTTTACTTATGTATTTTACCACACCAACAATTTAAAAACATTTTTTAAGCACTGTCTTTCTAAGCAGGAGCAATGTGTTGGTTTACATGAAGCATTTTGCTGCACCCACCTCCAGGGTACTGCAGATAATTCACCTACTAGAGCACAGGAGGAGCCTGAGATGCAGGGCTGCTACAGCTACCCTTGACTGAATTAAAGAGGTGCAATGCAGAGCACAGCAGCTCTGCCATCACTCTTTCATTCTTGACATCATTCTCCGGTGCAGTTTATGTTGTTCGGCCATTTACGGTGATTTCACAATTTGTACAGCTGTGTAATTTTTACTGGAGCAATTCGGCGTAAAGTCTTTGGATTTCAGTTCGGTGGCTCAAACCGCTGTGCTACTTGTTGCCAATGAGTTCAGAGCAAACAGCGTTGCCCTTTGTTGTGCGCCAAGAAAACAACAGAACAATGAAATAACAGAATCAAGGGACTGTAGACAGTCAATGCACATTTACACAGGACTTATCGCTTTAACACCCGCACCGAGTTTGTTTTGGGGTTACAGTCCACAATGCAATTCGCCGGGATGCCGTTTGCCACTCACGAGGCACCTCAGGGACAAACCCGCGAATCGTCCAAACTGATAGCAAGTGCCCACGGCTGCAATGGTCCGGAGGAATTTCCTCCTGCAGTTGCGGCGGATGAAGAGAAAGCATACGTATTCCCCTCTGCCCTTGACCCTCCACCTCTTACCTGAAATGTAGATGGTCTTGTAATGGTCCAGGTCACTGTAGGGGTGGTCAGAGTTTTCAGCCAAGCTCAGGGAAACGAAAGTGAGGAAAAGCAGTGTGTTCATTTTTATAGCACCAGGGGGCCTCTTCACTGGAAAAAAAGAAGCAGTTCCTATGAAAGCCTGGCATGACAAATCATTACAAATCACGATTATTAACGCTTCTGATCTAAATGACATGAATAAACATCAGTTTCGGTGAAAAGTTGTGAACCTTCAAAACTGTTAGGGAAGCGGCCTTATTAAAAATTCAGATGGTTTCGACAGTATCCCTGGGGAGAGCGATCATCTTGCTGCAAACAATGTAGTAATCCAGAATAATATGTCCAGGTGCAAATAGGATACAAACCACGAGAGCATCTCCCCTCCTTGCATGTTTAATCCCAAGAAGACTTCTGCAGAAAGAATTCATTGCACTGTAATACAGTCCTAACAGTGCCCTTTATTGTCAGCAAAATAATCTACGGCAGAAGAAGAGTCGTAAACGGGCAGAGAAAAAATGTAAAAAGCCCCGAAAAAGCAAAGTGATACTTATCACACCATTTGACAAAAGAACAAAAAAAAAACTTTCAAGTCCTTAAAATAAAACACTATAACCCAGATGTTAGCCATATGCCCATGGGGTGATGCGCTTTAAAAGAAAAATAGAACGCTTAAAAAATAACATACCGGTCCACACAGTTTTAAACAGCAATATGTAAGCTAACAGTTTCAGACAGCAGTACACAAACACAGTCAGAATTCCCTGATTCGGCATCTGGACAAGCAAAGTTTGACGCACCTTTCTAGCACCACATATCCCAATGACAGCATCACCCTCTGTCCTAAATCTGTGCCCTGATAACCAGTGTGGTGGGGGCTTCAGATATGCACACTTACCATTCTAAAGAGTGCTCGCACCTGCCAGGGGAGTGCAGAGAGCCATGTGCAAACTAGGTTAAGAGTTGCGTAGGCTTCGCACTGCGGTCACACGAATCGATTTTTTTTTCTTCTCATTCATCTCTACCCAGAATGCTGACGCACCAACAGAGTGTGCCAGGTGGCGCTTCTGCAGTCAGCAGAACAACGTGCTGCAGAGGAGCTCTCTCTCCCCTTCTCTCTCTCTCTCTCTCTCTCTCCCCGTCTCTCGCTCCACCAGCCTAACAATTGCAATTGTGAGCCTGCTGTAAGTGGGCCCCACATCCACCAATAAAGAAATGACATGATGGAGAAAATGACTTTTTTGTACCGAGAGCTAAAAACAGAATTTGGCCAGTGTGATGTAATTTCTGCAAAGGGGACCAGTAAGTTGGGGGGGGGGGGGGGGAAGTTGGTGTACAGGGGGTGCCTCTGCAGTAAAGGCATTGCAGTAACTTGGCCTTCTATCTGTATGATNGGGGGGGTGAAGTTGGTGTACAGGGAGTGCCTCTGCAGTAAAGGCATTGCAGTAACTTGGCCTTCTATCTGTATGATGACAAGCAGCATTAGAAGACAAAGAAAATACTGTGTTGTACAATTAACCCCCCTATAGACTCAAATCCCTTTCTACTATTTATGAACCTTTTTACAGCTGCAGGGGTTTCTAACTCATTCCCCCAAAACCCCTGGACCATAATGACTCCTTTGTTAAAAGACAACTCATTTGGTAGGGATAAGCTTAGTTGCACACAATAGTTTGAGTTTACTAAGACAATGCTGAAACAAAGGCCTTGTGTATACAGTGCATACGACAATAACATACTCTGGTTATCCTGCAGAGATGGTGAGTAACTGTAAGATCATCCCCTGAAGAATTTCTAAAAAAGAAAGTGGCAGCAGAGTTAGTGACTTTCTTTAGCACTAGCTGAGTTACCTGGCTCTGCTCCGGTCAGAAAGTAGAACGGTAAATAGTAATAGCACTATATATATATATATATATATATATATATATATATCGCCAACCTGCACTGCGCTTCAAGTGGTTACATCCAGTACATAAGTACTGAACAGGCCAGGTGCCACAGAGAGCAACATGTTGGTTGTAGTCTAGTGGAAAAGTGGAACTCATAAAAGTAAGTGTCACCAAACTTTATTACCCCTGTGTTAGTAAAGCGTCCATTGCTGTGTATGGGTTCTGAGGTCCCTGTTGCCAGTCTGGGTCCTTCCTTTAGTACCTCTCCCATCACCCCTCCCTGGTGTGTGTGTGTATGTGTGTGTGTGTGAAGTGGTCTATTTGACAAATAAGCAGGGAACTGCCTGGATGGCCACATCAGTAATGTGTGTAGAACTATTTCTGTGTGTGACAAACAAACAGACAGAGACTGATCTTTATAGATGTAGAGGTGGGACAGTATAGGGCAGAACTTCATTAACCCTGCTGGAAAATTAGTCCGTAGGGCAGCTTGCCACATAGGACACATAATGAAAGACTCTCCTGAGACACACAACAAAAAATAAATTATAAAAAGCACTAGACAGCTTAAATAGCAGAAGACAAGCTACATTTTCTCATTCATGAAGAAAATATAACAATAAACTTCCATTGGACAGATAGATCATTTCTGTTATTGTATTAAATGCATCCATTCTCAAATATGAGGAGATGTCCTACCTTGTACAGAAGTCCTTACAAACATTCATTTTACTAAAAACAGTAACTCCCAGGAATTTACTTGGTCTTAAAAGGGACGTGTTAAATCACAAAAGGACCAGCTGACAAGAGATATTTTCAATAACCTTGCACTGGAAACATCTGCAATTGCAGCAATTTAGAGTAAGATCTTAACCACCAGGCGTTCAACTGCCAGCATTACCATGCGACACACTGGACCATACCACACTGGATCTACTGTTACACAGACCTGAACACATTAACTACCTAATAACCAAGCTTGTAGCCATAACAATAAACCAGAATCTGGACATGTCTGTAAGCGGTTTACTAGTTATTTCTGTATGTTTTATAGTACCAGGTCATCTTGCTGAGATAAGCTTATCTAATACAGGAATAACTCTGCGAAACACAGATTCTGTGTACAGTTTGCTGTTTCATCTGAAACAAATAAACAAATGGCTTGCAAAGCAAAAATTTTTGGAAAACTTAGATTAATAAGAGATCGATCAGAGGTTTAAACTGTAAAAATAATTAAACCAGCAAACCGAGAGGAAAATAACTGGATCTGACAAGTTTGCTCCAAATATAGCACATTATTGTTTGCCATCTATCTGGTTGTTATTCCAGCATTACATTAGATTATGAGACATTTCTGCAGTATTTCCAGACAAGTATTAGGTACATTTTATGCCATTTGCAGGGGTGTGAGATGAGGTGCTTTTTAAATCACATTTCACTCCCCGTTGACTAAAGGGGCAAGTGGCCGAAAGCAAGCATTGCCTCCTTTCCGAATTTAATGTCATTTTTATGCTTGCTGTTGACTTTTCATTCCATTATTAAGTGTGCTGGAGTACGGTTGTTCATGGTTGTTCCACCATGCTGTCAGAAAGGCACTTTGCATGGTCAGGTTTAAATGAAAGGTCAAGTTTAATAGGCAGAAAAGCAGCTCATCTTCAAGTAAACAAATCAAAACTACAGTAATCCCTCGGTATCCAAATGTAATTCGTCGCCAAAAGGGTGTTGGATCCTGGATGTCTATATCCCATTATTTTAAATGGGGGGAAAAATAATAATAATGTGCTCTCAGCTTATCGGAAAAAACCTATGTAACTATCAGCCGTCAGCATGGTAAACATGGTAAACACCAGTTAATGTTGCCATTAATTTGCATGTTTACAATGTGTGGTGCAGTATATACAGGACAGGACATTTCACATGTTAGTGCCAACACCGGCATTTAAATAAATAGGTTTATTTAAAAATGAAATCCAGTAAAAAAAATTATACATAGCAATTTACGCACACAAGGCTAACAACGTTTAGTGGATATCGTGGAACTTTAGTGAAAAAAGGCAGCTTATTTGCATATTCTAAAACTTGGAGTTTTCTTCTCCAGCACCGGAAGGATTTTCGGCTACATGAAAATCCTTCCTCCTCCTCCTCCTCTTCCTCTGAGAAACGACGGATATCCAGCTGAATTATCCGGCTTAAATCACAGTAAATGCAATGCACCACAAATGAGGCCAGACAAAGCCAGCCTGAGACTGGCGAGGAAGTGTGGAAACAACTGATAAAGACCCCAGCCCAGTGTGGGCACGGGATAAATGTTTGAGAGCTTACGATACACTTTCAAAACATACACTTACAACACATACAGTATTCTTTATTATTATAGTAAATTGTACGCCACTATACGGTATTAATGCGTTGATTTTTAGAATTTATTTAGTTTATTTGCATTTAGATTTTTTATTATGGATAAGCTCAGATAAAAATGTATTAAAGCTTCTGTTTGGATACCGATATATAGCTATTAATTGTCAGGAGCCATTGAGGCATTGCTACAGCTTACCCAGGTGAAATTATCATCATATGTTCCGGAGCCATTGGCTTCAGTTATTAGATGCTGGCGCTCATGATGGTATCTAAAACTGTAACTGAGAGCGGTGCACGTATAAAATTGGTTTGAACAACTACAAACCTACACATGTTGAGATATAAAATTTAAAGTAAAACTTTTAAACACAGTGCGCCATACCAATATCATCTCAGTAATGTCTTCTAAGTGATGGAACAAGAATGTGTTTAAGTATAAAAAACAAAGGCTTAATAGTGGCAGATAGCGGCAAGCATGTTTTTTGTTGCAGTATGATATTTAAAAACAACATTAATAGATCAGCCAAAATACAAAAAGGGGATTTTAATTTCCTCAGATATAGCCATTGTAAGCAGTAAGACATTTGACCTACGGAATAAGGAACCTAGAAATTAAATTGCATATATTAAAGGTTTTCGACTGGGCCAACAGACAACACGTGTACCATGTTAGTAAAACCAGGTCAAGGGCCATGTCTGCTGGGTGGGTCTTCAGACGTGGCAGCAAGGATCCAAAAGAGGACAAATCACCACCACATCCATTTTACTCTTCAGCAAAGCTTTGAGACACAAAGGGATTCTTTATTCTTTTTTTATTTTTGAAAGGATTGTTGGTTCCTGGAACAGTGTGTGACGCGATAATTTCCCAAGTATCGGCTTTTAATTTGTTAATTCAAATCATTTGACTGTTGCTGTCAGCTTCAGGCTTGGCTCTGAGCACAGATGACTGCTTTTAAATTCCACCCTTTTGTTTGCAACTGTGTAAACGGAAGAAATCTTTACCGCTATACCATTATGAAACATAACATGCCATTACGAAAGAAGAAAAATTATTCTTTTGAAATTTGTGTGAAAATTTAGACGGACTCATATGTATTGCGCAACATAAACTTGTGTTCTTGGAACTAATGCTGAAACTTTTTGAAAAGTTAAGAGATCCATTGGTTTTGAACATGGAAGAAGAATGCAAAATGTGCCATTAAAAATGCACTTAGTTTATAAACTATATGAACCAAATGAAGACCCCAACTTCACACAGTACTATTTGATGCAAATAAATCGTTTTTATTCTATCCACAACATTCCACATGTGGTTGCACACATTCTGCAAAAGAATTCTATCAGGCTTTTCTCAGGCAAACCATTTTCTAAATGACCCCCCCCCCCCATTTCTGCATAAAATAAATGTTTGAACTGTTAAATCACCATCTATTGCTGCCAGACTGGCAGAACTGTGTTATTTCACCTTAAAGTCTGAGAATTTTTGCTAGTGTGACATCCACTTCATGCAGTTCTGCTGCCATTGTTGTTGTTTTATTTTTAAATTATTAATGTACCTTCAGCACAAAAGCATTTTTTAAAATATCTATTACGTATTTAAAAATCTCAATTCTTGCTTATTAAGCTTAATCCAAATCCAAATAGCTCAAACGGACAGCAACAGTGACCGAGCAGGTAGTGCTGCTGCCTGTCGGTGCCGTAACTGTGTGTGTATCAGACTCAGTCCGTGTGGAGTTTACATGTCTTCCGCGTGTCCGTATGGGTTTCCCCTCATCTGTCACGTTATCTGGCGACTCATTTGGCTTTATTGTGGGAATTTTACGCTTATGTGGTTATAATGCGATGGACGATGTACTGCTTATATATCCCAGTGTCCAGCGATTCCAGAATAGGCTCGGCACTGTCGCACCCCTGACAAGGACACGCTGTTGAGGAAAATGAGAGAAAACTGCTCTCCCCGCTTGTTCGCTGTTTAGGTTCATTCAACTGGACCGATATCAGGGGTAAGCTGAAGTTTACATTTTTATGTGAGATATCCAGTGCAAAATACATACCGCCTTTAGCTGCTCAGTTCCTGAATGCCTGTCAGTGATGAATGATGCTCGATCACTGTAATCTGCAATTGCAAGCAAGTTACAGGTCATTTAACAGAGGACATGTGGTCCTGAAGTAACCCCTACAACGACAGATTGTAATGTAATTGGATATTACAAAGTTTTTTCATTCATTTCAAGAAAGGATTAATTGCTAATTGTAGATGCTCTCGATTCTGCAGTGCCGAGGTCCTCAGTTGAGACTTTCGCTTTAGCGCTTTTGAAGAAAATAATTTAAAATGTAACAACCTTCAACGGTTGCCACATGGTCTGTTACACCTAATAAAGGTTGTTGTGTAATAAGAGAAATTTTCTATGGGCGTTTGAGCTCATTGCAAATAAACTAATGAGGAATAACAAATCACGTGTAACTATATACTTGGCCACCACCCTCTTACACTGTTGCTAAGGCCCCCCAGAAGGACTGTTTTCCCTTCAGAAGGATTGGTTACTACTGGAAGATCAAGTCACCCCTCAGTATGAAAGCATTTATTTGTACATAATAAATGAAGCATTTAGTCATACATGCTAAAATTAGAATTTGTAGTCAAAGGATTATGTTCGTAAGGTGTACATACACTACCACATCTTACAGTACATTGCAGAGCACAGCATTCCGACGGAAAAACTGTAGCTGGGTGTACCACAACTCCCACCCACCACAACCTTCCGCACCTCATTAAACAAGACTTTCGCTGAAAGACCTCTTTTCTGAGGACCAAACAGAGGTGTGTATGGGTCTGTGTGTTCACATTTATGTAAAAAAAACATGACCAATAGATACTGCAAGAACCCATGGGTTCAGCTCAGTACCGTGCCAAGTATAACTTCTCCCAAATGGAATCATTTCACAAATACTGCATTCTTTTCTCATTGTGTCACAGGTACTTTGGTGTTTTCTAGCCAGAACGTTCAGAAAGCAAACAAAGCAGGAATACAGCTGACAGCACGTAACGGTTACTTGAAGGATCTTCGATATGAATGAACAAAATTTAATTCATTCTTCTGCCTTTAAGGGCTCCCAGTTTTTAGACACATAGCCAGAGTATATTATAGTGACGCTGTGATTATTCCAGACTGCTGGCTGCTTTTCATTTGCTCTACCGACCACCTGATTTTACTGCAATGACTTCACACTGAAAGGCGAAATGAAGCTTGGCTTTAAGGTCTTGCAGCATGCCACGTTTCGATCTTTCTGAAGTTTACATTTCATTAAATTCTCGCTGTATTTAGATAAAGAGAAAGCAATTTGGCAGCTACAAAGACAGGATTCAGCTGCGCAAACGTCTTTTTCACATTCGCACCCAAGGAATACCGATTGAAAACACGTAAAAACATAATCCATATTGCTTATTGCAGTTCTTTTCCTGGTTGACAATAGGAAATTATTTTCTGCATGACCAATAAACCCTTTACTTTACCATTTTAGAATTCAGCAAAAATGTAAAATTGCTGTCTTTTCATTTTTGTGATTGTTAAATAATCACGAGCCCCTACGTTTTAATTACAATACACAGGTTAACAGGTTTCTGAAAATGGGTTGAATATCAGAAAACTTTTTTTTGTTTTTTTTTACCCCTACAGATGTGTTGTGACTGCAGCAGCCGGAATAGCTAACATTGGCCTATATTTAAAAAGCCTCCTTACCATTCTACATCTGACAGTCTTTTTAAAGTACAGGAATTCCTTGGTACCTAGATGACTATCAACTCATGACATCAGCATGATAAAACACTGTAAACACCAGTTACTTATTTAGAAAACACTTAATGTTGTCAGTAATTTGCATGTTACTACCACCTGGTACAGTATGTATGTTTAGTACAGGACATTTTACCTTCCCAGTGTCACTGCATTACGCAGAAGGAGTTAAGTGTTATGAGATGTTCAATACAAGGAATAAAGATGGGTGTTAGAGTAACCCATCATGTCTGCCTCTGTTTTACACAACAAACAACATTTAAATAAACAGGTTTAATTTTTAAAAAATTAAAAGCACACTAAATGTGGTGATGCAGCACAAACATATTCAAACAAAGCTAAACAGGTGGAAACAAATGATAATAGCTGTCCATATGTGAGTCTGGCTTCAAATAAATATGTAACAGTACACAATAGATTTGTGTATACTGTATGGTACTATTTTTTTACATGTATTTTTTATTTGTGTTTTGAGTTTTTATTAAGGTCAAGGTTCAGTTTTCATTCCAATACCAATACTGAAGTATTAGTTTTCAAGAGCTTTTATAGCAAAAATTTGGATACAGGGAGTTTGCATACTGAGGAGTTACTGAAATTGTATATATTTGAAATAGAGCTCCATGGAGTCAGAGGCAACAGCAGGGTTTTTTTGGACTGGAATAGCATGCAGTGGAATGTTTGCGGAGGGTGTGGAGGAAACAGTATCTATTCTTAGTAAGCCAGGGATCTCTTGCATGTGCCTGGGCATTGTGAAGCAGCCAACAACAGTATTTACAAAACATTTTAAGCAAAAGGGCCCAATTGAAATCTACACTACATTAATGATGCTCAAATGCGATTTGTTCCTCATTCGAAACAGTGCAAGTTGTTTATTTATCTTGAAGCAAATGCATAAACTCAGAGCTGGAGGTTGTTATACAAAGATGGAGGATGATGGGGAGCCAACATTTCACTGACACAGCTGGTAGATGTAGAATTCACAGATCCATGAGCAACTTGTTTGATTTCTGACTTTTTCTATATAAATTCATTTTCATAAAAATTCTGCACAATGTTTGGTACTTGAATACTAGTAAGAGGAGGGACCAACTGTCCTTTAAAACAAAAATAGATGCAAAAATTAAGATTTGTTATTTTATAGTTGCTACTTGTTCAGGTCTACTGTGCATATAGTAAAACAATGAACTATTTATAAAAATTTCATCCATGAAGGGTGTAGTGTATATAAAATAAACCATAACTGTGCAGAACAGAGGACTCGTGAAATTGCAGAGTGCCAGGATGCAACTGAGAGCGTGGATTCTCATTTCCCACAATGCAGTACATCTCTCACACAGATGCTTGGTGCAATTTTCAAATGCAGTCACAGTGTATAATCACAAGTAATATATTGCAACTAATATTTTTTCAAAATTTATTAGTGTAGTTCACTCTGCTGCAGTGCAGTTTGCCACAATCCATGAGTCTGATTTTTTAAATTGTTTAACAAAATATACTGAACATTTTGACTGACCCTAATCACTTGTGTTGCATAATAAAAGTTAATAAATTACAAAACTAAAGAAGGCAGCTTTGAAAAGTATTCAACCCTTTAACATCTACTATCATTAAAGAGCACAGCCTCAACCATTTGAAAACCATTAGTTGATGGAATCCACCTTTGTGTACCTAGACCATTTAAACTGAATTCATGCAAACCAATAAGAAGTCAGAAGAACTTTCCCAAGAACTGGGGAACAGAGCTGCAGACAAATACAAGTTAGATGAAGGATATAAATGAATTCTGAAGGCCCTAAAAATTCTAAGGAGCACCTTTACATAAATTATCAGGAAGCACAGAACACGTGAAATTGTCCAGTATCTTCAAGAAAAAAGCAGCTGAAAATGGGTTTATAAGGTTTTAAGGATGTGCGGCATGTCGCATGTGACACTAGAGAAACTTCATTCAATCAGCGACTACTCAGGTAGACCACCAAATCTGGGCAGTATGCGGTGGTAAGGAACTGATTTTTGCAATCTGAATTAGCAATAAATAAATAAATAAACAATGCAGTAATTCCTGAAGAAATGTGTAATGTATTCTGTGTTCTGATGAGACAAAAATGAACTATTTTCCAAGATATGTATGACAGAAAGCACAGCTTAGCACATACCAAATATTAGTCCCACAATGGAATATGGATGTGGCATCATTATTTTGTGGAATTCGTTTTCAGCAGTAGGAATGGGCAGGTTTAGAATGAAACAGAGGGCAAAATGGTTAGAGCAAAACATAGTGATGATACTCGATACTGATACCTTGCACAGTCTACAAAAGATCTGAAACTGGGACATCGTCAACATGACAATGGCACAACACCAATACTACTCCTGAATCTCTTGAGAAGATGAAACTCCTCGAATGGCCTGATCTAAACCCTGACTTAAATCCCAACCAATGAATAAACAATATAATCCTGAACACAAGACTGTATTTCTGAGAAATCCCTTTCATTAAAAATGGGTTCGTTTATATATCTATATATATATATATATATATATATATATATATAAAGCTGCCACATTAAACAAGCAATAATTATATAAATAAAACAAAGACTACTTTCTGAGCTGACAGTTCTCTTCAAAGCAACTCACAGTTTCATATATATTGATACAGATGGGACGATTCAAGGTAGGTACCATACCCACAGGTTCTAAAGCAGTAGCTGCAAGTGGGGCTTGATCCAGCACCATTCATATCAAAAACCTACCCTATCGCCACCACACTATCTGCTAAGTTTATGCTGACTGTATAAGACTGTACATGATATGAGAAGAGTCATACTGAAAATATGACACAGGCCAAAACCAGTGAGCCAGTTACATTCAGTTAAGACAAGGTGTTCATTTAACTTCACATTACAGGCCTTCAAACTTGGCATCTAAGGCGGAGGCTTCATGTCAGTAGGAGACATTTTCCCACCGGTAAAAGAAGGTGGGCTCAGCCCAGTCCACCCATAGAGCACCGCATTGAGACTGAGCTCGCGCCACCATCAACCTGACAAAGGAGCCTCAGTGTGGCAGTGTATGCTGAACTCATCGCTCTGTAACTTGGAGGTTTTGACTGGCTGAGTGCCTGGCTCCAAATTGTAGAACGTGCCATTCCCCCAGCCCACTCCACCCAGTCCTTGGACACCCACCCCTTTCACTTCCTTGCATGTGGACCTTTATTAAGTAGCAGTAGCATTTCTGGTCATGAAGTTTTTTTCTCAAAAAATATTTTTACGAATCTGGACGGTTACACGAAACTTTCTCATACAACTATACTGAAATTAGAAACTTAACACCTGGCAATTCGCCATCCAAACACTATAACTGAAACCAAGTGCTTGTGTAATACATTCATATTTAGTAATTCATAAACCACTTATAGCAACCTGAATTTTCAACCTTTGTAGAAATTGCCATAAAAACCTGTTAGCTTTGCTATTATTTCAAATTTGCTAAAATTATCAATAATCGTTCTGCCCCAAATGTCATGTTGAAGAGTAACACACCGTGTAACGTAAAGAATTATTGATGCATGTAAGCGAAGTCGAGTTTACTCTGAATTGTAGGTGACCCTTGGTATGATTTTGGAGACAATGGGGAGCTGGAGTTGTTTGCCACTGACTTCTTCCATGAATGTTTAAGGAGTGCAGACATGAGCAGAACATGCAAACTCCACACTCCCTGAGCTGGACTTCAACCCCATACCACAGGGTACCCCAAATTGTGTACAACTACTCTTTAGTATCAGAAAGGGTCAACATTAAGTATGATAACCCGGAAGTCTCCCTGAGGGCTTAAAAAAATCATAGTAGCAAATCATAGCAAAACGTACAAAAAACTGAGCTTAAGGTCCTGAAGTGTCATTACAATATTTATCGAGTATCTCAGTACTACATGCAAGCACAGTTACATGAAAATTTTACTTAGCAACTAATTTGTATCTCAAGAGGAAATAATATGAGCAACGTTCCTGACTAAACAAGACCTTCAAGATCTGTTAAAAAAAAATCCTTCTGCAACGTAAAGGATGGCTCTTGCAAAAAAGCCCATTAAGCTGCTGAAAAACTTGATAAACCAATGTAAAAAGTGTAAAATTCCATACATGTCTTTGTCCTGACTTTAATGCCAATATCAAAATACCAGAAGGGTTTTGATATCTGCAAAGTCAGTGATCAGATCCTGATGATAAAGAACGCTGATCTGACATCAGGGGAGTAACATTGCCCCTGATGTAGAAGGCCCTGACTGCACACCAATTCATTCATTATGCTTCTAAAGGAAGCATTTTTTTAATGTATTTAAGCATTATTTTTTTAGAAGGGCAGAAGGGGAGACAAAATGAGTAGCTCTGCTGCCTCACAGCACCACAGCTATCTGGGCATAAATTCAAAACCAGCTCAGTCTGGATGCTCTCCATGTGTCGACATAGATTTTCTGCGGGTGCTCCAGTTTTCTGCCGCGGTCCAAAGACATGTGTGCCAATTTAATTGGTCACCGCAAATTGCCCATAGTGTGTGAATGTGTGCATTGTATGGGCAGGGTACGGTTTCATAGTCTTGTGCTCAGTGATTCTGGAACAGACTCTAGAGCACCTTGGCCCATGAGCAGGAAAAGGAAAATGGATGGATGTATAATTTTTTGGCTAATATCTTTGTCCACAGCTGCACAGAATGCTAAGCGTGAAGACTAAGGTGCTTACAATTATTTTAGCAATTTATACAACTGAGTAACTTATACAGGAGTAATTCTAGTGAACTACCTTACAACTATGCCACCAGCTGGCTTTATTATCTAATAGCTACTAACCTTTTATATGCAACATATCCTATTCAAATTTTTCTCATTATTGTAATTGTTACCAAATCAAATGTTTTCTTAAATATAAAGGTATCATTTTGATTTTTGGTAGCAAGAGTATAATATTGCATATTGGTGTCAGCAAAAAATAAAAAATAAAAAGAATTAACAATCAAATATAGAGAATTTTTGGGCACAAGTCTTACTACTGCCACAAACAACAATCTGTGCATCATTTCATCCTCATCATCTTCATTAATATTATTGTTTTTGTTATTTGTTTGTTTGTTTATTAGACCTAAATGTTTCAAGACGTGAATAAAGTTTGGAAAGATGTAACCGACAAAAACTCCTGCTTAAATTGACAACCTAAAATGGGAGAACAAGAGAAATAAATACATGGTACTATATAGTTTATATAACTTGATAAATATGTGTACAAAAACAGTTTGAAGATTAATGGAAATAATGAAACATTGGATGAGCCCGTGCAAAGAGTGTGCCCCTGAAATGAATACAGAGGTTACAAAAAGCATACTGACCTTCTACTCGGAATTTTAAAAAAAAACATGAAAGCTAAAATGACTTTACTTATCCCAGTGGATTGCATACAGTCTTCATTTCAGTCTGAAGAAAATCCTGCACAATATTCCATTCATAATCGCTTCAGCTCCTCTGGAAAACATTGCATCCCTATAACAGTTAGTACTCGACGACCCTCAAACAATACTTCCATTCTTTCCTTTTCGGCAAAAACGGAATTTATAGCTATGAATAAGGAATTAAGTGCAATGGGGCACTTTATATCTCCGTTACTTTTCTAAGGAGATTTTACATCCTGCTTGAAACCAGTAGATGGCAAACTTCACTCGCATTACTTCACAAAACGCCCCATTCATGAGGCAAATAAAGAAGTACATTATTAATTTATGCCATAACACAGGCTCTGCCCTCAATATTTGTTTAGTCAGCTGTTTCAACTTTACAGAAGTGGCCCTTATGTTACTGCTCCCCAATCTCAGTTGCCTCAGAAGAACATGGTGCCACTATGAAGGCACTACAAGCAACCTTTTCACTTCGCTCCCAGGCTGCGGGCTGCAGTCGCAGGTCTCTCCCGACTCACAGAGAATCCAGAGGAACAGGTAGCACGGTCCACAGCAAAGCAAAGTTTTAACTCTAAACCGTTTTTCAACTTTTGCCCGGTGTCCAAAAAAACAACCAAACAAACGGGAAACGAGTTATTCCCATGCAGGGCGATACCAGCGGATCGGCAGCTAAACCCGCGCTGTTTCCCGCCGGCTCACGTGCAGCAACGCCACGCGGTAAACAAACAGCGTCATATTTGTCTTCGGTCGCACCGGCTTCGAAATCAGGGTCCGAACGGCGCCGCTTTAAAAGAGCAAAGATCAAGGACCCCGAAACACACCCTCCTCTCCATTATACTGAACATATTTAAAAGCCTCTACAGCTGTGATATGAACTTTCAGCACCCAGGAGTGAATCAGCGCCCTGAAAATGTACTATCATATCAGGATGTACTTACACGAAAAATGCGGTGCTAACAAGAAATACAAGCAACAGGTCACGAGGGTCTGTTACTAAGCTACTCATATGAATATGTTTTTATCGTAAACACGGCACAAACAATGCTGGCGCAACAAGATAACACTTTTGGGATGTAATGATTTTGCCGGTTGAAAATTGTTACAACGTTACACCGAGTGAAGGAAAGCTATCTAGCAAAAGCGGTGGCGCACGAGCGCTAACTGAGTTGGACTCACCTTCTAAAGTCGCTCGCCGAGGGTCCGACTGATGCAGGGAGGAGAGATGCCGCTTTGTCGCGCTTCGCGGGGAGGAACCACGTCACGCGCCAGGCGCGAGGGGCGGAAAAACAGAACGACCCAGTGGCGGCAACTGCCCAGCGAACGAGCGCTTTACGTGCAGCCGTCTAGTTCAGGTGCGGTATTTCGCGCCGCATCTCCGATTCTGGTGCGTTTCAGTTGTGTCAGGCGTCCCGACAACTGCAACGCAGGGGGCAACAGAGTAACACAGCAGCGACTGGCCGGTTAATCCCTTTATAGTGGCGAAAGTAATGGTGTAAACGCAGTTCCTCGATATATGCCTGCAGGTACCAGCATAAGTAGAGGCACGAGCAGCAAAGTCGAGGAAGGCAGGAGGTAGGAAATGAGTTTCCAAGCAGTGTCCCGCATTTATATCATACCTGTTATATAGGCTATAGCCACTGTGCATACCACTTATGGGTGGGGTTTAACGATCTTCTCGCTCTACAGTTCGCGCCCGCGCGCGCGAGTGCGAAGTGGGGCTTTTGGGTGGGTTGATGAGGGCCATAAATTGGTGAGTATTAAGGCCCCGAGGACAGTTAGTGGTCGACCCCCTCTTAACAGGCTATTCTTGCCCTTGTTTGCACAACAGTGTTATTCAAAGACACTCTGTGTTGTATCCTTGTCGTTTTAACGCCATAAAAAGGTCGAGTTGAAGATGGTCGTAAGGTTTGTGAGTTTGTCAGGGAATTAGCTGTTACCCGGCAGACAAAAGTGTAACGGTGGAAAGATAAAGCACATTAATAGTGAGGAGTAATAACAAATGATAAAATCACCAAATTGTTTTGCTGTTAACTCAGTTGTATTTAGTTCCTAAGTGTTGCGTGTCCAAAGCCAAAGAGAACGACACGCATGCCGGCCGTGGTCAAGTGGAAAGAGCAGAAACATGTATCACTAACCTTGTTACCCACTGTTTACTAATGTGTGTATTAGTGTGTGTGTTTCAAGTAAAGTTTTTGTATACATTTATACGTCTGCATTTGCTTGCTTATAAGTGTCTGGCTGCTGTGTGGAAAACACAAATGGCACTGAAAGCAACATGCCTTGGCTGTAGTGACACAGTAATAAACTACTTGAAAATAGTACATTTGTGTGTGTGTGTGCAGACTCATCTGCAGACAGTAATAGCAAGTTATACATCATCAAACTTTATTATTTAACAATTTGTTTGTGTACAGTAAGAGCGTGTGAGGCTGGTATTTGTGAGAAAGTGTGTGTGCCACCTGTCAGGCATCATTTTAAATGTCCAAATAGTAAGCAGCCTCTTTTTACAGACTGATGAACTTCACTGCAGAAAACTGGTTTAGGGTGAGAAATAGCTGTGTTTCAAATTTCAAATTTCAAGTCTGTGACTTAAAAAACAAAGCTGTGCATTAATAACAAACAGGTTGAACTTAATAGCACATAAATATCCCCTGTTTCAAGTTTCACACCAAGTGGCGCTATCCTCTTTTGGATGTGTTTCTTTTTGTTTGTTGTCCATTGTAGAAAGCTCCTAATAACAAAAGAACAATGGACTGGGGTTTTGGTCCAGTTTTTATTGTACTGAGTGTAGGTTTATATGATGAGCATGTGATTTGCTACAAGGAATGAAATAGTCGAATTACGCATTTATTACCATGATAAATCACTGCACTTTTTATCTTTGCGGTTTACGACACAAACCATATTATAAATCATGGTGGGCAGTCTTAAAATAAGCACGGGCAAGGTCTTGAGCTCTTTGTATTTCTTCTCATATTCTAAAGATACACTACTCAGGTGTGCACTGGTGTGTGAATGTCCTGTCCTCTCTGCTGCCCCAGCCATAGACTGTTTCTACACTGTGATTTATTTGTGCATCTTAATGAATAACTTGTTAATGTGTGTATATAATCACATATGAAGGAGAAGGAAAAAGCCATTTGTTGCTGGAAAAAAGTGACCATTTTGTAATTTGGGAGAACCACTGAAACAAAACTGCATAACATAGATTTGACTGTTACTGTTAAAAATCTGGGTCTCATATACGATTTACACTGTACCGAGGAGGTCAATGCATATGTATTAAATCTGGTCAGTATATAATGTGAGCTTGGTGTCATGCATTTAATAGACAATTTATGGGAGAAAAATGATGTCTGATTTTCATTGTTCTCTTAAATTTGGTCCTTTTCATATTTGAGTCAGTTTGGTAACTTGTACTACTTATTTCTGAATTAGTTTTCTCAGTTTAAGTACTTTGCGTGATGTAATGAGGTGTAATCTACAAAATAAGTTATCAGTTTTTATCCAAGCTTATTTGTAACCTTGAAAAATGCCTTTCCTTAAAAATACCACAGTAAAACATTTACAGGGACAAAATGTTTCAGGTCATGATCCATATTATAAACTGTGCTGCCTGCAATATTCCAAAAATTAAGGTTTGCCTTTCAGTTTCATTTATAATTTCTGGGATACACTGTTACTAGTAAAAACTATGTGATGCTGTACTTTTTGATAAACTTGAAGTTCACACAGCATATACTTTTTCCACTAATACTGAATAATGCCAAAAGTCACACTTGGAAATCACTTACTTCTTTTTTTAATTTAACCACAGACACAGAATTGTTTTCTATTTGCTGTAAGGGTTTTGAAATATGTCTCTTCTTTCTATCATAGTTGGAATGTCAAATACCAGTGTTAATACCAGCACTTATTTTTCTGCCACATGTTTAATATAAAAACACAAAGACAATGCACAAATAATGCTTTATTGTGTTTTTGTTTTTCACATTATGAAAGACTGTACATGATTGACTTTTATTTGTAGAAAAGCTTTTGGAAAAAGACAATATAATTTTGATTTAGAGGGATCCACACAGACCAAACAATAAAATGTGTGGGCACTTGCTATGGAAAACTCTAGAAATCAGAGCCCTTGGCTCTTGGAACTTAACACACGATTGCTAATATGTGTTTAGGGCTGGGAATGAAGTAATTTGTTTAATAATTAAAGCAAATATTCTCTTTCCTTTCTCCAAATAGATCAACTTACTATTGAAAGGATGATGTTTAAGTACCTTTTGCCAGTTATGAATTTTCTTACCAGAGAACTGAATATGTTTAAAATCAATGTTAAGGAATACTGTTACACAGGTGCTGTAAACTTTGAGAGTTCCAGGTCACTATTATGACATTCTGCTAAAAACTGGAAAGAATGGGCACTAGTATGTCTGCTCGTGATAAATGATAAATAATCACATATGGTAGGTAATGCACCTATGTACAGGTAGGATGTTAAAAATACAGGGCTTATCCAATAAATGAAAGAAATTCTTTATAGTAATAGGCAACTATAATGGATTCCAGTGGAAATAGTACTTACATAACAGGTATACACCCTTTCCTCAGTGGTTTCTAAAACAGGATGGTACGTAAGACTAATAGACATACATTTGTTTTACAAGTGTAGGCAGGGTCCATGGACATTTCCTCTTGTTTTCAGCCTTGTGAACTCTAGTATGTAAGATACCATAAGCAAAATTTCCTGCTGTGGTGTTCATTGTTTCATGTATATTGAACTGCAAAGTGCTGGCACACTGGTGGCCATCTAAGCTGGGTTTTGCTTTACCTGAGTTCTTAGGTTTTTTAAAATGAATTATATGAGTAGTACTTGGGGAGAATAGATACATGATGTAAAAACTATGTGAAAGGCAAAAAACGAGGTAGTCCCATTGGTGATAGGAGCTGTGGGGCTGTGACCCCTAAGATGGAAGAGTGGCTCCCTCAGATCCCAGGTATGACAACATCAGTCTTGATCCAGTAGATTGCAATCCTGGGAACAGGAAAAATACTGCTCTGTATCCTCAAACTCCCAGGTCTCTGGTGGGAGGCCCATACCTAAGGAAAGGTACGACCCACAGGGGGAAATGTGTGTGTGTGTGTCTGTGTGTGTCTGTGTGTGTGTACATATGTATGTCAGTATTCAGTCCCCAAAACTATTCTCAAATTTCGTCTCAGAATTTTTTTTCCAGATGATTTGCAAAATAGTGCACGTGATGCTAAATCAAAACAATTTGAAAACTTTGAATCAACTCATTGTGTTAATTTGATTCAACTCAAGATGTAAAGGCAGCTAGATAACTTTTTTATTCAAGTGGATAGAAGTTTTTTACAGTGCACTTTATTAATGACTTGAAAACAGAATGTGTGAATAAATATGGCCTGATGTCTTTTTAGCTGAAAGATGTTAATGTTTTTTTTATGTGCTTAACTGGTCTTTTGACAGCTAAGGAGTATACTTGCCAATATTGAAAACGCTGTCTTTCTTGGCATCAAAGTGCTATGCTTGGAACACAAACAAAAATACTAGACACAGTTAGATTAAGGAGCTAGCCATGTTTCATTCGCATTAGTAGCACATTAGCTCCAAAAATCACCATGCTTCTAGATTGTTCTCATGCAGAATTAGGTTTCATGTAATGCTGTGAACAGCCAGCATCCAATCGGCAGTTGGCAGGGTCATGAGTTTTGGTCACTGCAGAAACGCACTAATGTTTATGTCCTGCCACTCCTGCCTAGCAACAGGACCAATGGAATCCGTAATGAAACAAGCTCTCATCTGAGCCACTTTTGGTTATTTATGCATTAAAGCACTAAGTAAATCAGTTTCTACAGAGTTAGAAGTAGCATTATTGAAGTTAAAAATCAGGATTTCCATGTTTAATTTTGAATCAGCTCTCAATTATATAACTCAGGAAAGCACACTACATATGCAGCTGTGCAATATGCAGATGCAGTCTATATACTTGACACTGTTGAAGAAAAGTGTGCTGAAGGTGAAGCAGAAGCTTGCTGGGGTGTCTCAATACTTGAACTTCCCAACTACTGCTTAGAAAAGCTAGGAGGGAGAGCTGAATGCCAGTCCAGAAAAATTTCTGCTTGATTGTTAATGGCAATTAAAATAAAATTATATTCATAGCCACTGCCATATCTTTTACCAGCTACTAACTTCCATCCAACCTTTATCCTACATCGCTGTATGCTAGTTACAAAACTACACCTTGGATGGGACGCCAGTGCATCACAGGGTGACCACATCCACTTACTCACACACTATGGGTGATTTACAGCGAGCAATTAACCTGAAACACATGTCTTTGGATTGTGGAAGGAAACCTGAGAACTTTAAGGAAACCCATGCAGACACATGGAGAACATGTAACCTCCAGATAGGATAAGCTGGATTTGAACCCACACCCGAACAGCTTGGACACTGTGAGGCAGCAGGCCTGCGGCTACAAATACAACTTATACGTATTTCAGCTGTCAAGGAAAAAAGTTCCTTGCCAAAAACCACTACTATGACAGCTTACCTCAAAACATTTCTCTATAACCCACAACGAAAAAATTGCAGAGTAGTTTCATACTTTTTCAAATCGGTGGTTGCAAAACACAATGTACATTTTTCATTCGTATTTAGCCAGCGGGAATTGGACATGAAATTAATGTAGATCATGAAAATATCCAAATATCTCAATACAGTGGAAAGACATTTTTAATGCAAATTTCAATAAAATCCAGTTTAAAAGAAACAAACCAAATGTCATGTTATTCCATTTCAAAAGAAAGCAAGCACTGTATGTCCACCACAAGCTTCAATTCACTTTTTATGTGTGTTTGGGATTGGGGGGGGTGGAGGAACCTGAGTTGGCTGCACCCCAACCTGGCTTCTAGTTTTCTTGCTTACATATGACGCATCAGCAGAGCACAAACTTCTCACCAATCATTTGCTTCACATATACATTTATTCATTTAGTGCACGCTTCTCCAAAGCAGTGTACAGTCATTCTTCTTTTAGTATATAGATGACACCTTTATGTGACTTATAAAGCTAAATACACGTTTATACACCAGCGTAATGTAAGATACACAATATTAAGGCAATTTAGAATCACCAGACTATCAAGAACATATATCTCAGCAATGTGGGATTAAAGCTGAGCACCACAAGCAAACAAATTATATATACAGGAAGAAAATTTTAAATCCACACAGACTAAGCGAAGCTCAAACCTACGTCCGGTTGTGCAGCCGAGGCACTGAGAGGCATCCGCACCAGCCACTGTAGCACAATTCACCCACTTAAGAAGTATAAAAATGGGATATTATAGATATTGTACATACAGGCACTGGATGTGTTTGACCCACTAAAGCATTTCTATGAAGCTCTCCTTTCCATTTCCCTGCGGTGACTTCCTTAGCTGCGTGTATTATGTTTAAGAGTAGTTACAGCCTACCAAGAGGTCAAGGTGGTCAAAGGATTTGTACCCTGATACCTTCAGAGCACAGTCATTCACTAGACTGCAGTAAAACCACTCACTCCTCTACCTTTGGTTGCTTTATAGTCTGATGCTGTAGAGGTGCAAAAACTGAAAGTCTGTAGGTTCTCAATTTTGGCTCCAGTGTGGTGAAATGAGCTCCCTCTCTCCCTCATAACTGCTGAAAAACTTTTCTTCGTCCCAAAAATATTTCAAAACGCATCTCTTTCAGACCCATTTCCTTCCCGTGTCTCCCAAATGCTTTGTATTACCTCATCTGTCACAATCACTGTTGTTTACTCTTGTAATGTGTGCTGGCAAAAAGGACCACGCATTCTATGTATCTTCGTCAGTTGTGATCACTTGTTTATTCTGAGTATATCCCTTTGGAGAAAAACCATCTGCTTAATAAATAAATCCAAATGCATTTGTTTAAAACAAAATGTTGACAAAACACATAACAATACGGCCTCAATAAATTCACCTACAAATGTGGCTACTGGACAGTGACATAAATGTAAAAAGCCTGTTCATGGACAAGAAAAGACCACAGGAAATTAAGTCTTAAATATCTGAGTGTGTGTTGGACTGACTTGCTGACATCCTAAAAAGCCACAGTGCAGAAACAGTTTTACGTAAAAGCATAGCTATGAAGAAAAAAAAAGGTGCTATGTTGTTCAAAGCAAAGGATCAGTTATGTTTCTAATTGATCAAGGTGAGCTGTCCATCATGTATGTTTGAAGGAGGCCATACCCAGGTGACATGTAACTGTGACACGTCCCGAAGGAAATGATGCCACTCAGGCCACCTAACTTTGTGAAAAAAATATATGAGAACATTTATCTTTCCAATCGTTTGATGAGTAGATATTTACATTGCAGACACTCATGGAAATCCAACAAATAAAGTCAGTTATTTGAATTTGGTTTACTTTATGGACTTATGTTTATTTTTGCCACCTTTCAGGTCTTCCATAAAATGTTTATGTGACTTGCGCTCATGTATCCTGCACATGGCCACATCCAGGAACAAATTTTTAGTGAGGTCATTTTTTTAAAAAAATGGTCAGTTGTGAATTCTGATGTCTCCAGTGCTCCAATAACAGTTCATTTGTTCCAATAAAACACCCCATTAGACAAATTCCCACTGTGAGGGGGTCAAGTTACCATCATTTCATACGGTTAAAAAATTATGCCGGAACAAAACATGCATTGCCTAAAATGAACTAAAATACCAAAACAAAGACAGTAACAGCAATGTATTTTATAATTCTTGTAACAAGTTATTATTTTTAGCACGTCGTTCAATTTTATATTTTTTCGATCATTCCTTCATTATAAATAAACCTCTTGTCCAATGCAGGGTCACTGTGGTGCAGAGACTAGCAGAACCATACGATGCGAGACAGGGTGGGTACTGACTGGACACAGACATTCTGACATTTAAATCATAAATGGTAATAATACAAAGAAATTAAGTTCCCAAGATAATTGTCTATGTGTTTCTTGGTACAGCAGCACAATGGAGGGAAGAAAGAGGCAAAACGGCAGTAGTAGAGTGTGTGAGCCTAAGAAGTGGCCCAGAGAGCACACGACTGCTGGAGAGTCTCCTCCCCTGCCTTTACTGCATTGAGTCTCTCACTGTTACCCTTTAACAGTCCCAAGTTTTTCATCTACTCAGTCCCGCTCAAACCCTTCCACTTGTACACTTGAGCAACTTACCTCCCCGGCACTGATGCGGTAAAAAGGACCCAGCTGTATCAAAGGGTAAATAAGTGTGTTGTGGGCCGACGTGGGGTCATATCCAGCCACACCCAGGACACTCTACTGACAGATGCTCCAAGAAGCTGTCATTTATTATACAGCAGTAACCCACCTTGATGGTGCTGTAGACTGAACATTTAGATGGTAGAACTATGGAACAATTGACTTTATTTCTATATGGCCGGCCTGAACAACCACCAAGAACCATAACACAGTCACCCCCCCAAAGCTCTGAAACACGCTGAACACCAGCAAGGCCAATATCACCCCTGTAACTGCCCATGGGAGAGCCACAGCTCCGCCTGCCAATACAATGTGCAGCTAGATTTTAGAATGCAGTAGAGAAAAAAAAGCCATGTTTTCATTAAAAAATATATTATTTAATGAAGGTTTTTCTACAGTTCGTGACTCGGTGTCTGTTGGGGGATTCTGGGAATGTTAACAAAGCCCCGGAGAAGGAAGTTATGGGGCAAAGGGTGGCCAGCAGGATGCTAGTGACTTCTAAAGTATGATTTATCTTTGATTCTTTTTCTGTGTCTTATTAAAGAAAACATATCGCATTCCTGGCCTTTTGGCTAAAATCAAAGTGCAGTGAAGAAAAAACAGACACGTATGCTATTAATAAATGCCGTTGTCCACGATTCTTGCCTACAGTAGTATCACTGAGGCCGCTGCTGTATAGTCACCTAACAGGTGTTATGTTGTGCTACAAATCAGTTATTTCTATGTTGAAAATCAAAGTTGAAAATGTACAGTAAATTCATTCTTTTATTACAGAAAGTGGTGTCTTTATGACACCCCTGAAGTCACCTCAGTCACTTTGGAAGACTCCACTGATGCGGCCAGTCAAATAATAAAGGGTTACATGAAGGCCCAGACTCAAGAACAAGTGGGAAGCGTAAGTGATAATACCGTGGCTTTGGCTGGTCTGTATTACGTGCCTCAACTTATTTTGTTAGGTTGTGTGCTGCTTGACTTGTTGGTATAGTTTTGTTATTTCTGAGTTTTCAATATGGGATGGAAAAAAAGAGCAGTAAATTCCTGCACGCTTGAGCTTTGCCTGTTTGCTCCCTGGATGTGGCAAACCTGGTGTGCTGCGAACTGTAAACAGCACAACACTGTAGATTTCTTTGGAGGAAGCAGCAAAATGTATTAATAATGATACAGAATAATACGGAATATGCACTTTCAGTTGTGATTCTACATCGACATCAAATATGTTGATCCAAGTCTCCCATGTTGCCTTGTGCTAACCACAACTACATTTTTGTGCATTATTAAAAATAATTTATTGCTAGCAATTTCCGTAAATGCTCCCATGAGTGTTTGCTTGGTAGCAGAGTTGAAGACCCTGCCCTGAAGGAAAAAAGAAAACACACAAACAAGGACAGGAGATGGGTCATCTGGAATCATCTATGCGATACTATACTGTCTGTCTTTGCCAAACAGGTATATAGGATGTGTATGGAAGAAGAATGACAATGTAATGGGTAAAATGCGGCTATAAATTATAGGCTGGAAAATAAAATTTATCTGTATAAGCTGTGACGTCAGTTTTTCACAGGATGAGACTCTGGTGTGTGAGGGATAAGTTTATTAGGTTAGTGGTGCAATGTAGTAAAATCAGTCTAAGAATAGACAGAAGCTTCAGTGCCCTTATAAAAGTAGTCTTTAAATAGTGTTTTAAATAAATGCATGAACCAAATGAAGAAACTGCATTAACTCCACTTACCAGTTTTCAGGTCACAGTGATCAAGAGCCGACAATGTAAAAAGGTGTAGCAAGATCCTCACTCAAACACGCGTGACAGGGAATTTGGAAAAACAGCTTCTTTAACTACATGCTTAGAATGTGTAGGGAAACGCCACACAAATAAGGACCACATGTTTCTTATTAACACTGTTTAAACACGCAGGGCTGAAGCTTAGTGATGGTCAGCTGTATCTGCTGTCAGAGGTCTCCACGCTCATGCTCACGTTCAGCGAGTCATCGTCGCAGACCGTATTTCTTCATCCGCTTTGGTACTTAAGCGTACTCAGACAGGTGTAACTTTCTCTTCTCACTGTAAGTGGGTATCGGTCCTCTAACAGTAGAACTTGACTGTAGAAATCCTGTCTTCGAACTGTAAGTGAAGTCATCGCTGCACTGAAGGCTCCACCCGATAAGCGACTATCAAACTGGGATACAAGAGGGTAACGATAGACTGGATATCTCTGGGCTAATGGCTGACTCTTCTGTCGACGTGCTACAAAGAGCTAGCAACACTTACAACAGCAGCAGCGGAAAAACATACTTTTGTGAAGATCCCGTGACTAAAATTCAAGAAAATATGTAAAGTAGGAGAAATTCTTGTATCTGTTTAGAACATAACTGCTGATGTTATGCGGATGTGGCTTAACTTTCTCCCTTTAATTTCATATCTAGCCCAAAGTCTATACAATCCAAAGTGCAGATTAAAAGGTGGGCATCTGTGAATACATAACATTAATACAAATACATGCTTTGGGACAGTTAACTTGTTTAAAAAAGAAGCGGAGCAGAGCAACACAATAAGGAAGGAACCTGAGCAGCTCAATAGCAGAACAGGGGACAGTGAAATGATCACCAAGGGCCTCCTGAAGCACAACCCCCCCAAGCAAAGACCACAATAGCAGAAGACAAGTCAACCCTGCTAATCTGAATCCCTGTCAGAAATAACTGCCCAAAGCTGTTTACTTCACTTCAGTAGCTCAGTTCAGAACTGGCACAACAATCCTGATGGAACTACAAAACCCCTTCCATTAGACATGAAATATTTATGAAATCATTAATGAAGTTGCTTAATAGATGTTTATATTCAAACTAAAAGACATTTTCCTCATGAAGTTAAACAGTTACTGAAACCAATATAGACAAAAACATGAGAAAGGCAGTTCAAGTAAACATCTTGCTCCAAGGATCAGTCGGAGACTCGTGCTGCTCTTTCTTCTGGAACACATAGTGTAAAACAAAAGCATAAATTATAACCATACCAGTGGTTCCTGTGAGTTGGCCTTGACTCAGTGGAACCTTTTTGTATATACAAATATACATTTTTAACAATTTCTTTCTCACCCAGTTTTCTCCTGTGAGAGATAACTTTCCTCAGACTGGGAGTTTAAGGGCACAATGCAGTACTTCTGCTGTTCCTCGGACTGCGCTCTTCTGGACTGAGACTCGTGCTGTCATACCTGGCATCTGATGGAGCCACTCTTCCATTGTTTATATGTGTATGGATACAAACACACTGATGAAAAACAGTTTGCTCGTAGAACATTCAAAAACATGGTCTCTTGTAACACAGGATCACTACTTTCTCAAATTTGGATGCCGTTTTGTTATTAAATCTTTACTTTGAGTAAGATGTTTTACTAGCCAAATGTTAAGATCCCGGCAGAGAAGCAATAATTTACTGCTTCGTACTTAACGGGGAAAAAACACGTATAATGAGAATGAATAAATTCATTACGAACGGGAGTTTTTGGTTGATGTGGGAGCTAACAATCCTGTGAACTTTCCCGCAATTCACTCGGTATGCCCAACAATGGGTACTGTCTTCTTGACACATATGTGAGGAGAACCATTCCCTGAGATCACCATGGTAAGGCAGTCAAGAGATACTGACCACAGTTTGCCACATCACTGACCGCAAATAGGCGGAACAGTTCATAGTAAACAGTCCTGAGACCTTATAGAAAGAGTCCCCACACAGAGGCTGGGATGGAGGTGAAAAGGGGTTGGCGAGGGGAGCAGGATTGTTGGCAGAATAACAATGATGGTGTGTGGTTTTGGATTGCTTCTGGGCTGTCGTTTCCCTTGGGAATCCACAGTGGGATTGTCTTTGACTTTGTTATATGTCCTAGCAAGTGGGTTGAAGCGAGTGCACTCTGCTATGAGGGAACAGGGTGCAGAGCCCTGGGGAACAGTGGAACTGATGCCTCCTCGTGACATTTGGTGTGCATGCAACAGCAATCCTGGGTCTGAGATGACAAACAAAAGATGCGCAAAACACGTTGACCTTAAACTACGCAAATTTAAAAAAGATTACCGAGAACAGTGGTTTGCTGGTTTAAAACTGATTTGTGTATTTTTCAGCACGGCGAGCTCCATATATCATTGTAAGGTTGTTCTCAACAAATACAACAGGATAAGTGCACCGTACTTACATTTGGATTAGTTCTTATATTGCTGACAAAGATGCTTTCTTGGGAAGAAAGTGCCGTTTTATGAGCATCTTCACACACACTTACACACTGCCCCGAAGTCAGTGCATTATGCCGCTCTCTCCAGAATACAGCTGTTGTCATTTTTTATAACATTACAGAAAGATAGAATCAACAGCAGCAATAATAATATCCAAAGGCCTGGCTTCACTGGTAAACAAGCAAGGCCTTGTGCTCCCTTCAGAACTCAGAAGTTTTAGGTCACATTACGACTTTAAAAGTCACCAAATTTCTGGTTGAACCGTTTTTTTCTGTGGCAGCTCATTGGGGGCAGTAGGATGTGTTGGTTCGAGACATAAACTTGTAACTTGAAGTTTGTTGATTCAGACGTCAGCAGATGCAGCGGCAGTCGTGTCAAGCAGAAAAGCGCAGTTAAAAAAAAAAAGTTCTGTGTACGTTACAAAATAATGCTGATGAGGCACCTTACCTCAAGGTTTACCGTCCTCTGAATACCTATACTAGACATATTTTCTCACAGTCCATTAAGTCTGCTTTCTAAGTTTCATTAGATGTGAGATCCATTATATATTTATATCTGTGCCATATTGGCTGTATGTTACTAATGCAATTTGTATTGCTAGAACAACAAAATAAACCAAATGGCCTACTTTTTTTTCAAAATTTTCTATAAATTACGTTTTTAGTTTTCTCAAAAACTGGAGTAATATATTAGACATTTAACTTCTTTTTCAGTCCTTCGAAAAAGGGGTTCCTCTTATTTGGTTTTGCATGGTTACACGCTAATATGAACCAGGAGTTTAAAATACATTAAGAATTGACTTTTATAAAAACTTTTGCCTCTTTTGCTGGTTTTCAGAGGGTTATGAGCAATTATATGCGTTGTGTGTGTGTGTGTGTGTGTGTGTGTGTGTGTGTGTGTGTGTCTGTACACTCTGACAGCCAAGAAATGTTCTTCGCCATCTACTCTGCCTGAATGCATTCAGAATGAAATCCCACACAAGCAGCTCCTTCAAGCTTGCTGAGTTCATACTGTTGATTTTTGAGGTGTGTTTTGCCAGGTCTGTTTAACTTCAGTGCCTTCAGGGAAACGTTTCTGCATCTTTGTGGAAACTGCAGACTCCCAGCGTTACACAGAGTTATAAACAGCAGCAAGACAGCATTTCTTGTGACACTGTTCAAGTGAAAATATAAAAACAAATAAAATCAGAAAAACAAAAATAAAAAAAGGATGATATAATATAAATGAAAGCATAATTAAATTACCTGAACTTGTCGCTGAGGAGAAACAGTCATTTTGAGTGTACTAACTCATAGCAACCACAGAAAAAAAGAAGAAGAAAGAGTGGAAAATGTAAGACTGCTCTGCATTTTAAAAGGCTGAATGTGGCTTTCTGTAGGAGGCCTCCTGTTTGCTGAATTCTACAGGTTAAAAAAGGCTTTTTTCATTTCAGGTCAGTTCCGTTTATTTTTGTGGCGCTCTCTTCTCAGCAGAGTGACAGAGGGCTGAATGTTAAGGAAGTGTTACTATATATTCCTTTTTTACCTCTTCATTTTGACTTTCATTATTGCATTGTGGCACAGAGGGTTGCTCTGCCATCTACATCTCGCCAGCTTTGTGTTTCGATGTGGGCTTGAATTAGATTCCGTCTCATCCCTGCGCTTCCAGGCAAATCTGTGGCCGTGAAATGAAAAACAGGCTATTTTTAACTGAAAGATTCGTGTCGCACTTGACTGTAAGATTACGGTTATCGGTAATTTTATGAAGTCATGTCCACTGCAGTGGGCTCAGCAAACTGTGCTTTAACGTCACCCATTAACAGCTTTTCACATTTTCTGTTGAATCAGGGAGAGGTGAAGACCACAAAGTTTCAAATAAAGACATAAGGACAAATCCACGCATACAGCTGTGACACCCTATTATTCCGGAAAACTCACAGAGACTTGCAGTCAGATGTAAAATACACAACGTAACCACTGAGGAATAAACCCCGATGGGCGGCAGTGAAAAAGTGTCACTGTTCCACTGATGGACTTTACAATACATATTCGAGACCACCGTAAATAAAGAGCCTCACGTAAAAGAAACATTAAAAAGTACTTAACTACACAATACAATATGTGCCGCCTATCAGTAAACGTGTGTTTTCCCCATATCTTGGTTTACAGATTGCTGATGTAAGACTGACTGCAGAAAGCATGTTACTCCACAAAATGAAGACAATAGTGTTTAAGAGCAGCTGTGAATTCTGTGCAACAATCACATCGCAAAAAATAAGCAGATGACTATTATCTAAAATGAATATTTAATATATTTCAATTAGAATATATGCTGTTTTACAAAAGTATGTGGGTACATGAACACCACGCCCGTATGTGCTTGGTGAACATTTCACTTCAAAACCACGGGCATTAAGATGGACTTGGTCCCCCTTTGGGGAGATAGCTCCCTCCGCTTTACTGGGAAGGTTTCCCCCAGATTTTGGAACATGGCTGCAGGATGCTCCCATTCAAGCAGAAGACCACCAGTGAGATCAGAGCCTGATCTTGGGCGAATTCACCCAATTCAATTCATCCCAATTCATCCCAATTCATCCCAAAGGTATTCGATGGGCTTCAGGTCTGGGTTCTATGCAGATGAGTTGAGTTCTCCCCCACCAGGTTCAGTAAATCATTTCTTTATGGACCTCACATTCAGCACAGGTATGTTGTCCTGCTGAAACAGAAAAGGGCCTCTCCCCCACAGTGATCCCACCAAGTTGTAAGCACACAGTTACCTTGAATGTCACAGAATGCTGAAGCATCAAATTTCCTCTTCACTTCAATTAAGAGGGCCAAACCATGAAGAACAGCCCAGACTGATATTCCTCCACCAACAAACTTAACATGATACCAGGTAGCATCTCCTGGCATCTGCCAAACCCAGATTCGTTCATCAAGCTGCCAGATGGTGACAAGTAATTCACCTTTCCAGAGAACGCAATTCCACTGCTCCAGAGTCCAATGGTAGCGTGCTTTATACCACTCCAGCCGACGAATGTCAGAACATTGCACATTGCAGGCTTGTGTGCAGCTGCTCAGCCATGGAGACCCAGTTCACGAAGCTCACGATGAACAGCTCTTGTGCTGATGTTTCTTTCACAAGCGGTTTGGAACTCAGTAGTGGGTTCAGCTGAGGACAGATGATGCTTAGCACTTGGTCCAGTTCTGTGAACACGTGTGGCTGACCGTTTCGTAGTTGAGCTGTCGTTGCTTCTAGATGTTTCCACTTCTCAATGACAGAACTAACGGTTGACCAGGGTGGGTCAAGCAGGGCAGAAATTTGATGAACTGATCTGTTGGAAAGGTGGCATGCTGGAACAGTGCCATGTTGAAAGTTGCTGAGCTCTTCAGTGTGACCCATTCTACTGCAAATGTTCTTCTAAGGAGACTTCATGGCTTTATGCTTGATTTTACGCACCTATTAGTAATGAGTGTGGCTCAGAACTCAACTTCACAGGGGGTTCCATTAAATATCCCAACTTCAAGGCTTATTTATGAGGACTGAATTCAGATTTTACAAGATGTTTACATTCGGGAGACAAATTGATGTAAAATGATTCTTAAGTACTTAGCTGATATCTTCATCCAAGGTCACATACAGTGCGAGACACCAGTGGTTCTCAAGTGGGTGGGGGAGTGCAAGATGACTGAAAGTAAAATATGAGGATGTGTTTTTTTAATGCAAACGTTTATTTAAGTCGAAGTGTGTAATCTGTTCCCAAGTACTCTCCGACAAGCGTACGAGATCTTCCACGCTGACCGGACATTTACAGACAAAATGCGACAAGGCCCAAAATAAACCCGGGGCGTTTTTTGAGCGGAAACAGAAAAGAACTGATTGGCGCTCAAGTCGAAATGAAGGTAATTGCTGGTGTGGATAAGAAACTCCGAAAACATCGAGCGAAGCCAAGAAAATCAGCAGGAAAAAAGAGAAACGTTTTGTTGGGTAAACCTCAGTTTTAGCCGTGTGCAACTGAAATCATGAGGAAATTATTCGGAGAGAAGTTAGCCAAAGTACCACTATCAACCGGCGCTGCTAAACGCTGCATCTCGGCTAAGCTGGAAAATATGCAAGTACAAGGACTGTGCTTATCTGAATAAATGTCGACCAGCTCACAAATTTTTTTCTTCTCTGTTGTGAAATATGTTGAGAAGCTGCTTTTAAATGTGCTCTGTGAAATAAGATTACTAGAAGACTACTCAAGAAGACAAATCTCCTCATGGGATAACTGCAGTCAGCTACTCCTGTAACATCTCTGGTGAGCGTAAACATGTGAAAATAGTACTATGAATAGGGAAAAAAACATACTTAAGGATGGTTTTATTTTGTAATAAAATTACACACGACTACAACGGAAACAAATATTTTTAAAGCACCGGAAGAGTTTCTGAAGTCAAGCAATGATCGGCAGACAGTCTGGAGGAGTAATAAGTAAACAAATAAATAAACAAATAAAGGCTGCTGCTCCCCATGATGTCTCCGCACAGTTTTCCACACTGAGATGCACTTGCTACACTAAAGGGAACCCAGTCTTGAAAAATGTCTCAGCAATAGTTAAAAAATAACTTTTATTTAAAAATATTGAAATCACTATTACTTTTGTCATACTGAAAAAATTACAGGCAGAGTAATGCCACTAGTAACAAATACATTTTTATTAATAAACACAAGTTTTAAAACAAGCACTTTTGATAAAATTGTAGTAAAGAGGGTAAAATATCATTTTGTGTGTAGGGGGCCCTTAAATATTCTCATGAACACTGGTGGCCCTTTATGCACAAAGTTTGAGAACCGCTGCACTACATCACGCTTCCCAAAACCCACACGTTTATACAGCTGTGGTCATTTAATATGCATATTTATTATGTACATACAGATTTTTTTATTGTTTCTTTTATTATATTCATAAATAATTACAATATACAGGTATTGCTCACTATCCAAAAATTCCCTTTATTGAAATTCAGAAATTTGTACCCAAAATTCACTGGCCAAATCAGAAACCTAGTCTAACAAATTCAGGTCTACTCTACCAAAAAAGTCTTTTAAGAAAGTGGAAAATCTTGTACAGAAATCCTTGGGCTGCTGTACAGGTGTTTGAGTGTTTTAGTGACATTTGGTGAAACCGGGTTTTGGGCTGTGCCAGGAACACATTATTATTTTTCCCATTTCAAGTAACGTAACATAGGCTTCCGCTATCCGTAAATTCTCTGTCCTACAAACTTTCAGGAAGGGATTTCGATTCAGATAATGCGGGACAGCTGCACTGTTACAAACATGCTCAGAATGTGTTTTATTCATTTTTGTCTGAACACAAGTGTATTTTAACATATCCACATATGTGGTGACAGGGTTAGAGATGAGTGTTGGTTTAACCTGCAGTTTTGAGAGCAGCAGTTTAGATTCAGCAATACGCTTAAAAGATGAGTCTTTGAGCAGGGAGAAGAAATGCAGTGTTCAAATGTAATACCTGCAGAAGAGCTGAACTAGAGCAGGTAGCAGCCATACGGTATTACAGTACAGTTCATGATGGCAACTACCTTGTTTTTCTGTGTTATGACAACTAAAGTAAAATATTGAAGGAATTGTGTGGTATTTGGTGATGCTTTAGCACAAATCGATATCACTCCAGGAGCTGAGGAACACATAAAAACTTTGACCATTGAAACAAAACACAATTACATCTCTGAGTTGAGTTATCTTGAGAGGTTGTGTTTGTGCCAAACTTTACTCCTCGCAGGGGTGGCAGTAGCTGGAAACCTTGAATGCAAATGTAACTTGAAGAGTTACTCCAAGTTGTGTTGGTTTGGCAGCAGCTGTATCCCTTTCTCTTTTCTCCCTGTTGGACTGGCTTTCTGGGTGACTTCAGGGTGGTTTTGTGTAGCAACATTTATTTGACTTGTCACAGCAAAATGAAATCTTTTACCATATATACTTCTTTTAATGTGAATGGCATCAATGGCAACCTTTTAAAAAGACACAGTACTCTATGTTTTCGGTTTTCGGTTGCAGTTACAAAGCATGCAACGCATTTCAAACACCACTATTTTCTGTCCTATTTCTCCTGTACATTCAAAGTATTTCAAATGCATAATATTTAACTGAGTAAAGCAGTAACGGATCTATCAGTATCTTCTGAAGTCACAGTACACGAGAAGGAACAGTTCTTAGTTTTCAGTACAAGCCTTTGATTAATTTTTAGATGTTTGAAGGTTGTTGTCTTGCTGTCCAGGAAAACTGCAGCTGGAACCACCTCTGCACACACAAATCCTATCAAACTGCTTTAAAAGAAGCACAGATGCTGAGAGCCTCTGTGGGATTTCAGCAGTGACAAAAGAGGCACAAAATGTATGAAGCGTCCCTGTGGACCTCAATACTTTGGGTTTCCTGTCACTAATCTCCACACTTGGGTCCATCCATCCTGCAACTATGCATTAGTGTATAATTACAGAATATCTAGCCTTTACATCATGGATCCAGTGGAGCTGGAGAAATTACAGACAGTCGTAAGCACCCAAGGGATCCCCCAGGGTTCAACGTTTACAACAATTCACCCACTATTGGAACCTGATCTTCTAGAAGCCACTGTGCTCACAACACACTATGCTGAAGCCAGGGCTCAAGTTGCCCTTCTGTTCCACTTCCTGTCTGCTACTGCAAATTGTCTAAATTGCTACTGAATCCCTCAAGCTTCCATCAAACTGCTTACCTAAATTCTTCACTGGATTCCCCTAGGTAGATACAACCAACCACTGTATTCCCTATGCTAAAGTAGAACCTTTTGGTAAGTCTTTCTTTCCTCAGCACCAAAGAACTGGACTTAAAACTCATACATATGATAATCCTTGCCAGTTCCAGCAAAATCTACCTGTAACCTGGGACAGACAGTACATTCACTGTCAAGTTGTCCATGCAGGCTTGGACAGGTAGTTGTTTGACACTCATTTTGGTGCATGAAACTCTGCACTCCACACCACTGTCAACTTCACAAGCAGAACAAATAGGATTAGAGAAAGTGCATTTATCTCCTTCTCCACCCTGATCCACTCAGATGTAATTCCTCTTGATGAGAGCCTAGTACTGAAAGTAGTGATCTGGAATGAGGTCTTTGATCTTCACTGAGACATGGAACTGCTCAAACGGTATCTCCACCAGCTTGTGTGGAATTCAGGCATAGGCATTTGTCAGCTACACTCACAACATAGTCGAGTCTCCTTTGCGCTTACTAAGTCTCTCTAATCTACTGGATCTTTGCTTTAGGAGATCTAAGCACCCTGGAACTCCAGCAATGCCACATTTGTGATCTGATGTCTCACCATATGGATAGTTGAGAAGGAAAGCTGGCAAGGGCTGGGCAACAATGCTGGAAAGTAATTCGTGCTCTATACTAGGCAGAGAGATAAGTCTAACTTGGCTTATTCTTTCAGAACCTTCCTCTTCAGCATACTTCTGCAGCTGAGACACTCTGCCCCTTCCAAGACAACCCACAGCACTGGACAGTGTTATAGACCTTATAGGCCATTCAGCTAAAACTTCTTGTCCTTCCTGAACAAAAGTTAAAGTTTGTTGCACAGGACTTGTATGTGAGTGGGGTTTGACTCACTGCAGAGGCCGAGCAGAGATAAACCATATGTCTCTAGAATATATTCCTTTAAAACTACTTGCTGGCTTTCAGCAATATGATGAGATTCGGTGGCTTCATGGGATGTAGAGGGTGGTTCCTGGTAATAAATGGTCTGTAGTGCCTCATCTGTTGCCTCTAGACACATTGAATTTGATCAGCCAAAGAAAGCTGGTTGGATTGTCAAGGGGTCACCATGCTGCTCTCCCAGTCCAACAGAGAGGAAGCAGGGTCTTGAGGAGAAAAAATTTTTAAAAAATTAAGCATATATGAGGGTTGATCAAAAAATACTAAGAATTTTACTCCTCACAGAACTGAAAAAATTCTTCTTTTTTGTGTATTCATTCTCTTTTCTGCAAGATTCGGGGCCGCACACATGGTTCTAGCTTTAGTTGCAGTAGCAGTAAAATAATTTCACAGATAAGTCAAGCAGTAGTATTTCACACATAGCAAAATGTACATATGTAGCATGTATTATTAACTGGGTACATGCTGAACAAACTGAACTGTTTCAAAAGTACATGAACTGTGCAAAAGGCAGTGGTCTACAGCCTATTCCAAACACACAAGGTGAAATACAGCAGGATGCCAGTCCATTGCGGGGCAGCCACACACATTCATACACTGCACTATTCACAGTATGTAAACCATGCAAACATAAACTGATGTCTTTGGACTGGCAGAAAACCCAAACGAAAACAGGGTTTTCTTCTTTCAACTTGGTACAGCTCAACTATTCTCTCTAGGGTAGTTATTAAACCCTGCCGAAAATTCCCTTGTACTTTTCAGATATTATTTTTTATATTAACATTTTACATATATTAACATTTCAACATGAACGTTGGACTGTCATTTGGCTTGTATGCAGTAACCACAGTAACTCAGACTGCCATGACTTTCTATTTATCTTGCTCTTGAAAATTAGGACCTATACATCAGTATCCGAATGGAAACTATAATCAATTTTTATCAAAAGCTTAAAAAAACTGAAACGCAAATAAAAATCTGAATGTCAAATAGAATCAAGAAATAAATACCATACAGTGTACTATAGTAAAAACAAATAGTGTATGATTGTGATGAACCGTATTGTATACTGTACAAATGATGTGTCTGCACTGGTGTCTTATCGGCTCTTTCCGCTAGTTTTGCTTCGTCTGAACATGTTCGCTCCGGGTGGCACTAACATGTGAAATGTCCTGTACTTCACACACTGCACCTCGTAGTATAAACATGCAAATTAATGACAACATTAAGTGTCTTATAATTAAGTAACTGGTGTTTACAGTGTTTATCATGAGTTGGTAGTTTTTCGATGGGCTGAGAGCATGTTATCTATTAATTTTTCCCCATTTAAAATATCCACAGCTTCGCTATCTGACACATTTTCAGGGATGAATTACGTTTGGATACCAAAGGATTACTGTCTTCTCATATCTTTTCTCAAACTGATTTACAACTGACTGTTAATACCCGACATTAAAAGGAAGTGGTAAGTTGAACTAAATGGCCGTTCAAATACCGTGGTATCAATGTCTACAGCGTATCTGAAGCACATTGCTCTCCCTGTGCATGTATACAGACTATTTCTGTATAGCTTTAATAAACATTTAATTGAAAAACTCACATGTTAGCGTGCAGAAAACTTTACAAGTTAAGCTAATATATTACTGAATAAGTTAATGTGCTATTTCCGTTCATCGAAACGTGCAGTATACTTCTACGTAGTGTTTTCCTTTTTAACTGAGTCGATAAAGTAGAAGATAAGTTTTTAGGGAAAGACAACAGTGAAAAACACTTTGCTGTTTTTTGTCATACATTTTTGTCATGATAACATGAGAAAATAAGCAGACATTATGCACTGTGTCAGATTTAGAGGGCTGTGGCCACCCTGGCTGCCACTTTCCCTTTTTATTAATGTTGCTCAGTAAACTCACTTTATACTCAAGTTATAACCTGGGAATTTACAACTATTGGCCTTCTCCTCCTTCCTTTTCTTTTTCTAATTTCCAGATTTTAGTTTAAAAAAGTTTTTTCTGCCTGACATGATGCTGTCTGGTGCCTTTTATCCACAGTTCAATTCCATAACATGCAGCAGAGGAGGGGGAAGAACGGGGAATCGGATGTAAAAATTAAAATTACTTTTACCGCATATGTTGTAATGGATGGGATTTTATTTCTATTGTAAAGCAGAAAATGTCTGTATAATGCATTGAATTACTTTATACATCTTACTGGAATTTTTCCAATCCCTCTCACCGTGTGGGGCCCTAGAATCATCACCATGTATTACCATAGTAGAAACAACCTCAAGTGTCAGATGTTTAAAAATGTTCCAACAGTGGATGGCAAACAGTGAAACTGCTGCATGAAACCCAATTACACTCCAAAGTGAGTCGGGCAGAACAAAGTACAAAACCTTAAAACCAAAGGTTCCTTCAAAGTGCATTTCCAAAACTTCATGGGGAACAAGTTTGTATCTTGCTTCCCTGTCTCCAGATTTCCTAGGCCTACAGCATAAGACAAGTCTTCTGGGCCTTTTTTGTGACATTTATTATCAGAGGAGATACTGCTTTGATCTGACTTGAAGGCAAATAATGGTAGGGTGGTGGGGGTTGTGTCCCTGGATGGACACTGAAAAAGTCCAGATTTCCAACTGCCCTTGATACTGGTCTGTTTCTTCTTGCCCCAGATCCCTGAGCTTCTGACTGGAATCTAACAAATTCTTGTTCATTCTTTGCTTGTCACCTTTCAGGTTTGAACGATACTGAACACAAATGCATGTAAAATGGCATGAGAAACATGATACACTTTTTGTGATTTTTTTTTTCTAGCTGATCTGATTCGCAAGAATCAGTTTTATCAGATTTACTGGTTTGTTCTGGAAAAACAATAGCCACAAATTGGATCTGTTCTTACCAAAATATAATTTGCTTAATGTCAGCATTAAATTTCACTGATTTTAAATATTTTATGATCAAACATACTTTTTTATTTCACGTCTATAGCATACCAGCAAGAAAAAAATGCCAAAAAATATATTTTAATTAAATGTTACCTGTAATACTTAGAGATGACCAGCAGGTAGTGCTGTTGTCCTCTTTTCTAAGTAGTACATGAAAATTGGAAAGTGCTGCTGTTCTGAGGACATAATTTTAAACATCATAGATTCTGTACAGATTTAATACTTTATAAAAACGTACTGCATACTTAATTAATAATAATATTTGAATGCACTTTGGAAAAGTAGGTCCACATTTTTATGCAAACTATACATTGCTGAAGTGCATTACAAAAACAATTCTGCGATAAAAGCCTTTTCTCAATGGTAAAAATTTGTTGCAAAGCCAACAGATAAGTGAGTTCTTTGTTTTATGTATTATAGAAGTTTTATAAGTTTATTTTATGCTTAAATAGATTTTAATTCTTGCAGATGTTATGCAAATTATAATTTTTGCAACAGAATTATCACCATCTTACAATTAGACAGTTAAACTTACCTTCAGGTGGAAACATTTTTACAGTAATGAAGTTTCATAAACTGTACAAAGTAAGAGAGCCCATTAAGATGTATAGCTAACAGGCAGTTCCCAGCTAATTTGTCAAGATAACAAACTCACAGACACTTGCAGTGTGACACACTTTACGGGCAAACTGAAACAATGCAACATGCATGCAATTTCGGCAAATTTTGTGCAAAAATTAAGTGCTTTTTAGTTTGATACGCTTTGCTACCTTCTGCTGCCTGCGGGTGTTTGAGTTTTTGAACTACAGCAATAGCTTCATTCACCAGCTGGTGTGTAAATTTGAAACAAACCCCCCCCCAGGCATACTAACTATAGGCCCTACTTGAGGATGTGAGGAAATTTCAGCCTACAGTGTGTTCACTTTCCAGAGAGACCTGTGCTCATCTTGGTTTACTTGAAAATGACAGCCACCCCCCCAGCAACTCAAAAAAGAGAAAAGCAGCATTTCTCCAGAAAGCGTTCCAGAACTTGATTTCCAGAATTTTATTGAACAACCTTATACAGCAGGTGTACAAAAGAGCACGACATGAAGGTCCTTGGGTGCACAGTGCATAGAAGAGGGGTTAAAAAAATGTAGAAGGTATAATAAAATATAATAAATTATAGATAGATCAAAGGTAAACATTTTGAATATATGAAAGATCAATAGAGTGTATAGATAAATAGTTAATAAATACAGAAAATACAAGTACACATGTACACACATGCACATATACAGATGTGTATAAATACACAACATGAACAAAGCATACAGATACACGCATATGGTGGACATCAGTGGTTACTGGCAGTGATGGTGGTGGAGATCAGGCCTGATGACCTGTGAGAAGAAGATGTTCTTCAGCCTGGTGGTTTTGGCTCTCAGGCTGCAATAGCGACTCCCAGATGGCAGCGGTGAGAACAGATGCTGGAGAGGGTGGGAGGGGTCTGTGCTGATGTTGTGAGAGCTCCTGATGCACCGTTTATTGTAAATGGTCTGCGTGGGGGGTATTGAGATCCTAGTGGGCCGTCTTCACTACCCACTGCAGAGCTCCCTGGTCAGAGGCAGTGTATTTCCCATACCAGACTGAGATGCAGGAGGTCAGGATGCTTTCTATGGCACATCTGTAGAAGCTGGTGAGGATGGGAGGTGGACGTCTCCTCAGGAAGTGGAGATACTGTTCTGCCTTTTTCACCAGATGGGTTGTGTTGAGAGTCCAGGAGAGGTCCTTGGTGATGTGTGCTGTAGGACCACCAACACATGGAGGAGTGGGAGTAATTCAAGTCCTTCTGAGGTCAGCAGTGATCTCCTTGACCTTGTTGATACAGAGAGATAGTTTGTTGTCCTTCCACCAGGCTACAGCTGCTCCACTTCCCCTCTGCTGTCTGACTCATCGATGGAGATGAGGCCCAGACTTGTGGTGTCATCAGTATACTTGATGACGTGGTTCCTATCGTATTTAGCAGCATGGACATGGGTTACAAGGGTAAACAGCAGTGGGCTGAGCATAAAGCCTTGTGGAGCTTCAGTGTTCAGGACTATGGTGTGGGAGGTGTTGTCATAGATCCTCACAGCCTCTGGCCTGTTGGTCAGGAAGTCCAGGATCCACTTGCACAGGGGCATCTTCAGACTCAATAAGGACAGTTTATTGACCAGTTTCTTTGTGATGATGAACAGCATTTTAAAGTAACAGACTTTACCCTCCAGGTGGTTCAGAGCTAGATGTACATCAGCAGCGATGGTGTCCTTAGTGGATCTACTGGGGCAGTAGGCACAGTGATGCAGGTTTCAGAGACGGTTTAAAGACGTTAAATGCAGAATACAGAAAAAAATAGAACAGTGGGGGAAAAAAAACATATCTATGAGGTAGTGTGTAAAAGAATAGATTACATACAGTGAGACATGAAGAGTATAAGGAAAATAAATGAAAAACAGAGAAAAACAGCTCTGTTGTTGGACCCGGAATAGCTGCTGCATCCTATAGCGCCACCATCGTGGATTTAACAAAGACAGAGCAAACTGGACGTGGGCAGGCAAGGAGAAACACTAACACTGTTGAAATTCCACAAGGAAGCAACTGACTCTCATCCTTTTAAAGCCTGGGAAACGGGCACGTTGGAGAGCGGTGTGCGAAGTCCTGCTCAAGTGCTTGTTGCAGTGACCTCTGCTGGTTGACTGGGGAATTGTCGCCACTGACTGCAGCAGTCTGGAGAACTGGAGAACTGGAGAACTTTTGATGTGTTTGAGATAAAAATCAAGCTGTACAAACAATCCAGAGTGAAAACTGTAAACTGCAAGTTGTTTTGAACGGAAGATATATGCTAAGCATTAGGAGTCATTTCTTTTTCATTAACTTTCCAGCTCAAAGCGTTCCAAAAGCCAACTGGAAACAGAACGTAATTCACATTTGATTATGAATATTAACTCTTTTATTTACCTAGTAATATACATTTTATTATTGAACACATTATGGAGACATTTTTTGTATGCTGTAATCGTTGCATTTCTTGCCCAAATTGTTTTGTGGGATGTAAGTTCTAGAAATTTCGGCAATGCAGTACTGCTGCATGTCAGGTTCCACTAGCAGAGGGACCAGCAGATAACCATGGCTAGATTTGATGAAGATATTTTTGGGAATATTACTGATAAGAAGTAGTCTGTGTCAAGGTGTGCTAGAGGTAGGGATGTGCTGCCTCTGAAGTAGTTGTGCGCTGGAGAGAACTGAGAAGCAACCAAAGGGGTAATATCTGGAGAGAAACTTTGAGTACATAAAATACACTACACTCAAGCTTTAATATACTTCATCATTTAGCCTCCAAATAAAAAGAAATAATCTGAAAAATGTAACAAAGCCACAGAGCTCAACTCTGGATACACGCTGGGACAGGATGCCACTCAACTACAGGGACCACACAGTAAAATCGATTCAGAATCACCAGTTTGCATACTTTTTGAAGGAAATTGTGAAACATACAAATCCTGCCCATAGAGCCATGTTTAGACTCAAACCAACAGTCTGGAGCTTTTGGGGAAATAGCATCACTTCCTGAGCCATCGTTGCATTAGCTAAGACAACACCATCAAAATTATGGAATTATCAAGAATTATATTAGCAAATGCTTTGTTGCTAAGTTTCGTGGTGACATCATCCGATAATGGTCTCAGCTTCTCGGCTTGCAGCCACAGGACACATTTCCTCAGACAGTATGTGTGCTTTATGAATATTGATTCCTGTGAGAAAAATCAAATTGAAATATGGGACATCTGTGACAGGAAATAATGCCTTTGTGGGTTAGCTTTCTGAAGCTACTTTTTTTCTTGCTGAAAATTAATGTAGTACAGTACACGTCTAATTCTGAGTTATATAACATCACTAGTTCCGACTTATGTAATACTTTTGTTATCGCACGGCATTGTTTAAAATTCAAAGATGTTTGAAAATTATTTTCCTCAAGTTATTCCTATCACGCACAAAAGCAAAGGTATTCAACGTCCTTCAGAGAAGTACTGGAGCTGAACTGTTTCAGTCACTAAACAGCTTTCTCGGCAGCATTTGTATGCTGAGAAATGGGTAACATTTTCTTCAGCCAAACACTTTACATTTTTATGGAGCCTCATACAATATCGTATACGTAACATAACATCATATAACCCAGCTACTGACTCCTAACCCAGGTAATGACTCCTGCAGACTTGTATTGTCTGTGAATATTCCTCAGTAATACTTTACCGCAACTACTTCAAAGCAGAGAAGAAAAAGCATCATGAATCTCTAAAAATAATTCATACTGAAGCAGAAGAGTACACACTTTGTTGCATACTCTCTATATATAGCAAAATGAATTTTGTGACAGTGAATTTAATCCCACAAGGATCATTCAAAATCTGCTGCATACATTCAATGTTGAATTAATCCTGCAGATTTGATTTTTTTATAATTTAGTATTCTTCTTACTGTATAAATTCACAATACAGCAAAATAAACCCTCATATGTCAGATATTTTACAAACCTGTGCCTGTATACAAAGCTATATACTTGACCGGAATAACTCAGGTTAACTACCTTATTCATAACTAATATAGCATGAACTTGTACAACATTTGATTGGGATAATAAATAACTTGTGCTCTCTACACAGGGACAAAGACATTTGTAAAATTATGAAATCTTTTAATCTGTTATTTCACAGTGCATTTGCTTTTTGTCCAGGAAATCCTGCAGTAAGAGAACCCAGAATTAACTAGCAATGGAACGTTTTTTACATTAACAGCTTAAATTATATACAGATTTTTAAGCAATATGCACGAGGCATTACAGGCTTTACAAACAAAAAACAAAACTGGGAACTTTGTTTTAATGAGTTTTGACGCAGGTTAACTGGACTAAACTCTCGCCGCTGTGTCTGACACACAGGGGGTTTAGGCAGACGTGCTTCTCAAGATTAATCAATTTATTCCCAGGAGCTGCTTAAGCTTTCAGAGTTACTGTGCTCCACAGCCTACCCTAGAAAGCGTAGGCCACAAGGTTGGGTAGAAAGGGCCATTTACTCGCACATTTACAGCAACCTATTCACTTGGAACAAGCCTTCCTACTTGAAGAGTGCTTGATGGTCCATACAGTCAGCTTTTAAAAGTTTTACCTGTATTGAAAGGTGTTTTTATTGTTTTTGGCATTTTGATTATGAATTGTCTATATGGCTGCTTTTACTATTAAGCCTCAAAATGCAAAGGGTCTGAGAAATTTTGGGAAAAGATGTGCAGTCCTAAATCAGTCAAGTACTTCTAACTATCAGTTCTTCTAAAAGGCGGGAAAGACATGCTTAGACAAGTGGCGTTTTGGTTTGAGTATCTGGCATATTTAGTCACACTAACTCCTTCAGTTGTCTCCATTACCCTCCATTTCATCTCCTGTGACCTGCTTATACCTCTGGCCATTCTGGAATGTCTTTTACTGTTGGCCAGGAGAGAGAAGAGCTGGGGGGTCTCCAACTGCGAAAGCTAGCCTGAGGCTGCTGAAGGTGTGCACAAAGCAACTATGAAGAATAAGCCGCACTCTGGAAAAGGTCTCAGTGGTGTCAAAAACATCCCAGTTGGTGCTGGCCAGAAATATCCACGCTAGACATTTTTCATCAGCACCTTCATTTGTGTGGGGAGGTCTTAAAAATAGTTTTGCAGCAAATCACTATTTAATACCTCTTCCACCCACCAGCCAACCCAAACAACCTCATCAGCTTTAAATCACTTGTCTACCCCTTTAAAGTTTAATGCTGAAGCAGCACTTTTATTAGTACTCCAACAAAAGCATTTGTGTTAATTTGAGGAAGTGTCACAACTTCCTTCAGAAGGCTTATATAATTATACCACCCTTGCTTTGCAGAGATTTTTATCTAACAAATGAATTACTGTACAAGTCTTATAGAGTTTCAACATTTATACAGGATACTTTACAAAATAATTTTAAAAAATTCAGGGTTATAACAGTAGCCCTTCAAGGGTGTGAACCTATAACCATTTAGCTACAGCTCTAGCTGCTTAATCTCATTACCCTCAACTGACCGTCCTGTAGCAATATTTTCACTATATTATGCGAATGGTTTACAAAGAACTAAATGTAACTAAATACAGTCGTTGAGTATAATTGAGAATAATTAAGTAAACTACAACATACATTTAACATGTTTAGAATACAGCACTTTTACTTCTTTTCAAAAATATAAACTCTGTTTAACAGCAGCACGGTGGCACAGCGAGTAGCGTTGCTGTGTCAAGGTGCCTGGGCTGTTCAGGTGTGGATTCAGTTGTAGCTCAGCGTGTGTGCAGTTTGAATGTTCTCTCTGTGGGTTTACTTCAGGTGCTCGAGTTTCCTCCCACAGTCCAAAAGACATGTGTTTCCAGTTGATTGCCAACTGTGGATATGTGGCCACCCTCCGGCATTTCATCCAGCACGTGGTTTCCTAGCCTAGTGTCCAGTGACTCTGGGATAAGCTCTGGGCAGTTGTGACCCTGACCAGGATAAGCAGTTATGAATGGATGAATGAAATCTATTAATTTAATACATTCATGAAATAGACAAAGATTGCTCAAACACAACTACTTTTGTAAACATTCTTCTGAATACAGTACTGTGCAAAAGTCTTAGGTATGCAACTTCAGTGTCTGTTGAGAAGTACAGGTAGATTCTTATCTACCATGAGGGAGGTTTCTCATTGGTCCCAAATTCATTCTGCAGCCTGAGAATGACCTCAAACACCCAATCTCAGTCATACACAACTATCTTCAGCAAAAGGAAAGAATCCTGAAACAGATGCTATGGTCCCCACAGAACCCTGATCTCAACATGATCAAGTCAGTCTGGAAGGACATGCAGAGACAGTCAAAGTCTGCAGAAGAACTGTGGCCAGTTCCTCAAAATGTTTGGAAGAACCTACCAGCCTCTACCTTAAACTGGATGCAAGTTTGCATAAGAGAATTGATGCTGTTTTAAAGGCAAAGGGTGGTCCCACCAAATATTGATCTGATTGAGGTTTTTTTGTCTACTGCACTTTTTAGAAGGTTTATTGATTAATAAGTATTCACGGCATTATTTTTGGAACCATCCTCGCTTTATAACATTTTTCCTACAGGTGCCTAAGACCTTTGCTCAGTACTGTGCATTTCTCACTAAAGAATTTTAAGATACACTATAAGTGGGATATGTAGCATCACCCAGTTCCCAAGAATTATTCCTTGTTATTCCTCCTTACTGGATTGCAAACAACACAGTACAACCACAGTACATACAACAGTGTTACTGTTAGTGAGTTACTAAGGTAACTCAGCCAATGTCATTATTATTATTAAAAAAAATTATTAAATAGCATGCTTATAGAAATTTAGATTGTGCATGGTATTTGTAATGTTTAAATTTTTAAATTTATAGTTACCTGCTGTTTTAAAGATTATTTCTTACACTTATGCACCTGCAATGGACTGGCATCCCATGTTGGGACACAGGTAAACCTCGGTATATGCAGTTTTGCTATAATGCTACTAATCTTCAAATACCAGCTCCCTGTTTGCGCAACAGATATCCCACTATAACACAGTCAAAATGAAGCCCCAGAAATCTGTCTGCAAGAAACAAAAAAATTCTAAATTCACACGTCTACAAGCATGTTCCTGTCTCATACCCACGTACATATACCATGTAATACTTTGAAGTTTGGCAAGATGCAAGAGACATACTTTACTAATGCCCTGTCTCATAACAGTCAAACACAACGTACAATTTAGACGGACTAGTTAACCAAAAATGCATGTCTTGGGAGGAAAGCCATGCAGGCACACAAACTGAACTGGATTCAGTCCCAAATGAACAAGCCGGGTGCCACAAGGCAACAGCAGCTGTACTCACCGTGCCACCATGTCCCTCGCGCGGCCTTTTTCACACATCCTTAAAAGCAAGACGCTCTGCAGAATCGCTTGCTTTTTGAAACTGTAGCGAAATATGGCTGCTAGTGTGGTTGCATGCAATGAAGACTATGGGATATGGTGAGGTAAGCATGTCAAAATCTCTCAACACAGTAGACTGCTTCTCAGGCCATTTAGCTCAAATCGAGATGTAAGACAGCAGGTGGCGCACTGGTTAAAGTGCCTGACACACAAAGGACCCAGGTTCGCATTCCACTCCCTGTGACTGTATCTTTGAGCGAGGTGCTGACTTTGAACTGCTGAAGTAAAGTACATACACAGCCATATAAACTGATAAAGCATTCTAAGTCGGTTTGGAGAAAAGCGTCAGCTAAACAAATCGATAAATCTGTAGCAGCCCAATATATACATAAACACCGCTTTATCGCGGACTCCCTTGGTCTCCCCAACCTCCCTGTTCCTGTATCGGTTCAAAACGTCACTGCATGAATAATTAAAACAAAATGAAAATGTTTTAAAAAAGAGTATTTAAGTTGGGAGTGACTCTATACACTGAGTCAGTAGTTGATGTGTAGCCGCTACAGTGAAGGGTTGAGGTACAGGGGTCTTTCGCGCACTGTTACTAAAACCTGCGCGTGTGTGATCGCCGATACACGGATGGCTTCTTCCTTTAACTCTGCGCTCCTTTGGTCGGGTCTGAACAGGAACTAGCACGCGCTCTGGCGGCGCGCCACAGCCGGAGAGGGAGAGGGAGAGGGAGAGGGAGTGAGCGGCGGTTGTCGCGAATAGTTACGTTTGTAAATGTGGAAAAAGGAAGAACTTGCGCACGATTATAACGCCGGCGAACGGGAAAGACTTTACTGCGCGAAGTTCTCTGCGCTGCACTTGTGTTGAGACTGTCAAAAAAAAATAAATCTGGCAACACTTTGGGGTTCTCGGAACAAACAGGACGTGAACTGAAAAAGGAAAACGCCAAAAAAAGGGCTCGTTTATGGCATCGTTTCGTGCATTTGGGTGTAAATAAAGTATCATGCTTGTTTCCTTAAACTTCAAACTCAGGAAAAAATGAACTAAGTACTTAAAGCTATCCCAGAGATGCTTGCTAGCTAGCCGAGCGACAAACCAAGCTTTTGAGGAGTTGGTGCAACGGGAACTGCTACCCCAACAGCGCCGTTGTCCCGCTTAAAGTTCTGCAGTATTATTTTGCGTGGAGAGTGAGAGGAGGCGTCGCTCCCCGCCTTCGCTGTCCTCCTAGTTGCAAACTTTTTTCCAACAGAAATGATGGCCGCGGAGGATGGCAGCGACATCACACGTCTGGGTTTAGCTCCGATGGGGGCTGTAAGCGGAGGAGGCCCCGGAACGGCCCGCTTTCCCTTTCATGGTAAGCAGCGAGTGCCGATCCTCAGTGCGGGCCCGCCGCCCGTAGCCAGCGTCAGCCATCTTTCGGACACGCCGCCCGATGGGCTCTCAGGGGGTCTCTTCGGAATCGCCGTCGGAGGGGATCCTCCGGGCTCTGGGTCGCCTTCCTATTGTAGCGGCACTCGCAATATCACCGCGCCCGGCAGCGGGGCGTCCTGCTCCCCCTCTTCTGAGGATCCGTGCAGCCGGATGTCGCCCACCCGTGGGAGCTCGAATAGCCCGGGCGGCTTCCCCCCGTTGCCGCCGCCTCCCCCGGGGTCCTTTTACGGGGGACACGGTTCTGTGGATGAGGGCGACTGGTTAGACGGGCCGGAATACGAGGAAGAGGAGGTGGCGTTACCGCTCACCGCACCACCAACGAACCAGTAAGCATGTTTGTCTTGTCCTTAAACTAAACTATTATCTTTCCCCCGTTAGGTTGTTTTATCTCTCCTTGGCAGTTACACTTTCTGTAAAAAAATAAAACCCATGTTCCATTATTTGTCAGGCGCTACGCTTTAGTTCTCTCTAAAACTTGGAAGTGACCCACTACCCCGGGTGCCTTGAGAAAAATGTTTAAATCGTCTGCTTGTTACCGCAAATTGTGGTTATAAAACTGATTTGTGGGGGTAAAAAAAACACATCTATCGCGGTAGAGATCAGAATAGCAGTAATTTGCGTTCAGCAACCTAAATGTGATACATATTTTACGAATTGGAAGTTTGTTTGGGTTATTAATCGCAGATGTCAGTGTCTGTCACTGTAGGCTTTGTCATTTTTGATGCATCTGGGGTCTTTAAGTGACAAACTTTAGGCAATGGTGGCCCATCTGTAACCTGTATGTACAGCTCCTGGTTCCCATCTGGTCCCTGAGGCATCCAGCAAGCAATAATGCTCATGTGCTAGACAAACCACACCGATCTTCAAGCACTGATAGGGGGAATTATTCTGTCATCGTTGTTATGACTTTTGTGATTGTTCTGTGATATGAACCAAAATAGGTTCAGATAAAACGTGGGGCAGATAAATTTAATATTTCACACCAGCACTATATCATTTCTTCTTTCCTTTAGTTGTTAGAAAGTGGATACATACTGTTCTGGCCTCAGTTTGCATTCTTAGGCTGGACAGGAGTTTGTCCAGTTGTGATTACAAAGGAACATTTGCAACTTATAATGTCGATTTAAAGCATTTAGTAACTGTTCTTCATAGGTAAACATCTGGCAGGAATTTCCACTTTCCTCCAAATAGATTTCTGGTTGTCAGTACTGGCAAGCTATAGCTTCAGCTAAAGAGTAGTAAGTGGCAACTTGATAGCTTGAGGAGGTGCTGAGGAGGTTCTTTTTTATTTTTATAGTCCTCAAAGAGCCCTTTAATCAGTATAGCAATGAGATTTTGCCAAACCTGTTTCCCCCAATGTTGCTGTCAAACTATTCTCAGACATAGCTTGTGTATGCAGGCTTTCCAGCTTTTTAAACCATCTATTTTCCTCAAAAATGAGAAATAATAAATTACTTATTCTAGTAATGAGTTCATGCATTTATGCATGCTATGCATTTATAGGTTGATTTACCTACAAACCAGTGGTGATTGCCATGAGCACTATTTGAACTCCCTTTTTAGGGTTACTATACTAGTGTATGTTGTTCTTATCACTGAGAAGGTTAGAAAAACCACAAATACTGAGTTTCTTCTTTTGCCTTTCATACACCAAGGGAACTATTTTAGTCTCACACGAGGAAGTGAGCACTATTTTTGTCTCAGTAAGTTGCAGTGCTCAACTGACCAACTGGTATTTTTGCTACTGTGCATTTGTCAAAGACTAGAGAAAAATCTTATTGATTCATACATTCTTTGAACAAACACACCTAGACTAGTTTAAAATATATTAAAAATGCAGAAACTTCTGGGTGAAATACTGTGTGTGTGTGTGTGTGTGTATGTATACAGGAGAGGGAATATTATGAGTTTTCCAGGGTATATGCAACACTAGGACATAAGTAAAGTAAATAAATATGCAAATAGATGCATACAATCATACATACATGCATGCACACATACATGTATACATATGTAATCAACACTGCATACATTATCATTTAAAATTCAGTGTTACAAGCTATAATTTAAGTACAGTTGAGGAATTGTCTAAACCTTGTAAGAGCATTTTGTTTCAATGCACAGTAAAGTATGTTTTCTTGGTAGTCTTTTTGGCGTTTGTAGGAGGCAAAAACCAGTGTCCAAGAAGATCAGAAGTAGTATTAGGTCCATAGCATGTGAACATTGAACGCTATCTGTTCAGGTGCTGTAGCATTACAAGTACTCAAATATTTTAGTCCCAGCTCTTGTTTAAGTTGCAATAATGGTTGGCAGATGAATGAAAGGTGCATTACTTGGACTGGAGTGAGGAGTACATAATGGGAGTGAACACATCTGACAAAAACATGCATATGGAATAGAATTAATCCTTAAGGCAGATCATTTGAATTGAGAATTTTAATTAATGAAGCTATTCAGAATTGTTTTTGCTGTAGTGTACACATACATTTAAGTATTATATTGCAGGACTTTGCAGGACATCTTGTACATAGTTCTATGTACTAACCAGTGTGGGGAGTTGCTGACGCTCTCACTGTTCAGTTTGTCTGAGAGCAGTTTGCCAGTGTGTTTGTGTTGTGGTTGTGACATGTCAGGGTGCAGTAAAGCCTGTGTTCCCAGAGTAATGTCTCCTGGGCTCTAATTGTGTAACCCTAGTGACAGTACAGTTGAGGGGGCAAATTATTTTGGTGTCATAAGTAGAACAGAGGAAGAAAGTCTTAAGTGAATGGACTCAAGATTATGGGATGGAGAAGTAGCTAAAGAGTTAAATCCATTGCGACTGTAAGAAGTTTTGCGGGAACCGGAAGAGTGCCTTGAGGAAAGGCAACAGCACAATGAAGTAGAGTGCCCCCCAAGGACTGGTGGATCAGCCCTGCCATCCTGCTGGCTTCCACTGGTAGTGAAGTGAAGTGCAGTGGCAGGTGTGTGAGGAGGATCTCCAGCACTTCTAGGCCATCTGCTATGGTACTTAAACTCCAAACTGCAGCACAGCACAATGGTTAGAGCACACCCATGTTAGCAGCACAGTCAGGACTCAAGCTGGAGAGTAAAGTGTTGATGGTTCTACTGCACATGAAACCTGAGCAGTGCTGTGAGCTGCCTGCTCTGATGGCTGTCCTGAAGTGCTGTTCTGGGTCAGAGGAGACGCTAAATCACTATTGGAAGTTACTGCAGTGGAAATGCAGTTGCTGCTGTGTCATACCTATCCCTTGTATCCGGTAAAGATTCAGGACAATTTCACCATATAAGTGTTCCTAGGACCCCATGCATGAGAGACTCAAATGCTGCTCCTGAAAGCCTGAAGGGACCCTTTGGGGGGTGTATAGAGTCAACAGGATGCCTGGCTCTTTGCAGAGCATCCACCTGCTATGTCTGATGGGGAGGGTGCCATGCAGACTGCTTGCCAACACTGGCTTTGTGGTCCTCTTATATCCAGGCATGCATGTTGCTCAACACCAAAGAGCTGGACTGATACATATGCCAGCTCGACAAGGGAAGACAAACCTAGGACACACCATGGACAGCGTTTACCTACATCAGGACTTATGTGTGGACCTGATTAAAGATTCCTGTATCATGGGTATGAAGCTGGTCAGCAAGAGGGGAACAGTGCTCATTTTGGGAAGAAACCATCAGCTCAACCACCTTTACTCTGCAAAAGCAGCCTCACCATCCCTGGGGTTCCTGTAGGGCTGCAGGAAATTAAGGTGAGGAGAGAAGGCTGAATACATTGTTAGAGAATGTCCAGGCATGGTGGCCATGGGGGTAGAGCAGATTGAGTGAGACCTGGAGAGGATTGCTGGGGACTGTTTGGATGTACCTAGACACCGGGGTATTCTTAATTTTATAGGGGGCTCTGGTGAACTTCAGGCATTGCACTACAAAGCTGCAGTGACATGGTATTTTGCAATAAAATTTGTTAATTTCTTGTATATTAGCATCTTCATCTGCTTTTGTGTTCATTCAGAACCTGACACTGCCTGGGTCAAAAAGTTGTAGCAGTGGAAAGGTAAAAAGTAAAAACACATTACATAATCACCAAAGTTATTTTACCATTAAAGTGGTTGTATTTACCTATCACTAGGACTATACTAAAGGTGTATATCACTGTGTGTAGCATCCTATGAGTGTGTGTTTATGGAGCAAGAAAATGCGTTTGGTACATTACAGCATGTGTTGTCTTAGCCACCTGTGTGTGCCGCAGGGGATGAGATCTGCGTGTGTGTGTGTGTGTGTGTCTGTGTGTGTGTGAGAGAGAGAGAGAGAGAGAGAGAGAGAGCGAGGAAAATCTGCAAGTATGATGTTACTCCCACCTCTCTGAGCCTTGTCAGAGACCCAACACATTTTTATACATGGCTTCCAGATGAATGATGGTATTTATTAATTTGTGAATTTGGTGTCTTAAAAATGAATTTACTTCAAGTTTACTCCACAGTAGCTTCAATTTGTCAGGATAATCAGACACCTTATCATACAAGTCTGAACGCTTTGTTTGTTTGACAGACTCCAGTGATAAAAGTTCATCTGTAATTTCAAAATTGTCATTAATTCTCCTGGCAAAAATTTGAAGCTGTGTGTTCTCATTTATATCAGAACTTTCTTCAAGTGCACCTGAATAGAACTTGAAGCTGTCAATTTTCTTGTTCAGTTACCAAGCCAACACTTATCCACTGCCAGGTAACTCTTCTGCATGAATATTTTTTTGAATTTGCTGCTGCCCTTTGGACAAATATTAGCAGTTTCTATTATACACAGAAATTTGTTTTCATAGAACACCTTGCTTTATTTAGTAGTTTAAGAAGCATGCAGGTAGCTTCCCTTTGCGCTGGCCTCTTGGTCAATAGAAGGGTGTAAAAGATATTTTGCTGAGCCTGTAAGCTAATGGCTAATTTGGAAGTTCCAGTTGCATTTAATTTCCGTGTCAAATTGCTAGCATGTTTCATAAGATACCATGTGAGATTGTATTCTTTGAGCACTGCAGTATTTTTCCTAAAAGCTAAACATGTAGCATTGGTTCCAGCCTCTGTGGAGAAACGTATTTTGTGGTCCATTCTTTGTTAAACACTTGCATTCGCTGTCAACTTTCCTTTTCTTTTTCCTGCTCATTTACGTGTGCATTACCACACAGTACCATGAAACCACTCTATAATCGGTAAATCAAATTAGTTTAGCGTTCGTGCACCAGCTAATGGTAAGATTAATGTAAGAACAGCAGCAAACAAGCTGGGATGTGGACAAATGTATTTCTGACCACATTGGCCTGTTAAAATTGGCTGGTGGGTTGAATCCGGCCTGCCCACCATAGTTTTCCTAACTCTGGCTTAGGTGCTTAATGTTGTCATTTACTACCATATATGAAGCAATCCTTAAATCTAAAAGCATGTTCTGTCCATATTTGGAGCTGCTATTACGGGAATACCAGTCTTGGACCATCTGAAACGAATATCGTGTTAGCAAGCGATGGAACCACGCAGCCAATTGAATTCATTTCAATCAAAACTCTGCACTTGTATTGGACACAAAATAATTTACAACCAAATTTAAGAATATGGAATGAAAAGAAAGGAGGGTGTAAAAATACTATGGAGCCTTGATAACAGGTTCTAGTCAGTTTCCACAGGACTCTTTCAAGGTGAGTACTTTAGGCAGGCTGCTATGCTTGGTGTGATTTAGGTGCCTATAAAATTCAAGTTTGTTTTTTTTTTGTGTGTCCCTTTAATAAATATTGACAACACGCTTTAAGAATTCAAGGCTGCTCAGACTACTTTTCTTAGATTAAACCTAATTTAAGAGCTGTTATCTTTTCAACATGATACTGTATTTCAGTACCAGCGGGGGGGGGGGGGGGT